>LR812519.1:14576043-14928354 GCA_903798195.1 Danio kyathit
CACCTCCCTTTCTTCATGTGTTCAATACTTTCTTCAAGCGTTCAATTACCTTGTGTAATTTCATTTGATTACACATAACTTCATTTGTAAACTAATTGCTTTGTTTTCTTTGCATATTTGGATTGTTTTGTTGTTACCAACATCCGGTAAAAATTTCAAGCCAACAGCACCTTTAGAAACATGTTTTCTGAGAAAAATGGTGGCATGTTCAATACTTATTTCCCCGACTGTATATTTTATTTTTAATAATAAACATCCACAACAACTACTCTTTAAATTTACATTGAAATGCAGTAGCAAATAAATTCACCTGAGCAAATGTCCAGGAATGCAAAAGACTCCACTTCTGATCTCCCTTCCTTTGAGCCCAAAGACAAACACTCCATTGTCCAGCCACACATATGCAGCAGTCCTCTGATGGCCATCGCACCAAACACAAATCCAACACGCATCCATCTTCCAGTGCCTGAGTACAAAGATATACATATTAAGCAAATATAATTTTCATTGCAAATCAATCAAATATTTATTAACCATTACTGACACCTTAAAAGTATGCAGCTCCTGCAGGACTGTGGAAAAATGACCTGCATCAGAGAATGGCGTTTGCTCATAAAATAATGTCAGATCGTTGGAAGGAAATTCCTCTGACTGATTGCTTCTTTCTGTTCTCTGATTATCAGAAGTCTCCAAAGAGGTCTTATCAAAGGAAGTTTGACATACAGAACCAGATTTATTCCCACAATGAAATGGTTTTGCATTTATAGTGGCAATACTTTGGGTTTCAGACCAAAGCTCAGAGCTTTCACAAGTTTGAACAGTATTAAAATTCTCCAGTTGGGGATTATTGTGGAGTTGAGCTTCATTTTCTGTTGTGCACTTGATTTTATTTTCACATTCAAGATTGCTTTCTTTATCAAAACTGCTTTCATTTTCCAGTTTATTTTCTGAGATGCATGAGGACTCTCTCCTTGGGGTTTCTGGGCTTTTTAAGTGTTCATATCTCAATGCAATGTTGCTCTCAGAAAACATATCCAGTTTCATGTTATTTTGATCTTTTGTTATTGCTTGACTAATTTTAGATGGAGTCCGCGTTTCAGAGCCTCTTCGGACTTCAGCTCGACCTCCTCGCTTTATAAAGTTACTATTTTTGATGTTCTCTGAAGTTCTGGCTGAGACTGAATCTGGAGAAACACAACCCATGAGTGTGACTAAAGAGGGAGACTTCAGAATGCCAGATGATGAAAAGAGAGGTGTCCGGAGATCTAATGGTGAACCTGGAGTCAAAAAGTGAGGGGACATTCCTAGAGATGGGAGCACAGGATCTTGACTCTTCTGCGTGTGCGTGGTCAAAGATGGACTCAACTTCAGTATCACAGGGGAAAGTTCGGTTTTCTTTGAGAGTATGTCAGATTGTTTTTGTATTTGTGATTGCAGCCCTTTAATATGTTCCGTTTCAGAGGATTGAAGTGGAACCTCAACCTTTCTCTCATTATTTATGCATTCGTCTAATTCAGTACAGTTTATCAGACCTGAAGAGATTTCATTCACAGTATGAAGATTATTTTGTATCTCTGTCTGTGATTGGTCAATGGGGTCTGATTGGCAAAGTTGTAAACTATCCTCAAGTGAAGAGGTAATTACGGGTTCTGGAGTAAATAGTTCCCCCACGGAGCAATCTGCGTCAGTATTACACTTTCTCGCGTTCTGGCGCCTGTTGCTCTGCCTTGTTTTGTACACTAGAGGGTGCTGTGGGAAGGGTTCTACAATTGAAGTGGGCAAGCGTAATCTGTCAAGCTTTAGCTGGCCAAAATCCTCATCGGGTAAGTGGAAATCCTGGATATCATCAGTAGTCATTTGTCCATTTTTTGTTTCCTTTTCTTGAAGAGCTTGGATAAGTGAAGTTAATGATGGCAAAAATGGTGGTGACTGATCTAAAATGCAAAAAAAAAAAAACAACAACATATAAAAAATCATGACTGAAACAACAATTTAGCCACAAGTAGGAAATGACCTTTAAAGAAATAATTCTCACCATACTTATTTGTTCCTTTTTGAGACTCTAATCCAGTTTGTTCAAGCTTTCTCCTGAAAATAGGATACAAATTTGAATCTGGGATGAGTTGGGAGTCAATGTAAAGCTGAGAATCTGGGAGATGCTTCAAATCTTGAGTAACACTTTGCTCTGGGTTCAAATTCACTGCAGTCCCGTGCAAATCGTTTGACTGAGACTCAACCTGTGGACCTTCAAGAACCAATTCTGATTGCCTGAGCAATTCATCGTGAGATTTGTTAAGAGACTCTGGAGAACCTGTTGTAAGATTGGCACATGAGGTCCGTTCTACAGTCGTTCTTCGACGACCTCTCCTCCCTCTCCGTCCTCTTCCTCTGCCTCTGGGTTGGTCAGTGGACCTACAGACTGGTTCCGAACGCTCTGGGGTCACCTGACCTCTACTGCTCGCTTGTGATTGGCTGAGCCTGCGTCTGCCCCAACCCCCTGTGAGCTGGCTATAAATGACAGCATCTAGATCGATGGAGCTGTTAGATGCAGCCATGCGTCGTGTCGTCCGAACATAATACTCCACTGGAAATGGTAAACCCTCGACAAGTGTGCATGAGTCTAGAACACCAGATGTAAATGAGGAGTGTTTAACATCCATCTTGTCATCATAACCTTTTTTTAAGTTTGTGGGTGACTTTTTGGTTTGTTTTAGCATCTCTCCTGGTTTGTCTGGAGGCTGTATTGCCTCAGCTGACTGAAAGAAAAATGAGGTATGGGTAGACACTGGTGAACCGCACTGTAATTCTTCCTTAACTGGTCGATCAGTAAAAGGTAAATCAACCTCTGCCTTGCTAAAGTCAGCATTTTGATTCTCTAAATGATTTTCTACTGGCAATTTGTCATTTGTCTGGCTCACAGAGCAGTTTAATACACAATGTCCCTCTTTTTTCCCATCATTCTCCAGATCTTGAGGTGGCTTCCCAATTTTGTTGTCCGTTTTTACTCTTATTGGCCTATCCTTGGACTTCTCCTTCTCAATGTCTCTTTCTTTTATCTTTTCAAAGTCCTTCTCTTCATTTTTAACTTTATTCAGACTATTTTCTTTACTATTAGGACATTCCCTTATTTCGGCGTTCTCTCTTTCATGGATATTCTCTTGGCTGAGGTCAGTGTCTGATTCTCGCTCTTTGTTCTGTAGGCGCAGTCGACTGCGTTTTGAACGGAGCCGGTGTGCAGGGCTTCGCTTGCATGCAGGGGAGTACAAAGGCGGTGTGGATGTAATCTCGGCAAGTTGCAATTGGATGGCAGGGATTTTCTCTACAGCAGAAAAACCTGAGATGTTTCTGTCTGGAGAGCAAAAAGAGAATCAATTTCTGTTAGTATTCAGAATTGATTAGCATTTTAAATAGGCTTTATTATCTCTTAAACACCTGATATGCAATTCTAACATTCTTTAACATTAGCACTACACCTAAATCAGGTAAAAACATTTTTTTTCTTATTGTCTAAGGCATGGTTTCCGCTACATTCATTCTTTCATGGTGGGGCGCCATACCAAAATGTATTCCCGCCATGGCTACATTACAGCTTCTCATTTAAAACCTTCAGTTGTTGCTGTTTTTTTTTTATAGCAGGTTATATTCGCACCAAAACGTATTAAAATGTAGATGAATTACAGCAGAGAGATCTTTTCTGTAATTGTAGTAGTGCTGTGCGTTAATTGTTTAACCCTTTAAGGTTACATGCTGACAGACTGTCAGGGCTGCGGGATGCGTGAGGCCAGCAAATATGACGTAGCTTTCAGTTATGATGAACACAGTTTCCATAATTATACTTTGTTTATAGATAAAGGTCTATGGTTCTGCAAACAATGACTTTATCTTGTTGGAGTGTATGGCTGTTTCACTTTACTTCAGGATGCATCAATGCAATTCTGCAGGTCTTTTGGAGACATTCCAAAAAATTACTAGCAAATCTAAGAAATGTTGGAGACATGCAATTTACATAAATGCACTAAATCGCACTTATGATTTATTTGAGAGCACACAAGAAAATCTGTTCATATGTCCAGTTGCAAAGAGTCTGTCATTTCTATCTCTATAGCATTAATAGTGAGAAAATGTGTGGTGAAAGTTATAAAAATTAGTTTTGATATTGTTAACTAAGAAAATATACATTTGTTTTCATAAAAATCAATTTTTAAATAAAATATTAAATGTATCTTAAAAGTAAAACAAATATTGAGAAAAGCATTACCTTTGCAATAAATTTAATAATGTAGCCTTTTAGTAAAATTAAAATGAGTTGTAAAATAAAAATGTAAATAAACTAAAAACATGAAACTTTAAATTCTAAAAAAAATAAATGCTACTTCTAAATATTTGCTAAACAAAAATGATTGAATGGTAACATACAGACTGATATATGTTCTAGTAAGAAAGTAAAAAAGTAAGAAATTAAAACATTAACAGTTCTGTTTACATGCGTTTCTGACCGACTTCACGTTGAAGCTGGCCTTACTTGTTTGTAATTGCATATTCTGATGGTGTTCAGAATATCCTGTGGTTGACATTGAAGAAGTTGCAGAGGACGGCTCAGACGCCTGTGAGGACTCAATCTGTGTAAGTCTGTGTCTGCGAATGGCATCATGATGCTCTGCTCTCTTAAAAAAAGCAAACAAACATTATTTACAAGTTTGACTTGTTAAACTATACTACAATTCAAGCTCTGTTACACTGCAGAGATCCCATTTTTAACATCAGTTTGATGAATAATTCTTGCATAAACACAAATATAGCCAATTATGACAGATGGTTTTATATTTGCACATTCGTTCATTTTTGAACAGTGACAACTTGTGACATAATGCCTATATTGTAATTTTGAATATTCATTGTAAATAGCATGTAAGTATTACTTCAAAACAAACAACATTAGCCCTATTTTATTGACTGTAAATAATGCTGTACTTTGATAGTCATTGGCTGCTAATATTTATTCATTCCTTTTCCTTGGGCTTAGTCCCTTTATTCATCAGCGGTCGCCATAGCGAAATAAACCGCCAACTTATCCAGCATATGTTTTACACAGCGGATGCTTTTCCAGCTGCAACCCAGTACTGGGAAACATCCATACACACTCATTCACACAAATACACTACGGCCAATTTAGTTTATTTAATTCATCTACAGCGGATGTCTTTGGACAGTAAGGAAAACAGGAGCACCTGGAGGAAACCCACGCGAACACAGGGAGAACATGCAAACTCCACACAGAAATGCCATCTCACCCAGCTGGGACTCAAACCAGCGACCTTCTTGCTGTGAGGCAACAGTGCTAACCACTGAGCCACCGTGTCGTCCACAGCTGCTAATATGATTTACCCATTTAGAATTTGCAAATAATACTTTTCTGAAACTATATTATTAAGGAGAAAGTCTGAATGTGCGAATATAAAACAAACTTCACCTCAACCATCTTTACCTGTAGTCTTTGTGCCGTCCTTTCATATTCTTGCTTCAAGTGCTCCAGTCTTCTCCTCAGCTAGAATGTTACATCAATGACAAATGAAACTGTGTTAATGATTGTCATTTTATGTACAAACACAAAATAAAACATTAAATATTAAGGTAACTAAACATGCTACTGTGGTACAGGAAGGATTGATTTTAATACCATGACACTACACCATACTATTGAGGTAAAGTTGGTTGTATATTTGCACATTTGGACTTTCTTCTTAATAACATAACTTCAGAAAAGTATTCTTTGAAAATTGTAAGGACTGAAATCACATTAGCAGCCAATGGCTATCAAAATACAACATTGTTCACAGTCAAATTAATAGTTTTGAAATCATTTTTACATGCGATTTCAAGCCGAATATTCAAAGTATCATGGTAAACAATGTAGGGAGCATGCAACAAGTTGTCACTGAACGAACGAGCGAATACAAAACCAACTTTACCTCAATCACCATACTTCAAAAAATACCATGGTAACTTACATGTCAACACTGTAATTGTACGGGTAGTTCGGTTATTAGCATAAAACGGTTGTTGGTTAGTTTTTTAGACCATTAAAACCTTTTTAAAACATGATTCGTTCACAAAAAAAAAAAAAAAATTATATATATATATATATATATATATATATATATATATATATATATATATATATATATATATATATATATATATATACACACACACACACACACACATAAACTTACTATCTCTTTATCTTCGTTATGGAGAATCTCCTCCGACATCCTGTAAACTAATGTGTACATATGTTAATTTATGTATTTATAGATAACGTTACAGATACAACTTAAGGCTACTCGCCTGACAGACGAAAATGAAAACATTTCGACAATCACAACCAACTGTAAACAACCACATATCATCTGACGCAAATGAATCAATAAACACATATTTGGCGGGTCAGACGATCGCTCTTACAAACTAAACATTCATCCACACACACAGGAAGAAAACAAAACTTATAAAAGTAGCTTTATACTTTAACATAGTTTCTAACCTGACTAGACTTGCGGAATATTTGACCACGCTTAACCATCCCGCGAGTTCTGACTGGAGACTATACCAATCGATAACAAATCCCTTTTATCGAACTTCATTATTGCCCAAACAAAGACTGTATATGATGTTACTCAGTTTTGCTACTAGTATTAAAGTGTAATACATTAAATAATCACATTAAATGGTCGCAGAAGAACATTCTTATGGTTTAAACAGACTTGTCCATGCTCTGTCTCATCGTGTCATCGGGACTCGTCAGTAATGTCTGTTACCAGAGTTTCTCATGTACTTGGCAGCAGATTTGAGGTCGTCTTCCCCAGCTGGCAGCTGAAGGGTTTGCAGTTGTAGATTAAATATTGGCTAAAGGTGAATATTTGCATAAGAGAGAATGGTGCTTCATAAATCTTGTTTTTTAAAGGCTCACGTGTACAGATATTAGTTGCTACAGTAGGCTCAAGTGGCAAATATAGCAGGTGGTTTCTGCAGTTATCATTAACCTTTCTGCCAAGACTGTAAATGTGCCTCTTTTTAATGAATTAGAAGGTAGCGGGGGCAAAAATAACATTATAACATTTTTCATAAAAACCTTATTTTAAAAGAGAATGTTTTAGACAGAAATATATATGTATTTGCTGTAGTTAATAACTCACAGCAGTGCTCTATCAAAATCAGGTGTGGTTTTGTGTCAATGTAAAACAACCCCAATATAGCTTCACTTTAAACAAAAATTGCACATTGTTACTTTTGATCCCGTCATTCGGGACGAAAGTAACACATGGATGATTCAAAAGTAACACAACAATATTTCCTAGATTTACTGGCTTAATCTTGTTTCTTTTAAATATATCTGACTCAGAAGTTGGCGGTTCATTCTGCTGTGGTGACCCCTGAATAATAAAGGGACTAAGCTGAAAAGAAAATGAATGAATGAATGAATATCTGACTCAGGCCTGTAGCCAGCCTTAGGGTGGATCTTTTTTGCAGATATTCGAGGTTCAGATACTGCATTGTAGTGACATTTTAAGCACTAATTTGTGCTTGTCGGATGGTGATCATTACCACACTTTTTGATTCAACAAAAATACTTCCTACATTTTTGTCAAAGTGCTCATCATACTGTTTTTTTGTTTACAAAATTAATGTTTACGTACAAGTTGTTACAGGTTTACAGGGTCAGTAAGATTTTTAAATGTTTTAAAATAAGCTTCTCCTGCTCACCAAGGCTGCATTTATTTCATCAAAAATACAGTACAAATTGTAAAATTGTGAAATGTTATTGCACTATAAAATAACTGTTCAAAAGTAGTTTATCATTGAATTTAATCATTTATTTTAGTGATTTTAATGAGTAATTTTCAGCTTTGTTACTCCAGTCTTCAGAGTAACATGGTCCTTCAGAAATCACTCTAATATTATTATTATTATTATTATTATTATTATTATTATTATTATTATTATTATTATTATTATTATTGTTATTGCTATTATTATTATTCTTATTATTCTTATTATTATTATTATTATTATTATTATTGTTGTTATTATTATTGCTATTGCTATTATTATTATTATTATTATTATTATTATTATTATTATTATTATTATTATTATTATTATTGTTGTTATTATTATTGCTATTGCTATTATTATTATTATTATTATTATTATTGCTATTGCTATTATTATTATTATTATTATTATTATTATTATTGCTATTATTATTATTATTATTATTATTATTATTATTATTATTATTAATATTATTATTATTATTATTGCTATTGCTATTATTATTATTATTATTATTGCTATTATTATTGTTATTATTATTATTGCTATTGCTATTATTATTATTATTATTATTATTGCTATTGCTATTATTATTATTATTATTATTGCTATTGCTATTATTATTATAATTATTATTATTATTATTATTGCTATTGCTATTATTATTATTCATTCATTCATTCATTTTCTTGTTGGCTTTGTCCCTTGCGGGGTCGCCACAGCGGAATGAACCGCCAACTTATCCAGCACGATTTTACACAGCGGATGCCCTTCCAGCCGCAACCCATCTCTGGGAACTTCCACACACACATTCACACTCATACACTATGGACAATTTAGCTTACCCAATTCACCTGTACTGCATGTCTTTGGACTGTGGGGGAAACCGGAGCACCCGGAGGAAACCCACGCAAACGCAGGGAGAACATGCAAACTCCACACAGAAACGCCAACTGACCCAGCCCAGCCGAGGTTCGAACCTGCGACCCAGCGACGTTCTTGCTGTGAGGCAACAGCACTACCTACTGCGCCACTGCGTTGCCTATTATTATTATTATTATTATTATTATTATTATTATTATTATTATTATTATTATTATTATTGCTATTAATATTATTATTATTATTGCTATTATTATTATTATTATTATTATTTTTATTATTATTATTATTATTATTATTATTATTATTATTATTATTGCTATTATTGCTATTATTATTATTATTACTATTATTATTATTATTGCTATTATTGCTATTATTGCTATTATTATTATTATTAATAGTAATAGTAATAAAAGCAATAATGAATGGAGGAATACTTTCATATGAAACTACATACAATAGGTAATAAATAAATATTTAATAAATAAGTATTTAACAATTTAACATTTGTTTATATTTAACAAAATGCCGCCTTAATGAACAAAATAATTTTATTTAAATTATTAAAATAAAATTTGACCGGTAGTGTAAATAAAATGTAATGAGATTAGAATTTTATAAGTATAAAAAAATACTTATTTTTAAATGCTAATTAATTATCATCCATCATAAAAAACAAACAAACAATAAAAAAATTGGGAATCTTTTAAAACTTGCTTTAAATGGAAAACTGTAGCCTATAGGCAAATAACAAACTGGCCAGCTCATTTCCTCAATCAGAATATGTCCATTTAAATAATAAAAGCCACTTTTATTATCTTTATTGGTTATTTTATTGGTTATACTTCTTGAAGCCTTCTTCTGTTGGTTATTTTTACAATTTATGATGGCATACTGTCAAAAATGGGACAAATGAGCTCATATAGGGGCCAAATTCTGGACTTGAGGGAACCACCCAAAACTCTCCCTGGCTAGGGGCCTGTGACTATGACCTTGTTAACGTTCACTGCAAACATATTTTGTCCTTTATTTTTGCAAAAGGAAACTTAACCGGATTTTAATGTTAAATTTCAGGTCCATCAAATGTTTCAAAAGTAATCCAACAATGCAAAATGTTAACATTTTCTAAAATCTTTGAATATTTTTTACTATTATTATTGGCAATATGCATTAATCTTATAAAACATATGAGTCAAAGCACTGAAAACTCTAACGTTGTGAAAAATAAGGCATGGCTATCAGCAGTGGCACATAAATAACAGTGTTACTTTCATCCTCACAGGAACTCTTGCCATTTAAACCTGATTTATTTTAAAACTGAAAATCAGCTGATATTTGGCAGCTCCATCAAGGGTTGCATACAGAATGTGCTGTTATAGCCTGGAAATTAAATGTTGTCAGACTTTCGAGAAAATCAATTCGTCCCTGCTCTCCCCTACATTAGAAAAATAATAGTATAAAATCTTTATTTATGGTTTTTATTTAATTTTATATAGAAACAAATGGTGCACAAATTAAATTAAAAAGTTTTTAAAAAGTAGGGGAGGTGAAGCTTGTTTAATTAAAATGACCAAATAATAATGTTGCACGGCATTTACACTTGAAAGATTTGATTTAATTGAAATTCACTCTGCAAATTATGTTTTATTATTTAAAGAATTATTTTACCAGGAAAACTTATTGAGACTGTGAATATGTGTAAAGGCTGTCATCAAACTTTAGTGCACACATTAAAAATTTTTTTAAAACATTATTATACTTTTTAAAACTTTTTATTATACTAGAAAAATAATATCACATGTCTAATATCACCTAATAAGATTTGCATCAGTTTTATTTAGTGTTTCTGTATCAGGACATTTGTTCTCTGCGAGCACGTACTGGTCAGACATAATGGTTTTTGGAGGTGATAGTGTTATTCAGATGTATCTGCATGTGGAGTGAAGACAGTGTGTCCCCAGTAGGTTAATCCTGAGGATTTGCACATAAAAGGTTAGTTCATGCTCTCTGACATTTCCGGTCTGATTTCACAAAAGCTTACCTTGATGTTGCTCATACAATGTACTAAATGTACTCAAGTACATGAAGCCATGGTTGTCTTATGTCAAATGCAATTACAATTGCATTTCTGTAGATTTGCAATTTTGAACTAACTGCATTGCATTTCTTACAGAATCAGTTTTTAAAGTGATGCATAATAGAACATGCATTAAAAACAACAACAACAAAACTAAAACCCAATTGGTATTGTCGCTTCAGACTTGCGTAAATTCAGTTTTTGTCTGGAAAATGTCCGTGCTCTGAGATGACCGTGTGTATTGCCATGACTACCGTCAGATAGCATGATTTTTAATATGCAGCGAGTGGAAAGTCATCTCTGACGTGATGGCCTCATGAAACATTTGAGCTATAACTGACCTCAGGATGGGGTTGCCAGCTTTAATGAAAATCACAGCCTTGCTTATAGAAGCATTTGAACATTTAAGCCAATATTTTTATCCATTTTTTTATATAAAAATTATATAAAATATGTAGTATGATGAATAAATAAGCTAATTATACTGTTAATTTCCTGGAGTCTTATGAAAGTCCAGTCAGTACATTAAGCTTGAGATGATTAAACATCATTCATCAAATAATAGGCTTGTAGTTCAATAATTAACCCTTATAGGTGTTCTTAACAAGCTGCCAAACCACATCTACAATCAGTCAAGCATTCTCAAGTCAGAAATCCTGTTTGGGACAGCATGGCTCTATAAAACTCACAAATTTAAAATGGATTTTATTTAAAGATAAAACATGATTGAGAACAAAATATGCAGCAGCACTTTTTAAACAGCGTTATATTGTTACTGCAATTATTTGTTTATGAGTTCTTCTTTTTGAATGAATAGGTTATGATGCATAACTGTAACAAAACTTTTAAAATTTGCATATAAGCAGATACACATATGAAGTTAAATTAAATTAATTTGCTAATAAGTGTAATTATTAACATGACATTTGACTTTTTTTCAAATGTTTCAGAAAAGATATAAAGACTAATGCAAGAACTAATGTTCCTCCGAGGAAGTAACCGGAAACAGTATTTTAATGGTGTGTTATATCACAAAACTTAATAGTTTATCATTTTTAATATATAGCATATGTCAAGTATATCAATAAAAGTAAAAATCAATAAAAAAGTGTTTTATGTGGAAAAGCAAGTAGATATTTGGTCATTGATCCTTAAAAGGATAGTTCACCTAAAATTGAAAATCTGCTATTTTAAAATCTGCTAAATCCCCCTCAAGCCATAAGTATGTGTAACTTTTTTGCAGTAGAACATTAAAGAAGATTATTAGCTAAAATCGTCTTTGGTTCTTCAAATACATGTAAGTGGTTTCCGGCACTTTGAGTCTCAGAGTCAAAAAATGTATTGAGGTGAAACAAAAATCAATCAAATGCCTTCAGATGATACACTGAAGGCTTATGAAACCAAAATATTGGTCTAGCTAAGAAACTGAAAATTTACAGGTCTGCAAGTGCAAGCTTATGCATAGAGCATGTGTGCTGACTTTGACTTGCATTTTTAATTGCCAAGACGTTTTTAGCAAAACTCTTTCTAAGTGTTTTACTTAATAAAAAAAGAGGTAACCACTTGGATGGGCTGAATGATTTACATTTTTGGAAAGAACTATTTTAAAGCGCTAACAGACCACCTCAACGGTTTGCGTAAATTGCGACCCGAAAATTTCCCACTGACCCTCGCTGAACTCCCGAACACACTGAATAATAAGCAGACTGTCTTGCAAACTGAACCTCTACAACGCAAGACACCCACGCGTCACGTCACTTGCGTTTCCACTGGCCACACCTGATCGATGCGTAGGACGCAGGTGGGCTAATATAAGGACAGCAGTTCTTGTCTCTGTTAAACATTGCTGGTCAGCATCTCGATGACGCTCAGATTTGCTCATCAAAAGTCCCCTCTGAGAGCTGTAACTTATTAAATTAATAACTGAAGGAAGATGTCTCTGTTAGTACAGGAGCATCGGACGGTGCGCTTTGTGTTTCTGGGCGCAGCCGGGGTTGGAAAAACAGCCCTGATCACCCGCTTCTTGCAGGACCGCTTCGACTCCAAATACACGCGCACGGTGGAAGAGCTTCACGCGCTCGAGTACAACACTGAAAGCGCGCGGGTGCGCATTGAGATCTTGGATACGAGCGGAAGTTATTCCTTCCCGGCGATGCGCGCTCTGTGCATCCGAACTGGGGACGCGTTTGCGCTCGTGTACGCAGCCGACGAGCCAGACTCCCTGGAAGAGGTTCAAAGACTCCGAGAGGAGATTCTGGAGCTGAAAGGGGAGAGTTTTACTGGCATCACGGTGATAGAGAACAAAGCGGACCTGTGCAGCCGGAGTCGCCAGGCCACTGCGGAGGCGATGCGCGCGGTGGAGGAGGACTGGGGCGCGGGCTTCGTGGAGACCTCCGCGCGCACCGGCGACAATGTCACAGCCGTGTTTCGGGACTTACTTCAGCATATGAAGTTACCGAGCCGGGTGAGTCCGGCACTGCGCAGACGGACACAGACAATGTCCAGAGAGCCCACAGAGAAGCGGGAAAAGCCCCCAATGAAGAAAAACAACAGCTGCATCTTGTCTTGATGGACATTTATATGACACTTTAGTTATGCATCATACTGATGCTTAAGTGATCTGGATCAAATATAGACCCCACATAAATGTTTTATGTGTGTTTATGCTTTATCATTATCATTTAAGAGAATTCTCTGAATGCTTTATGTCTGGTCTCTCTAAATGAGAGGTAAAGTTATCTTTTGTGAGTGAATAAATGCAAATATGTTCCAGTCAACTTGTGTTCTGCTTTTAATAAAATTTTAATAATGCATCTTAATGAAAACGCGTCTCACAGGTTAAAGGCGGAGAGGGGTTTTCATCCATTAAAACAATAAAAGTGTAGTACAGTTTTTTTTTTTAAATTTCACACATAACATTCGGTGGTTATCAGAAGAGACACGCTATTAGGCTACTTTATTCACCAAAAGCTTATAACAATCTTGTCAGGCATATTTATAGCAAGAATTCCTTTTAAAAATCACTGCATGCATCCCCCACCCCAAAAAACAAAATAATTGTCATTATAATTTTCATACTTTGCCATCTTTCAAAACACTTGACAGATTTTGGTTTAAAATGAATCACTCATTCCTTTATATATAAATATGGTCAGAATAAGTGGTAAAAATGTTTAAATGTCTGTTACGTTAAATGACGAGACATTATTTTACCCATATTTTTGCATTTAGTCATTCATTCATTTTCTTTTCGGCTTAGTCCCTTTATTAATTTGGGGTCGCCACAGCAGAGTGAACCGCCAACTTATCCAGCATATGTTGTACGCAGCGAATGCCCTTCCAGCTAAAATCCATCACTGGGAAACATCCACACACACTCATTCACATACACTACGGACAATTTAGCCTACCCAATTCACCATATAGCGCATGTCTTTGGACTTTTGGGAGAAACCCACACTGTAAAAAATTTTACCTTAAATTCACAGTAAATTACTGGCTAATAATTGCATTACTTTCACAGTAATTTACTGTGTGTAAATTCACAGTAAATTACCGGCTAATAATTGCATTACTTTCACAGTAATTTACTGTGTGTAAATTCACAGTAAATTACCGGCTAATAATTGCATTACTTTCACAGTAATTTACTGTGTGTAAATTCACAGTAAATTATTGTGAGGTAGTTCACAGTAATTTACTATGATTTTGTCACATTAAATTATTGTGAAATTACATTTATATCCCGGATTATTGTAATTTAACAGTTTGGTGCTGTAAAATTTCAAGGCAAATTTAGGTCACCCAAAAATGAAAATTCTGTCATGATTTACTCACCCTCAGGTTGTTCCAATTCTGTTAAATATGATTTTTTTTGTTGAACTCATAGAAATAAAAATATAATTTATCTCCCTTTGTGTCCAACAAAACAAAAATATTATACAGGATTGAAACAACCTGGGAATGTGTAAATGATGACAGAATCTTCATTTTTGGGTGATCTAAGAAGACTCTAAAATAAAAATAAAAACAAACACACATACATTTTACACATTTATTTAACAGTTTAATGACATCTGTGTAAACATTTCAGAATATTTTCAAAAGGTGAAGCCTATCTCCATTTAACCGAAAAATACTATAAGAACATATTAATAAAAAATCTTCTAACATCATACGTAACATACAAATAAAAAGCAGTGAGAGAGTGCGCTCTTGCTCTTGCTCTCTCTCTCTCTCTCTCTATATATATATATAGAGAGAGAGAGAGAGAGAGAGAGAGAGTCAAAACTGCTTGCAAAATTTGGCAGTCATCTATTCCAAGGTCAATCATTCATTCGTTCATTTTCTTTTCGGCTTAGTCCCTTTATTAATCTGGGGTCACCACAGCAGAATGAACCGCCAACTTATCCAGCATATGTTTTACACAGCAGATGCCCTTCCAGCCGCAACCCATCACTGGGAAACATCCATACACACTCATTCACTCTCATGCACTACAGACAATTTAGCTTACCCAATTCACCTGTACCGCATGTCTTTGGACTGTGGGGGAAACTGGAGCACCCGGAGGAAACCCACGCGAATGCAGGGAGAACATGCAAACTCCACACAGAAACGCCAACTGACCCAGCCGAGGCTCGAACCAGCGACCTCCTTGCTGTGAGGCGACAGCACTACCTACTAGTTGTACACACTTGCTGGTTGATATGTCTTCTCTGCTTCTTTGACTTCGTCCGTCTCCAGAATGATGCCCAAACAACACCTATAAGCAAAAGGGCAGATATACTGTTAGCTTCATTCAACAAATGAGGTCGTCTGTTCCAAATCACCACCTTCAGTGGGACACCACTGCTGCACTACAGAGCAATATTACTGTTAGCTCAGTTTGAACATGATCATAATACTCTAGCTCAGTCAAACTGCAACCATTTAAACAAAAACATCTAAATAAAAAAACATTTCCATCACAAACACACAATCAAATAGTCCAACAACAAATAGTGGTTTTGATATACCCAGGCAGAGTATTTCAAAACAGTTGATATGATTTACATCTTCCGTTTACAGAGTATAATCTAATGCTGGGTTCACACTTATTGCAAAGTGAACATGTGCATCACGGCACTTGCTCTTGAATACTAGCAGGATGTTCCTTGCATCAAGCTAATTTTTCATGAGTTGAATATTTGGAAAAATAATTGCAAAAAAACTTGATTGAAGTGAATACAATTTTTGCAAATATTTCAAATATTTTTTCCACATGTTTTGCGTTTCGCTTAATTTGAGCTGCCCAGTGAAAATTCCCCACTATTTATGCATCTGCAATGACTTGTATGTAATCCACTCACCTGAATAGGTAACTTCACATTTGGTATAAGAGCTCCATCCTTTTAAAGACAGCGTCCTCTCTGGTCTCCAGCACAGACACACAAATTGAGTCTGCAACACACCCCTTTATAACAAGGGCACAAGGGGAGTCATGACTTGTGCTCCTATACATTCCTTGTTTAACCCCCCAAAACAAGCCCTCAGGTACAATATTAAATGTAGACATTACCTGAAATTCCAGAGTGCAAAAGGGATCTTCAGGATACTTCAATTTCAGACCAGATCCAAAGCCAGTTGTGAAATCCAGGTGAGGTCCCATGACCACTTGACCCTCCAAGGAATAAGACTGTTTGTTTGATGTTGTATTGCTGGGGAAAGAAAGACTAAATTAGAGGTGTTTGTGAATTATTTAATTTGTTTGTAGAAATAAAGTTGATGTTCCATGCACCGCCTGCATTGAAAACCAAGCAAACAAACACACATGCCCAGTAAAACTGCTAATAAAAACAAAGATAGTTTAAAAAATCTTAGTCTAATATTTACTATTACTGGAAGTACTGGAGGAACTTCTGGAAAAAGTAAAAGAGTTTGTACATGAAACTGCTCACAACAAATCTGTGAACAACTTGACATTTAAAAATCTGATAAAAATGAGGAAGGCATCAACATTACCTTGAATAATCAAGCGAGGGGTGATTGGTAGCATCAGTTTTTCAACATCAGTGGCTGTGGCTGCAAAAAATTATGAATATAAGAGTAGAATAAGACTCAACAGAACATACACACACACACACACACACACACGTATGTATGTATACATGTATGTATGTATGTATGTATATAGGTTTAGATTGTGGTAATGACTTTAGGTTATATTTGTGTACTCAGCATGTACACTCACCTCACACTTTAGCAATAACTATCAGGTACACCTGAACCCCAAAAAATAAAATGTAGTTAGTGACACATACAGTAAGTTCTCATTAGTAAATGTTAGTAATGCATTAACATTACCAGTGAGAAATAGACAATAAACATGTACTCTGAGTAAGTTTAAAATCATTCAACTGAATTGTATTATCAGCTCCATTTAATAAAACAGTTCAGACTTGTTTCATAATGCGTTTAGTTTAATTAACTAACTTGTGAACAAAATTAACGTTAGCCATAATGAAGGTCAAAATGACTAACCTTAAAGTTACCCTACCAGAGCTTACCTTAACTGTATAGTCACTTCACCTTTACTTCAGTCTTGTACTGAAATAGAGAATGCAGTTAACACGAAGTTAATTAAAGAAAATTACCTTTCTTTTTTCAGGAACAAACGTTATGCTCTCTAATACCTCACAAACACTACATTCGCCGTCTGGCGTCGGTTAATTTCTTGTTTAAAAATTGGCGCGCTCAAACCGTTTAACTAATAGCGTGGGACCTACAACTAAAGTTACTTGGTTAATTCTGTTAAATGACATGCACTATACAGAAATACATACAAAACAATCATTTAACGGACAAAAGTCACATTTTAACACTTACCGAGGATGAATCCGTTAGATGAAAAGACGACAGGCAGGTACAGTTCAAACCAGGTTCAAACCAAATGCAGCCAGGCGTTGCTTTAGTGACGGAGCTTGTTTGCGGTCGAGTCGGTTCTATGAATCGGCTCCTTTAGGTGAACAGTAAAGAATCGAACTCGCCTGAAACCGATTCCTTTTTGTATAATATTGTAGGACGCAAACATATAATTCACTAATATTTCATCATACTGCTCGGTTACACGCAATATATACACTAGTTGTACACTAACTGCATGCTGATGAGTATGAGCTTATGAACACGTCTGATAAAATATCTGAATCTGATTCAATGTCACGCGAGCACTGAACCGAAGCAGTGCAAAAAGGGATATTGATTACAATATAGTAAGTAATTTTTTTTCTTTACCATTCAAAATATTACATATATCTGACTTTAACAATAAGAAAAAAAGTTAGTTTGGAGTGTTTTGAGAATTATTATTTTTTTCCCCCAGGATTCATTTCGCACCAAGCTGAGCAAGTTGCAATGGCTGATGAGAAAACTCGCATAATATTATAAATATTGCGTTTAATATGTCATGAAATCAAGTTTTAACAGTTTTTCATGCGAGAATGTAGTTCTTTAAAACTCAAATATGTGGTTTGTTTATAAAGAATGTGTGTAATTTTAAGTGTGTTTTGTCGATAGCGGAGATCTATGACCTCCAGCCGGTGACCGCGCTCATTGATCATGTATCCGCCGAGAGGCGCCTGTCTTCAGGCTAGACATTGTGACATTCGCCCCGTCTTCGATGGCTCTATATGCGTCAGGAAATGAAGTTTTAACCGTTTTTCATGCGAGAATATAGTTGTTTAAAACTCTAATCTGTGTTTAAAAAAAATATTAAAAAATAATTCTGAGATTAGTGACCTCCAGGCGATGACAGGTGCCCAATACTCATGAATCCGTCTAAAGCAGACATTTACCCTGACATTGAAATAATTTTGGCTGTTTAACAGCTGGTTTCATGAAATAATTACATTTTATTCCAGTTTATTATGTTTTGGCTAAGCACAAAGTTATGTTCATTAAATATTATTTCATATTTCCATGTTAACCTTATAAAATTACATAAAGGTGCAGTACAACCAAAAAGATGTTGGTAGCCAAATCGTTTTTGGGTCTGCAATAACATTCTGTTATTTCTAAATATCCAAAAAGTGCCAATACTAGCATAAAAGTTAATTTCTATGTTGAATTAAATAAAAAAGTTTGAATTTCTATAACTAACGTGCAAAAGATATAGTCCTTTTCACAGTAATTTGCTGTAATCATGCTACCTGCCTTAATTTCACAATAAAATTATGAATACAACATATTACTGTGAATGTTCACAGTTAAATACTGTGAAGCGATATTAATGTAATTTACTGTGAAAAATTACAGTAATTTGTTGTGAAAACCTGGAAATTTTTTACAGTGTGTGAACACGGGGAGAACATGCAAACTCCACAAAGAAAATGGCAACTGATCCAGCCGAGGCTCGAACCAGTGACCTTCTTGCTGTGAGGTGATCATGCTACCCACTGCACCACCATGACACCCCTTTTTACATTTAATTTCATTCATTCATTCATTTTCTTTTCAGCTTAGTCCCTTTATTAATCTGGAGTCGCCACAGCAGAATGAACCGCCAACTTATCCAGCACATTTTTTACACAGCGGATGCCCTTCCAGCTGCAACCCATCACTGGGAAACATCCATACACACTCATTCACACACATACACTACGGACAATTTAGCCTACCCAATTCACCTGTACTGCATGTCTTTTGACTGTGGAGGAAACCGGAGGAAACCCACGCAAACACAGGATAAACATGCAAACTCCACACAGAAATGCCAACTGACCCAGCCAAGGCTCGAACCAGCGACCTTCTTGCTGTGAGGCAATCATGCCCACTGTGCCACCATGGCGCCCCTTTTTACATATAATTTATAAAACGTTAATGTATACATTTCTTATATTCAATATCCTTTTTATGCATCTAAAATCACTGTTGAAAATGCAGTTTGATCCAGACACAAACTGGGCATCTTGTCTTTGACCTAAAAAGAGACGTAATCTAACTAAACATATAGACTCTGGTTTATGGACATGTATATACGTACATATATATAATCCATGGCCAGATAACAGCATGCAATAACATCATGCTCTCTTAGTTTGACCCATCAGTTTTTCGATTGTGTGAGAGAGACATTGGACAGCTAGAAAACAATTATACTTACAACACCATACTTATGTAGAGCTAGGTGGTACAAAAAATCTCATATCATTATACATCATCTCATATCGTGATACCTTTATATATTCAATCAGTTAGAACCTACACTAACCATGTGCAAACGACTGAAAATTCATTCATTTTACTTCAGCGTTGTCCCCTTATTCATCAGGGGTCGCCACAGTGGAATGAACCGCCAACTTATCCAGCATATGTTTTACACAGCGGATGCCCTTCAAGCCATAACCCATCACTGGGAAACATCCATACACACTCATTCACACATTATACGGACAATTTAGTTTATTCAGTTCACCTATACTGCATGTCTGTGGACTTATGGGGGAAACCGGAGCACCCGGAGGAAACCCACGCAAACATGGGGAGAACATGCAAACTCCACACAGAAATGCCAACTGACCCAGCCGGGACTCAAACTAGCGACCTTCTTGCTGTGAGGCGACAGTGCTAACCACTGGGCCACTGTGCCGTCCCACGACTGAATATACAGTTGAAGTCAGAATTATTAGCCACCCATTGATTTTTTTTTTCTTTTTTAAATATTTCCCAAATGATGTTTAACAGAGCAAGGAAATTTTCACAGTATGTCTGATAATATTTTTTCTTCTGGAGAAAATCTTATTTGTTTTATTTTGATTAGAATAAAAGCAGTTTTTAATTTTTTAAAAGCCATTTTAAGGTCAAAATTATTAGCCCCTTTAAGCTATATATTTTTTGATAGTCTACAGAACAAACCATCATTATACAATAACTTGCCTAATTACTCTAACCTGCCTAGTTAACCTAATTAACCTAGTTAAGCCTTTAAATGTCACTTTAAGCTGTATAGAAGTGTCTTGGAAAATATCTAGTAAAATATTATTTACTGTCATAAATAACATAATAACATAATAAATCAGTTATTAGAGATGAGTTATTAAAACTATTATGTTTAGAAATGTGTTGAAAAATTTTTCTCTCCGTTAAACAGAAAACGGGGAAAAAAATAATCAGGGGGGCTAATAATTCTGACTTCAACTGTATATGTTCTGAATTGTATGGGATTTTATTCTCACTTTATTGAGACCTACATAAAAAAGTGTTTGATTGGTACTGTAGAAATATAAAATAAATATTAATGAAATATAAAACAGGTGGTGCAGTGGGTAGCACTGTAACCTCAAAGCAAGAAGGTCGCTGGTTCGAGCCTCGGCTGGGTCAGTTGGCATTTCTGTGTGGAGTTTGCATGTTCTCTCCGTGCATGGGTTTCCTCCGGGTGCTCCGGTTTCCCCCACAGCCCAAAGACATGCAGTACAGGTGAATTGAATAAACTAAATTGGCCCTATGTTTGCGTGTGAATGCGAGAGGTGTTTCCCAGTACTGAGTAGCAGCTGGAAGGGCATCCGCTGCGTAAAACATATGCCGGAATAGTTGGTGGTTCATTCCACTGTGGCGACCCCTGATAAATAAGGGACTAAGCCACTAAGAAAAATGAATGAACGAACGAATGAACAACCATCCAAATTTTCAAGACAGTTGTCAGGTTGAGCTACTATTTTTGGACTGTTTAATACAGCCTGTGCATAATTTATGCAGCTTTCAAGGAGGCTTTCATGTTTTATGCAAAAACTTGAGTACATCCTGCAACCCACCATTTCACATATGCTAAAATTATCTAACTGCCATGACAACCTATTAGAGAGACACTTGTGCTGTTTTAATGAGGAAACGCTGGACGCGTGATGTGGGCATTTGTGAATGAACTGGACAGGAAAAATGTCGTGAACACAAGAGTGGAGAAGCTGTCATGAAAACAGTAAACAACCTTATTAGGAAACACTTCAGTAAGAGACAGACAAAAACACCTACACAGCTAATTTAGGTAACGTCTTGCACTTTAACAAATATCTGTTAATGAACAGTTACTGTATTTTGTGATTAACAAGTGTTTTCTGTTTATTTACTGTTGTGAATTGCATTATGGCAGCTTGATCTCTTCTCTGTCAACTTTTGTTGAAAATCCAACTTTATAGTTTAACAAAGTGACTTTTATTGACATTTTAGTAGCTTGTAATAATATAATTCATTCATTAATCCAGGGTCGCCACAGCGGAATGAACCGTCAACTTATCCAGCACATGTTTTACGCAGCGGATGCCCTTAAAGCTGCAACCCATCACTGGGAAACATCCAAACACACTCATTCACACACAATTTAGCTTATCCGATTCACCTATAGCGCATGTCTTTGGACTGTGGGGGAAACCGGAGCACCCGGAGAAAACCCACGCAAACGCAGGGAGAACATGCAAACTCCACACAGAAATGCCAACTGACCCAGTCGAGACTCGAACCAGCGATCTTCTTGCTGTGAGGCGACAACACTACCTAATTTTCAAAGGTTAAAAGTTATAATAATAGTAATTTCTTACATCTGTATAGCGCTTTTCTGGACACTCAAAGCGCTTTACACATTGTGGGGAATCTCCTCATCCACCACCAGTGTGCAGCATCCACCTGGATGACGAGATGCAGCAAAATTTGCGCCAGACCGCACACCAAACTGATTGGTGGAGAGGAGACAGAGTAATGAAGCCAATTATGATATGAGGTTAGGAGGCCAGTGGGCAAATTTGGCCAGGATGCTGGGGTTAAACAAAATCGAAGGACATCCTGGGATTTTTAATGACCACAGAGAGTCGGAACCTTGGTTTAAAATCTCATTCAGAAGACGGTGCCCACTGACCATTATGGAGTCCCCATCAATATACTGGGGTGTTAGGACCCACACAGACCACAGGTTGAGCGCCACCCTACTAGTCTCACTAACACCACTTCGAGCAGCAACCTAGCTTTCGCATGTGGTCTCCCATCCAGGTACTGACTGGGCGCAGCCCTGCTTAGCTTAAGTGGGCGATCATGTGAGAGTTTAAAAAAAATGTATTTCAAAATATGCAAATACATTGTTATACATTAAAAGTTAATTTTAAAAACTCTTGGCAATTTCCAGTTCATTTCTTTTAAAGCTTGGCATATTTTGAGTGACAAAATCTTGTAAAATTCCTCTAATATGTTCTCATTTTGGGCAGCTCGGTGGCATAGTGGGTTATGCTGTCGCCTCACAGCAAGAAGGTCACTGGTTCAAGGTTCTGTGTGGTTTGCATGTTCTCGTGGATTTCCTCCCGGTGCTTCGGTTTCCCCCACAAGTCCAAAGACATGCACTATTGGTGAACTGGGTGAGCTAAAATTGTCCGTAGTGTATGTGTGCGAAAGAGTGTGTATGGGTGTTTCCCAGTGATGGGTTGCAGCTGGAAGGACATCTGCTGCAGAAAACATGCTGGATAAGTTGGCGGTTCATTCCGCTGTGGCGACCCCTGATTAAGCCGAAAAGAAAATGAACGAATGAATGTTCTCATTTTTAAAATATACATACAATTTTTCTATCTACCCTTCAGTTTTCATTCTGAAAATTCTCCATACATCCATCACAATTTTCTCTTTTTTTGCTATAATTCTTCTTTCCCACATAGTACTATTCATCAACATCATACAGAGGTTTACAAATTTCTTATTTTAATTTTTCTTTTCCCATCCAAGCATCACTACTCTTTTCCATTCTATTGTGAAAGTTGCAGAGAGCTAGCTGCCGGCTTTTAAAAAGTTGTTGGAAGAAAGATCAAGGTCCCATAATGCAATTAATGCAAAAGCATTAATAAATGGGGGAAAATAACAAATAAAAACTTGAATCACAAAATATGCAGAAGTGCTAATTACAGATATTTTACAGTGTGCCTAATGCTTTATTTATATATAAAAAAAAAAAGTGCATTGGCATGATCTTTTTATGTTGATTATTGAGAAGAAACCTGAATTGTATTTCTGTTAAATAATGATCTTGGCACTGATGTATGAGACTAAACTAAAACACTATTAATTTCATATTACAGTTTTTCTCAGTGGCTTTGGTGCATTTCTCACAACACTATTTACATTTACACCACAGTTAATGCATTTCTCAAAACAATTAGTCATTTGTGCACATCATAGTAGCAGTTTCTCATTCCTTTCAACAAATTGCAAATGCTTTTGGACATGCATCAATTGCTTTCATACAACTCTCTGCTGTTTGTAACATTATCATTTGCTTTTGTCATGTCAGTCAAAATGAACTAAACTTGTTGATGCTGAATAGTCATTCCATATAAAACTAATAGTCCTCATTTCATTATCTGAGTCATTACATACACAAATGTTGAACTAGTCAAAATCTGTCAAGCTAATTTTATAAAAATCTTTAAATCTTTTTCCCCCCGAAAATGTCTTCTAAATTGAACAATTTGATGAATGATTTACTGACCTGTGTATGTTGTAGGTTCAGTTCCAATATGTACTGCAATATTGTTTACAGTTGTGCACAGCTCTACCCAAAGCAAGTTTATGTTTGTTGTAAATAAGGGTGTGTTTATTCTTTTGCACAATGCTGTGAATAAATTACAATTGCAAAGAGCAAATGCAGTAAAAATGTTACAGTTTTTCTCAGTGGCTTTGGTGCATTTCTCACAACACTATTTACATTTGCACAACAGTTAATGCATTTCTCGAAACAATTAGTACAAACTGCAAAACCTAGTGGATAACCTGCAAAAGCGTGTCTTGCTCAAAATGGAGAGCTCATTCCTCAAAAGCAAGTATTCATGTCAATGAAAGTGTCAGTGTCATCAAAATAAAAAGTTATGCCACCATTGTTTATGGACAAGATAGTCAAATGGCTTTGTCATGTTTTCATTATGACAGTTTACTCCAGTTAATTCCAATGCAAAACAGTCAGATTTTGGTGACACTTTCTGAAAATGCTCAAAACAGCACTATATATTAGCACAGCCCTTTGAAAGCTACAGTAAAGTTAGACATCACTGCATTAGTGAGGTATCTGAGTATAATAAGACACTGAATATGTGTGTTTCACATTTTTACTGCATTTGCTCTTTGCAATTCTGATTTATTCACAGCATTTTGCAAAAGAATAAACACACCCTTATTTACAACAAACATAAACTTGCTTTGGGTCGAGCCGTGCACAACTGTAAACAATATTGCAGTACATATTGGAACTGAACCTACAACATACACTGGTCTGTAAATCATTCATCAAATTGTTCAATTTAGAAGACATTTTCAGGAAAAAAAAAATATTTATATTTTTTAAATAAAATTAGCTTGACAGATTTTGACTAGTTCAACATTTGTGTATGTAATGACTCAAGTAATGATATGAGGACCATTAGTTTTATATGGAATGACTATTCAGCATTCACAAGTTTAGTTAATTTTGACTGACATGACAAAAGCAAATGATCATGTAATGAGAGTTGTATGAAAGCAATTGATGCATGTCCAAAAGCATTTGCAATTTGTTGAAAGGAATGAGAAACTGCTACTATGATGTGCACAGATGACTAATTGTTTTGAGAAATGCATTAACTGTTGTGCAAATGTAAATAGTGTTGTGAGAAATGCACCAAAGTGACTGAGAAAAACTGTAAACACACATATTCAGTGTCTTGTACTCAGATACCTCACTAAATGCAGTGATGTCTAACTTTACTGTAGTTTTCAAAAGGCTGTGCTAATAGTATATAGTGCTGTCTTGAGCATTTTCAGGACGTGTCACCAAAATCTGACTTTTTGCATTGGAAAACATTTACAGAGTAAAGTGTCATAATGAAAACATGACAAAGCCATTTGACTATCTTGTTCATAAACAATGGTGGCAGGACTTTTCATCTTGATGACACTGACACTTTCATTGACATGAATACTTGCTTTTGAGGAATGAGCTCTCCATTTTGAGCAAGTGACACGCTTTTGCAGGTTATCAACTAGGTTTTGCAGTTTGCACTAATTGTTTTGAGAAATGCATTAACTGTTGTGCAAATGTAAATAGTGTTGTGAGAAATGCACCAAAGCCACTGAGAAAAACTGCAAATATTGAAATGCTGTTTGTTATTGCTCACTGACCTTGTTACACAAAAACCAAAACAATGTTACAAGGGCAACCTTTCAGTTTATCTCAGGTTTTTCTCCTCCACACTTACACCCACACTTGTACAAACAAAAATGTGTGTTATCATAATCGACATGCTATTTTTTCCCTGCACAAATGAAAACGTGCCCTCGTTTGACCATTCGCACATGCAGGAAAGTACACAAAGCATTACAAGCACGTGGGTATAGCTGGCAAGAAGTAAAACTGGAGCAAGATACTGGCTTTAAAATTTACTTTGAGATTAGATATTAAACAGACTTTGATGCTGGGATGAATATAAACACAACACCAAATGTGCACGTGGCACATGGTTAAACAAATGGAAAAATCTATAAAACTGATTCATTTTTTTATTTATTCATTCTTTATCCTTGGGCTAGTCCTTTTATTCATCAGGGGTCACCACAGTGGAATGAACCGCCAACTTATTCAGCATAAGTTTTACACAGCAGATGCCCTTCCAGCTGCAACCCAGTACTGGGAAACATACACACTCATCCACAGAGTAGAACATGCAAACAGAAATGCCAACTGAACCAGCCAGGGCTCGAACCAGCGACATTCTTGTTGTGAGGTGATAGTGCCAACCACTGAGCCACCATGTCGTCCTATTGATTTTTTTTATTAGATAATATAATATTTCATCAAGTCTCGTACAAATTTAAGGGATTTGCTCAAAGATGAAATTTTACTTCACATTTACTCACTCTCAAGTGGTTGCCAACCTGATTTCACCAAGTAGGACATGCTCCTGGAGTAACATCTATGTTGATCCTGGAACAACATTCCAATCAGCCAATCAGAATTAAGAGATATGTTTACCGTTTATGTTAAGTTTAGGCTTACGATTAGGTTTATGCACTTCTACATGAGTGTTATCCAACTATTATTCCCCTCTGATTTTGGGAATAATTGACAGTTGGGTTTAGGGGTAAGGAATAGGTATGGATTACATCTTCAGGATCAACATAGATGTTAATCCAGGATCGCATCGCAAAATCATGACATGCAGTTACAAACATTTATGAGTTTCTTTCTTCTCTTGAAAGATCTTTTTAAAAATGTTCATGAACATTCTTCAAAATATCTTCTTTCATGGTCAACAGAAGAAATAATGTTTGGAGTGGAGGATGAGTAAAATATGGCAGATTTACTTATTTATTTATTTATTTTATTTATTTTTTGGTAAATTGTCCCTTCAAGGTGTTTGAATTTTAAAATAGATAATTGTTATTTCTTAGCCCATGGTGAGGGACCCCATCTAAAAGTCATCTTTTGTTATATAAAAATGCAACTTATATTTAAATGGAGCTAAAATTCATTCATTCACTTTCTTTTCGGCTTAGTCCCTTTATTAATCTGGGGTCGCCACAGTGGAATGAACCGCTAACTTATCCAGCATATGTTTTACCCAGCTGATGCCCCTCCAGCTGCAACCTAGTACTGGGAAACACTCATACACTCTCATTCACACTCACACTCATATACTATAGACAATTTCATTCATTCATTTTCTTTTCGGCTTAGTCCCTTTATTAATCAGGGGTTGCCACAGCGGAATGAACCGCCAACTTATCCAGCATATGTTCCACGCAGCGGATGCCCTTCCAGCTGCAACCCATCACTGGGAAACACCCATACACTTCCATTCACACATACACTATGGACAATTTTAGCTTACCCAATTCACCTATAACGTATGTGTTTGGACTTTGCAAACTCCACACAGAAATGCCAACTGACCCAGCCGAGGATCAAACCAGCGACCTTCTTGCTGTGAAGCGACAGTGCTACCCACTGCGCCACTGTGCCGTCCTTGGACCTAAAATGTCATTAAGAAAATATTTATTTTAGTTATATTTAGTTTTTTTTTTTTTTTTTATTATTACAAAATGCTATGATCTAATGCTAATCTAATTGGTATTTGTGTTTTTAATATACTTTTGCATTATTTAATTATTTAAATATTATATATTTTTGTTTTTAATAAACATTTTTATAATGTTTTAAATACTTTTTAAAACAAGTTTAATTAGGTTTAGATTTTAATCCTTTTATTAATTAATATTTTATAATTATTTTACAATGTATCATTTTATATTTATAATTATTTTACAATTCATAATTATGTTAATTTCTTATTTTTTAATTCTAATTTCTTGTATTGTTTTTATTATTATTATTTTTGTAAAATTAATTTATAATTCATATTTATTAATTTAATTATTTATACATTTATTGTAGCATTTTTAATATTTATTTTAAGTCTCATCCAAAATTAAAGGTATAGTTTGCCCATAAATCATTTTATTAATTTATAATTACTTTACAATGAGGGTGACACGGTGGCTCAGTGCTTAGCACTGTCACCTCACAACAAGAAGGTCGCTGGTTTGAGTCCCGGCTGGGTCAGTTGGCATTTCTGTGTGGAGTTTGCATGTTCTCCCTGTGTTGGCGTGGGTTTCCTCTGGCTGCCCCGGTTTCCCCGACAGTCCAAAGACATGCGCTATAAGGTGAATTGAATAAACTAAATTGGCCATAGTGTATGAGTGGGTGCGTGTGCATGTGAGAGTGTATGGATGTTTCCCAGTACTGGGTTGCAGCTGGAAGGGTTTCCGCTGTATAAAACATATGCTGGATTCATTCAAGTTGGGAGTTCTTTCTGCTGTGGCGACCCCTGATGAATAAAGGAATTAAGTCGAAGGAAAATAAATGAATGAATGATTTAAATATTTATATATATATATATATATATATATATATATATATATATATATATATATATATATATATATATATATATATATATATATATATAATACATTTTTATAATGTTTTAAAATACTTTTTAAAAATAAATTTAATTTAGTTTTCAGATTTTAATCCTTTTTGTTATAAGTTATTATTTTATAATTATTTTACATCAAACAATTGCTATATTTATATATTTTTTTTTTTACAATTATTGTATTGCAAAATTAATTCATAATTTATTTTTATTTATTATTTTAATTACTTATAGGGTACATTTATTGTAGCATATTTACACATTTTAAAGTAATTAATGATTTTTTAAATAATTTTTATTAATACATTTTTAGACCCCTTGTACCCCAATTAGAAAACCTTCTGACCTCTTTAAAAGCAGCCCAGATTTTTCCAATTTCATGTATTCAAAGCACGTAACTATTATATTATATATGAGCAAACAATATACAACAAAATATCATCAGGTAGCCTGGTCCACAATCACGCTGTTCACATTTAATAACGTATTTTTGTATTAATTATATATGTGATTAGTTAAACGTGGTTATTGATGTTTTATATCGTTATTATTCACATTATAACGTGCCCCGTTCCGAAACAAAACTACATTTTCCCACATGCCTTTTCCCATGAGAGTTAAATATCCACACAACACAAATAAAGTTTTTCAGAGCGTGCACGCCGAGTCCCATGATGCTTCGCTGTGTTTGGTCAGAATTTAAATCGCAGCAGCCAATCAGAGGCGGAGGCAACGAATCGAGCACAATTCAAAAAGTAGCAGCGACTCACTGCATTCCTAACCGAGCTGCGGGCCGACGCGCTTCACTTGCGCCCGTTCACTTTCCGTTTAATCCACGAAATCTGACAAATGCGGTGAATATACGGCTTTTAGATACTGTATTGTGCCTGTTTTGTCTTCGCTGGCGTTATTATTTGAATGCGGATTTCAGTGGATGAGTGAAACATTGCGTGTTTACGGATAAAGGAGCACGAAACATCGCCTCGGTTGTTTATTTTTCAGGACTTTAGGGTGTCTTTTTGTACTTAACAGCATTTTGTAAAGTGTTCAGCGATGAGTGCTGCAATTGCAAAGCCATCGGCGAAGCCATCGGCTCACGTCGATCCTAAATCTGCTCCTCTGAAAGAGATTCCTGACGTTCTGGTGGATCCAAGAAGCATGAAGAGATACATGAGAGGTCGCTTTTTGGGAAAAGGAGGATTCGCCAAATGCTACGAAATCACAGATATGGACACAAAGGAGGTTTTCGCAGGGAAAGTGGTGCCGAAGTCGATGCTGCTGAAGCCGCACCAGAAGGAGAAAATGAGCACAGAAATCGCCATTCACAAAAGTCTCGATAACCCGCATGTTGTGGGGTTTCACGGGTTCTTTGAGGATGATGACTTCGTGTATGTGGTGCTGGAAATCTGTCGTAGAAGGGTAAGAGCTGGGGAAGCATTTTGAAAACAGACCGTCAACGGTCGGTATTCCTGTCACTGCCTCATCGTATCTTACAAAGCTCGACGTTTAACTCGTTTAATTGCATTCAGTTAGGATTACCAACTACCCATTGTGTTCTTTTAAAAATGTTAATAATTTATTTTAACGATGTACATATAAACTAATTTAACTCCACTTTCCCCTGTACACTGCAAGTGGATTTTAAACTGGAGGAAGTGACGTCAGTTGACTTTGTGTTTCTCGGACAAATAGTTGTTCAAACGAACTGCGTCTAAACGTTGCTTTTGTCGTCAAATTTTATTGTAATGCAGATTTTGACATTCAAACCCTTACCAAAATAATGCTTTCACTGTTGTAAACGTGTAGTAACCATGTTTTTGGCGTATTGTTAACGATAACTTTTTACCCAGTTCACTAAACATACTGTTGATGTACCATACAACCATAAAACACGGTTATTGAGCTTAGTTCATTGTAAATTTGAACCGTGATCTATTTGTAGTTAAATTATGGTTCGTTTTGGGAAAGCAAATCCTACAAGAGAGAAACTTAAGAAGTTTTATTATACAGGAGACACATTACATGATTTTATTTGATCAGTTTTACTCTTATTCACAGGGTGTCTGGAGTCTTAAAAGGTTTTAAATTTCCAAAAACTAAATTTTTTGGCCCTAAAAGTCTTAAGTTTGCTCATTTATTGTGTTGGTCTTAAATAAATAATTTTTAGTAAGTCTTTTCCTATGTCCATGTAAAGTTACCCAAGTGGGCAAAGACTCATCCAATCACCAGCAATACATCTGAGAACTATTAACAAACGTTTATTTATTAACTCCATTTACCAATATGGTTTTATCTTCCTTTATTTTTTTTTTTATTTTTTAACAAAGATTTCTTAGAGTTAAACCTTTTTGTGAGTCTGAAATTTCATTTATAATGGTCTTAAAGTTGTAAATTTGACTTGATGAAGCCTGCAGAAACCCTGTATTCAGTATTACAATATGGTCTATTCAATTATTGTTTTTATAAATGAGTTTTTGTTTGAAGTTTTCGCCTGCTTTAACTTTTTTTTTTTTATTCCCCTTCCAGTCTCTCCTTGAATTGCACAAAAGGAGGAAGGCAGTGACTGAGCCTGAGGCCCGATACTTCATGCGCCAGACTATTCAGGGTGTTCAGTACTTGCACAACAACAGAGTCATTCACCGTGATCTCAAACTTGGGAATCTGTTCCTCAATGATGACATGGATGTAAAGATCGGTAAGCACACAATGATGTTCACAATTTCTATACCTGACTCTTTAAAAATATATATAATCAATGCTATTTGTTCTCCTCTTTGTAGGTGACTTTGGTTTGGCCACTAAGATTGAGTTTGATGGAGAGCGAAAGAAGACTCTTTGTGGCACGCCAAACTACATTGCACCTGAGGTGCTCTGCAAGAAAGGCCATAGCTTTGAAGTTGACATTTGGTCACTGGGATGCATTCTGTGAGTCCCTTGTTGAATTAATTGCACAATGATGATCATGTTTTATGGATGTTTTCGCAGTGTTATGTTCTCTGGTGGCATTTCAAATCAAATCACTTTTATTGTCACATCATCAGCAGCACGTGTGCTATGATGAGTGAAAAGCTTAGGTGCTGGCTCCAGACAGTGCAAAATACAGATAGTGTAAATACAACGACAGTGCAAAAATTAAATTCTTGCAAAAGCTTTAATTTTGTTAAACAAACTGTACTGACAGAAATTTCTTGTCTATCAGATACACACTGCTGGTTGGAAAACCTCCATTTGAGACATCCTGTCTGAAAGAGACCTACATCAGGATTAAGAAAAATGAGTACTCTGTTCCTAGAGTAAGTATCTTTGTATTAGGTTTTCAATTAGGTTTTTAGTGTTAAATCAAATTCACTCAATTTGTTTTTAAAATTGATAAGGTTAAGCTTATTGTGCAGTACTCATTCATTTAATAATTTTTTTTTTTTAGCTCCATGTTTCTTGCGTTCTTGTAGCTCAAACAGTAGAGCCTGGTGCTAGGAAAATCTTTTCTCCAGGAAGATTCGCTTTGCTATGATAATGTGTGGGTTGAATCAAAGTTGTTATTTCCATTATTTAACTTGCTCTGCTGTGCAGGATATTTTCATTTTAGTAGTACATTTGTTTGTAGCACCCCCAAATGTGACTAGGGAAGGGTATCAGTTTCAGGAAAACTGGTCACAAGATTAATTGAATGCATGTTACTATCAGATTGAAATGTAATTAATCTTTGGCAGACCACTTGAGATTGGATCACTAAGAGCACAATAAATCTCTGAAAGTTAATTGATTTGGTACCATCTACAATTTGTAGCATCCTAGTGTGGAATGCTTAACCCATTTATATAAGCTTAAATATGAAAACAGATTGGTGACTTTGTGTTTTGTTTTTTAAAGCACATTAATCCAGTTGCATCTGCTCTGATTCGTCGGATGCTGCACGCTGACCCTACACTCAGACCTTCTGTGGCTGAACTGCTGACTGATGAGTTTTTCACCTCCGGTTACGCACCCATGCGGCTGCCCACTTCCTGTCTCACTGTTCCTCCCAGGTTTTCCATCGCCCCCTCCAGCCTGGATCCTGCCCTCCTCCGCAAACCTCTCTCATCACTTAATAAAGGTATGCACGTTTTTTTGTTTTGTTTTTGTTTTTTAGACCATTTCACTGTGGTCTTGTCATTGGTCCATGAACATTTCCTGCTTGTTATCAAACTATTTCATAACTGTAACAAGAGGCAATTCAATCATAACTTCATGTCAAAACCGCTATCATAACATTATCAATATGTGGCTATTTTTGGGTTTGGCACCATTGTGTTGTTTACATTCCTCAAAATGGTCTATAGTCTCAGTGCATTCTTCTCTATTCATTAAACATTTTAGTAACAGTAGCAATTTACCTGTTACTTTGTGTGCGTGCACAGGCACAGATAGTCCAATTGAGAAAATGGGGAAAATGGACCAGCCACAAAGAGAAGATCTGCAACAAAGGTCAGTTCTTTTACCTGTATAGTTTTGATCACCCATTTTGGCAGTACTATTAAACCATCCGTATTGACTTATTAAATGAAACAAATCTTTTAATAGATGTAGGGTTACGCCAATTGAGAATACATGTGTACTTTAATGGGTATGTCACTGAATTGTTTTGCTCAGAGATGGACCAGAACAGCCTGACTGTCACCTAACTGACATGCTGCAGCAACTGGCCGTCGTCAATGCAGCCAAGCCGTCTGATAGAGACTTTATTAGACAAGGTAACGATTTTTTTGCACATGGAAAGTTGTCAATTACTGTATTCATATAAAGGGTTTTTTGGATGACTGCTTTTAATTGCTGTCTATGTATTCATACAAAACAAGTCAAGTGTTGTTTGGAAAGGGTTATACGTCCTCAAATTGATAAGCTTGTTGCAATATATTTTTTCCCTTACACTTTTACAGAGGAAGCGGAAGATCCTGCTTGTATTCCTGTCTTCTGGATTAGTAAATGGGTTGACTATTCTGACAAATATGGCCTTGGTAAGACACCATGCTTATTTCACAATGCGCACATACTGTCAGCATAGAGCCAAGTAGGACATTCAAAATAGTGTTCATGGAGTGGTGCAGGAATGATCTCAGAACCTGGATTTTGCGATGGGGTTTTGTAATGTAGCTTTCAAATAGGAGTAAAATTTGGTAGATGTAAATTTAGTTTAAGATTGTTAAAGAACAATGTTAATTTGACTTGATTTTATTGCTGTTTTATAAAATCTAATAAGTTACTATATATGAATGACTGTGCTGTTTGTTGTAGAGCAAAGCATTTAGGTATTGTTTATTTTAAAATGGACCATTTCACTCATTAACTGAAAAACCATATTGGAAAATCTCAAGGAAATCATATATTCTGCTAGGTTTTAATGTAAGTTCTGCACCTTTTTATTCTGTGTTCGTGGGTAGAAAAACTGACTTGTTACACCTTCTAATTTTGTCCTGATTTGTGACCGTTTTTCAGAAAATAAAAATTTTTGGCCATCTGAAGTCTTTTTAAGATCAGACTTTAAAAACAATATATTAAGGGTGTAACGATACGCGTATTCGTATCGAACCGTTCGGTACGAGGCTTTCGGTTCGGTACGCATACGAACCGAACAATTCAGAGAAATATCTAAAAAGATAAAAGAGAGTAAGTGTACAGAATATAATGTTTTCAGCGCAACAATGCTCAACAAGGCATCCCATGATGTGACAGGCAACATCTGCCTTCCCCGCCCACCTCTAGTCAGGCACACACTGCACTCAGGGTCGGAGTAAGCTCAACTGGCGCTCAAACCGAAAGTTATGCCGCTTTCAATCCGAAAAAGCCGGCGGAGCTGGGTGTTGAGATGATGCGGGGTTTGTCCCGGACAAAAGCGAAGACCGAGGGGCGCTGAGATGATGCAGTGTTTGTTCCGGACGAAAGCGAAAGGGTGGAAACGCGCCGCGGACTGACTCCACTACAGCTAGCAAAATGGCTAGTAGCTAACATTAATGTAATCCTCCTATAACCAACAACGGGTCTGGCGTTTGGGAGCACTTTGCTTATTCCTGCTTTCAGATCCACTGAAATGGCAGGTGACGGTCAAATCAAGCAGATCTCGGTTGTATCCACATGTGCTGCCGTTAATCCGTGAGTCAGGTAATCAAAAAATAGGTCGCATGATATTTAAGTATACGTGGGTCACGCGTGGGTAAGATCAATTATTGGTGATGCAAACTTTAACTATTTACTCTAAAATATTAAGGTGTTTCAAGCAATCTTGACAGACAAATATGCTTTCATTTAAAAAAATCGCTCGTCACGGCTATATGCGGTGAACATCTCCGTTCTCACAGGTTTCTGAGTTTTCTCATCATCAATCACTTTCAGTCTGGAAACATGTTCAGTGCTGCGAATTTTGTTTTAAGCCTGTCCTGCAATATCGTGTATTGAGGAGGATATAGGCAAAGATATTGCAGAGAGCTGAGATCTACAGTATGACGACTTTAAAGACGATATTTAGCTTGTTTCGCATTAATGTAGATATATTACATGTTTTAATTACATTATTGAATAAAATGAATAGCATTATTATTTTTAATCATCATCATTAATAATAAATAAACTAAAAATAATTTGACAGCTTCAGCTGTTCACATCAACATGACCGGCACTTTCAGACTTCAGCACCACATGTCTTCAGCATGAATTGAAATAGACTTTCCCTCCTAAAGGAAAAAATACAATAATTTTTAAAATTGCAATGCGATTAGTCATGTATTCGCAATTTCACATAAATCAGCATGCGAAAATTTAATTAGCCTATTTCCATTGCGCTCTTTCTCTCTGCAGCAGCAGTTCACGCGCTCTGGATAAGCGCACTACACAGCCACATTTTGTAGCAAACTAATTTGCTACTTTGTTGTATAAAAAATAGGCTAAATAACAAAATTTAATTAACAAACAAATGAAATAAAATTATTTGTAAAAATGAAACTACAGAAAAAAGAAAATGAAAAGAACTGAAACCAGCTCAAATGTTCTGTTCTGGAATAACAGGTGTTGCGATCAAATTAATTCGATGGAATAATTAACAGAGACAGGCGCATTTTTCAGAAAATAGCCTATTTTATTTTATTTAAAAATATGTTAGGCCTATATTTATTATATATTTTTTTTTAAATAGCCTATATTAAATTACCATTCATTTTGGCTTTAACGAATTATTGAACAGATTATTAATAACTTATCAAAAACATTTTACTGAGCTCAGTGTCGGCCGTCACCGGATAAAGTCCAATCTTTCTTTAATTTTTTGGACTTTTGTTTGAAAGCTTAGTGGCAATGTAGAGGTCCAATTTACTGTTGTTTGATTTAAATTATAGCCTATATATGCACCAATAAACAAGTCAAAGGAATGAGTGAATTAATAAAATGATTCTTAAATGTCGATATTGTTTTTACTAAAAAAAAATAACAAATGTTTTATAAAAATAAAAGGAGCAATTTTTATAATTTATACGATTCAGTTAAATATAAGTTGGACATTTATGGGGCCATGTAACATGTTTTTGTGTTTGTTTTTTGTTCTAGTGATCTTTATATACTGGGTAGCTACGCAAAATATTTTCTAAAATGTCAAGCAGGAATTTGTTGATTAGCTTTAATTATGAAGACAAAGAAATATTAAAAATAACAAAAATAAAATGATAAAAAAAATACAAAGATAAAAAGAGCAGCATTTTGCTAAATATAATAGTCCTTTATATGCTTTATATCCTACTATATGTGTTGTTTCATATTCGTTTTTATTTCACTTGATGCATTAGTTATTTAATGTTTGAAAGCTGAAAGAAATAACAGCCGTCCTTTAAATCATTATTTTACCATCAAAATGTAGTATATTTTATATTAATATCAACTTTTGATATAAAACCGCTGTGTAATTTAATTGATTGTTAAAAATGAAATAATTTTATGGCATAACAGTGTTTAGTAGTTGCTTTCGCTTTCGTTCTTCACGGAAGCTGTAACAGAAGCTTGTGCCGCATTCACGTCTGACGTGGCTACTCAGCCTGTAGCCTAGTTTGGGATTTTTTCGTTGTGACGATTAAGCAAGAATTAAATGCATTGCATATTCGGCTCATTCTTCAGTAGCCTCAACACAGGCTGGTAGCCTAGATTTAAACGGATCTTTTATAAGAATGAGCGATTAATAGATTAATTGATCGTTAATTTAAATGATCATTGATCACTGGATTTTGTAGAAACTGACATCCCTAGTTCAAAGTAAAAAAAAAGAAAAGAAGAGAGATCATGCTTTTATGATGTTAGTTTTCATACAATAAAAAGATTTCAATCAGAGAAATCCTCTGGCTTTTTTCCTTTTTTTTTTTTTTTTTTTTTTTTTTTTTTTTTTTTTGCTGTATCGAAAACATACCGAACCGTGACACCACTGTGTCGTATCGAACCGAACCGTGATTTTTGTGAACCGTTACACCCCTACAATATATGCATGTGAAATAGTTTGTGTAGATGAGTTAAGGTTTGGACCATCTTTAATATGTATTGAAAACATCCCACCTGGGGAACGGTGACTGTTAAGAGATCAATAGAATGGATATTTATTTATTTTTTTTGCAGAGTCTCATTGAACTGTGGACACTGACTTCTGTGTTTTTTTAGAAATCTTGCCCGAATACAATATTTTATTTTTTTCATTTTAATAGGTTACCAGTTGTCTGATAACAGTGTAGGTGTTCTGTTCAATGATTCCACACGGTTGATCATGTGTGCTGATGGTGACAGCCTGCAGTACATCGACCGAAACTCTCTAGAATCCTACCTCAGCGTTCGCTCGTATCCCTCTGCACTCTCCAAAAAGGTCTGCATGGTTTTGCCACTAATGCTGTGATTTAAGTGTCAATGTTTTGGTGTCCAGAACTATTAACATGTTTTTTTTTTTTTTTTTAAGATTACACTCCTTAAGTACTTCAGGAATTACATGAGTGAGCACTTGCTGAAGGCTGGAGCAAATATAACTCCTCGGGAAGGGGATGAACTGACCCGGTTGCCTTACCTCCGCCATTGGTTCCGCACAAAGAGTGCCATCGTGCTACACCTCAGTAACGGGACTGTGCAAATCAATTTCTTCCAGGTGAGAATACTGTGTAACAATCCTGTATTAATCAAAAGCATTTTTCAGTATTAAATTTATCCATTATAGACCTTTTCAAAGTGGTCATGTCATTGACCCATAAGCATTTCCTGCTTAAACTATTTCATAACTGTAACGAGGCAAATCAATCAAAACGGCTGTCATAACATTATCAATATGTGGCTCTTTTTGGATTCTCGGAAACTATAGAAAATTAAAATGTAAAACAGGAAATATGTTGGGACCATTGCTTTTTTTTTTTTTTTTTTTTTTTTTTTTTTTTTTTTTTACATTTCTCAATGTTCTATACTACAAGGCTGATGAATGCTGGTGTCTGATTGATTGGTTCTAAGGTGTTTATTTTCTGATAATTGCACAGCTGAGTTTGCAGACAGGTTTTAACCACATTAGTTCCATATCACCACTGAATTATTTGTTATTTTACAGCTTTCAAAAGTCAAATCAGAACAAAATGCTTTGGTTGAGATGCGTAACAACTAGGCCCACACCCAGGAGTTGTTTGAGGACAAAAATATCACAAATGCTATGAAATGCAACATTTTCTGGAAAATTACCAGCAATTTTCTGGAAAGGGATCATGTGAGAACAGGCCCTTTTAGAAAATACATTTTAGTTTAAGCAATTTTCTGGAAAGAGAAGTTGTAGTTTTGCCGGAATGCTGCTCCGTGTGAACGCAGAAGGAGATTTGCCAGAAAGATCGGATCGCATTCATGGTTAAACGTGCTGACGTGGATGTTTACTCAAAATCAGAGGAATTCACATCCGCGCTGTTTATGAAAATAAACGCCTTTTTGAATCCTTTTCCAGAAACCTTTAGCTGCTGCTTGTTAGTCGGGTAACGTTTCCATCTTATTGCAAACTGTGGGGGAAAAAAAGAATCAATAAAAAGCTTATGATGAACCGCTGTGAGTTTACCTGCACACTCTGCGTTCAACTGCATGAGGCGCGTGCATTTAGTGCGCAGATTTGAGTGACCTACTACACTGGTGGTCTTTTAGTTTTAAGAAGTATTTCACAAGCTGAATCACACACTCAAATGTATATCTTGACATTAGGGCTGTGCGTTTTTTTTTAATTTTTTTATTTATTTATTTATTTATTTTTATATATAAATCAAGATTCAGCTCAGTCCGTATCGTAGCTTCTTACTGCTAAAATGCAGTAAGTGTTAGTTTAAAAAAAAAAAACTGAAAATAATTTAACTAACTCCAACATTTATTCAAATTTGTTTTTAAATATTCAGAAATTAAACCCATTTTTCTCTCGAGAAAACCGTAAGCACATAAAATGACCATACATCAAATTATGGAGATAGTGTAGCTTTTATTATAAAATTATTATTATTTTTTTTTTTTTATATATAAATACAGAACACTTAGCAAAAGTAACATGGCTTTCTGTAGCTTATATTGTCTTAAAACAAAATTATCACAGATGCTACACAAAATATCATGACATTGAACGTACAGCTGTATTACTGCAAAATGGCAAAAATGTGTGAGGCAAAAGTGTATATCAATAATTGGCAACAATTCTGTGACCGCTCTTACAAATGACCTGTGTTTGTTTGCCGTCTGTGACTTTAAAACCCAGGGTATTCCCATATTACAAACAATGTTTTTCTTTGATATTAATTTATATATATATATATATATATTTATATTTATATTGTGGGAGTTTCGCATAGTTTGGTTGTGCAATTTTGATTGGGCAGAATGAAAGTTTGCTCACTCAAATAGCTAGTAAGACCGTCTCACACACAGCAGTCACACATTTACTCTGGATCCGGGAAATTCAATGACCTATTTCATATCGCAGTTTTTTTTTTTTTTTTTTTTTTTTTTTTTTTTTCCCTCTTCCCCGTTTCAAATTGCAATTTCGATCGCACGGCCCTACTCGACATGTGAAAGTCTTCCTTGATATCATCAGCATTTTAATGTAGTCAAATGTGTAAACGGCTGTTTTTAGCTGCGGTTAGCACCTCTGCCTTCGGATGGTAACGTTTTTTGGTCTGTCTCTGGGACGAAAGCAGCGTGAATGCTAAAATTTAAAACAAGTGAAACCATCAACTTTGTTTACCAATACAAGCACGACTGTTTAGAGCTCATTTTTGGTTCGTCAGAATTTTTTTTTTTTTTTTTTTTTTTTTTTTTTTTTTTTTTTTTTGAATGGATGGATGGATGTGTGAATGGAAAAATTACGAAACGTTCTTGTCTGTGTGAACGGACGGCACATTTTAATTTAGAAGTAGATGTTACAGAAATTTTCCGGATATTTACCGGTATCACTGTATGAAAGGGGCTGAAGATTAGATCGAGGACCATTTGGAAAAACTGTAACCATTGACTTGTTTTTACTTTCTTACTATGGAAGTCAATGATTGCATGCTTTCAGTTCTCTTCGAAATGTAATCTTTGAGTTCAAGAGAATAAAGAAACCCATAAAGGTTTGAAGCCAAACGTGTGAAATCAATGGTAAATTTTTAGGGTGAACTTTTGTTAGATTTAATTTCCCATCATCAATTATTCCTTGCATAATGTCACCAACTGAATTTAATAAAACTGATTTAATTAAATGATGAATAAAATAACGCTGCTTTTTTTTTTTTTTTGAGGCCAGTAAGGTCAAATTCAAACTGTAAATTCTTCTTTTTGTGCTCTCCAGGACCACACTAAGCTTATTTTGTGTCCACTAATGGGAGCAGTGACATACATCAACGAGAAGCGAGAGTTCTACACCTACAAGATGACCTTAATTGAGGAGTTCGGCTGCTGTAAAGAGTTGGCTAGCCGTTTGCGCTACGCTCGCAACATGGTGGAGAAGCTCATGGCCTGCAAAAGCACCACGACAGCTGCTACTTCAGCACGCTAACCCACTGACGTCACAAATTGTATAGCTATGAGTTTATTATCGGCTCTCACTTGAGTCTGAGGGCCCGTAAATATTCCTACAGCAAAACTTGAACAGTTTTCTGAGTTCTACACTATGATGTCCTCTTCTGGATCAGTTGTTTACTCTCTCTCGCTGTCGTTTGTTCTTCTGGGTTGCGAGTCTGTGACCATCTCTGTATCATGTGAATGCTCTTGTACATGTTTTAATATTTTAGAAGCTGTTTATCTTTCCACTGTTCTTTGTATAAAAGCTTTTTGGATGAGAATCTTTTAATGTGTAAGAATATTTGAAATAATTTGGTATTCCAAAAATAAAGATCTTTTTAGAGGAATTTTGTATTGTTAGATACTATTAATGATAAATACAAGTTTATATTTGAGTGTTTAATTAAAATATTCATGTTTGGAAAGTTGAAGTGTTTCAGGACTTTAATTGACAAACTGGCTGTTGAATGCTTGATTCTGATTGGCTGATGAGCATTTACTTGCTGATTAATGTAAAGCTGGAGCTAAAGTAGTTCAAGGCAGATCTTGGTCACTGCACAGTTCCAAATCATGAAGCGGTTTGATTTCAGTCAGCAAAAGTCTTTAGGAGAGATGTTTAAGAAATTAATACCATACACTGGAGCTGTATGAGGACTAAAACCAGACTAACGTTTCCTGAAGTCATCTAAACCAGGGGTTCCCAAACTTTTCAGCCTGCAGCCCCTTAAATAACAATGCCAGTGACTTGTGACACCCAATATCTTCTGAGGTGGTTATAAGTATACAAACCTTGCATGCAATGGTGCACACACACCAATAGGTTTAAGTCTATTCTTTGTTTAATTTTGGAGAACGCCACTTGGACATCATTCTCCATGTTTAATTGTGGCCTGTATTTATTTTTAATCTATGTGAGTGCTGTAAAGGTGTCAGGGTGTCTGCATTGTTTTACCTCCAGTTGCACAGACAGTTGCTTAAGGCTAGTCTTAGATTAAATTGGATGTTTGAGCTGTCTTAACTGAAAATAACTTGCAGTGAGAGATTCTTCAAATACCTTAGTGGCATTGTTTTGTCTCCAGAATTCACACCAATAATGTGTTTGTTTGTTTTTTAACAGTATTTTTATGTAAGTGGCTTTAATACGCTAATTTAACTAAGTTCTAGTCCTGACTTAAGCTAAGCCTTGTTTGTGAAGCTGGACCCTAATGTCTTAAATTTTAAAAACTAAATTGTCTTAAATTCAGTGAAATGGTGTAGGTCTCCTGTCATTCTAAACGGGTCTTAATTTAGCTTTTTTCGAGTAAAGCTACTCAGTCTGATAATACCGAGCCATTAGAAAAAGTCTTTAAGTCTGAAATGTCTTTCTTAATTGTCTTAAAAGGGTCTTAAATTTGACTTGATGAAATTCTGGTTTAATCTGGTGCCATGGAATCAATCTGCTGCATCTGACCCTCTTGCTGTGTCTTTAATCTAACGTAATGACCCCTGGGGTCACATCCAATGGAAAAAATAAATTAGCATGTTTTTTTTTTATGTAACTAATAACCAGGCCCAGATGGAATCTGCGGACGTTTTTTGCTATTTCTGCGGAGAATTTTGGTACAAATCTGCGGATTTCTGCGGAATTATTTTAGGAGTATCATAACTAAAACCTTAAAATGTGAAATAAAAAATAATTTCTTTTTAACTTTTATTTAATGTTTAAAATGCAAATCCAATTAGATTAACAGTAAATAGTTAACTGCAAGTAAATAAACAGAATTAATGATGGACTAAAAATCGGCGGAATTCTGCGTGCGCAGATTCCATGTGGGCCTACTAATAACTACTATTTTTATCTACTGTAGGTTATGGATAAAACATGGTTATTCTAATAGTTAAATAAAATTACATTTTAGGAAATCGCCAAGTTACCCCCACCCCGTCTAATTATTCCATGACCCCCCACTTTGGGAATCACTGATCTAAACAGTGTGTAATACGAACGGTCTGGTAATAATAGTATAAGCTGAATAATTGACTTTGGTCTGTAGAATTGTTAAAAGATAATGAACACATGGACTGTAATGGCCAGATCACCAGATGTGTATATATTATTCTTATCAGTTCAACAGGAATTGTTTTTTTCCCCCTAAATGTTGCTTTTGATATTTCTTTGAGTAATGCTATTTCAAATGTTCGCCAACATGTTAAAAAAATTAAGTACGACTTGGTTCTCCCCACGCCAGGTGGTGGTGCGCGTTTACTACAGGCATTACGGTATTTCCATTAGCGTGGGCAGCACAACAGGCAAGCTCAGTTCATATAAACACACTCCCTGACCTGACTCATATCATAAGTAGGTTATAGTTTTGTTTTGCCCCTCAAAAGTATTCTTGGAGCTTCGTTTGGTTGCATTTGAACCACTGATGTATCATGGAATGCTATGACAACATTGTGTTTGGTGCCTTTCCTGCACTTTGAATGCCTCAGGACTAGACCCTTGCTGTTTATGGAGGATGAGGGAGCTCTCGGATTCTGCCTCAAGTATCTTAATTTGTGCGTTCCGAAGACAAACGAAGGTCTCAGGGGATTGAAACGACATTAGGGTGAGTAATTAATAACAGAATTTTTGGATGAACTAATACTTTGATATCTGTACGTATATCTGTATTATTTTATCAAACAAAGTGAATATAAGTTTTCTTTTAAGTATGATTACAAAATTCACCTCAAGCACTGCATATATTCTGGAGCATGTGTACTTCAAGACGGCATGTTCAAATGAGACTATGTTTGGGTAAAAACCAAGAGGGTGATTCCTCAGAAATGTTAATAATGTGCTCTTAGGTATATTTGCTATATACACTCACTGGCCATTTTATTAGGTACACCTGTCCAACTGCTTATTAAGGCAAATTTCTAATCAGCTCAATGCCTTTAGGCATGTAGACATGGTCAAGCCTATCTGCAGCAGTTTAAATTGAGCATCAGAATGGGGAAGAAAGGTGATTTAAGTGACTTTGAACGTGGCATGGTTGTTGGTGCCAGACGGGCTGGTCTGAGTAATTCAGAAACTGCTTATCTACTGGGATTTTCCCGCACAACCATCTCTAGTGTTTACAGAGAATGGTCCAAAAAAGAGAAAATATCCAGTGAGCAGCAGTTCTGTGGGCGCAAATGCCTTGTTGATGCCAGAGATCAGAGGAGAATGGCCAAACTGGTTCGAGCTGATAGAAAGGCAACAGTAACTCAAATAACATCTCTGAACGCACAGCATGTCAAACCTTGAGGCGGATGGGCTACAGCAGCAAAAGACCACACCGGGTGCCACTTCTGTCTAAGAACAGGAAACTGAGGCTAAAATTCGCACAGGCTCACCAAAATTGTACAATAGAAGATTAGAAAATTGCCTGGTATGATGAGTCTTGATTTCTGCTGCAACATTCGGATGGGAGGGTCAGAATTTGGCATCAACACATAAAAGCATGGATCCATCCAGCCTTTCAGCGGTTCAGGTGTGGGGGATATTTTCTTGGCACACTTTGGGCCCATTGGTACCAATTGAGCATTGTATCAACGGCACAGACTACCTGAGTATTGTTGTTTACCATGTTCATCTCTTTATAACCACAGTGTACCTATCTTCTGATGGCTACTTCCAGCAGGATAACGCACCATGTCATAAAGCACGAATCATCTCAGACTGGTTTCTTGAACATGACAATGAGTTCACTGTACTCAAATGGCCTCCACAGTCACCAGATCTCAATCCAATAGAGCATCTTTGGGATGTGGTGAAACGGGAGATTCGCATCATGGATGTGCAGCCGAAAAATCTGCAGCAACTGCGGGACGCTATCATGTCAATATGGACCAAAATCTCTGAGGAATATTTCCAATACCTTGTTGAATTTATGCCACAAAGGATTAAGGCAGTTCTGAAGACAAAAGGGGGTCCAACCGGGTACTAGTAAGGTGTACCTAATAAAGTGGCCGGTGAGTATATAATCTTGATTATGAGTTTGAGTATCCCATTTTCTTGTCAGCAATGAAGAAAATATTTAAACTAACTTCATTGCCTTTGCTGAATAACAGCACAATATAACATTATGGACTAGAAGCTGATTAATTTGTCTTGGAATTCTTTCTGGAAAAATAAAACATCATAGAAAACTATCTCAAATATACTCCATCGCTTAAACATACAGTTTATTTAGTTTCATGTGCATTAAACAAAGAATATAACTGTCCAAAGTTTTTGTGCAGGGCACTTTTAGATGCTGTAGTAAAAAGTACCATGGTATGAACAATACACCATGGTAATTCAGCATTTATTGAAGTACCTTGCAATTACCACAGTATGTGAACACCACCAGACATAACCAGTATTTTGTGTAATGGAAATCCAAACAAACAACAACATGAATCTAGGCATAGGACGATAACCGTTTTCAAGGTATACCGCGGTTTGGAAAAGTCAAGGTTATCATACCGTCAAAATTTTCTCTAATACCGTTCCTAAGGTATGAGTAAGATTTTTTTATTTACATTTTTTTTAACAACAGCATCTCCAGCAGAAAAGATATCCAAAGATGCCATTTTAAATTGTAAATAAATCTGTGCTTTTGAAACTAATGAAGACAGCAGAAGTCAATGATTCATTTTCATTATTTAGCCTGACACGTTTACTGCACCAAAATATTAAAAATGTTTCTCAAAATAAAATATATTGTGTTCAAAGGGGAAAAACTTTTAGTTTTTTACCCAGACATTTAAAAAGAATATATTTTAGAGCAGTAATCACAATACCGTGATATATTTATCCAAGGTTATCATACCGTCAGAATCTTATACCGGCCCATGCCTACATGAATCTGAATCAAGTTCAACAGTTCTTTGGTCTGTGCCACTTTAACAAATAATTGCACAGACAGTTTTTTGGTGAAACATAATCAGTACATTAACTCTCTGTTGGGTAGAAAAACAAAGGCACTAATATGTCCTCACTTAGTTAATATCTTCAGTGGCAATAATCCTCAACGTTTATTTATTAAATTTATAAAAAGATATGTTATGAAACTATCAGTATAAAATTGAGTGTACAGCAGGCTGTGAAAATACTTGACGGAAACACCATATTTGTGTTTTAGAGCTGTAACACTGAGAGATGAGGATAAAACTGCAATGTGTGGCGGACAGTAACAAATCCATGATAAATATTGCATGAAGCTGCAGTTAAAACCACACAAAGCTAAAGAAAAAACAACAACAATCAGTTCTAATTTATCTGATTGACACAGACACATTTAGATGTACACTTGGTGTACAAGTAACTAATTGTTGAAGATCTTCATATATCTGCAAATGCTGATGAAAGTTGTGCTGGCTTTTGTGATCATTTTAGCATGTAACTCAGCTAAAGAATAGCTCAACACAAATTAAAATGATAATTTTTAAAAATGTTTATAACTCAGGTAACACTTTACACTAGGAGTACATGAATAATGATGTATTATGTAAACTAAACATTACTTTATTATGGACTAATGATGAGTTAAGACGTGCGCTAATCATGAACTAACTTTATCTACAACATGAGTCACATGAGTTCATGTGTGAATAACGACTACCTTAATTACTTGTTAGTATGTCCTTGTTTGTTAATTATTGTATTAATTACCACATTAGTTTATGCTTATTTAACCTTCATGAACCCATGATATGTTCATGTATAATTATATCATGACTTTACTTGCAGGGGCACATCATCATTAACTTACTCTTAACTACTCATGCACGTCTGTCTAGTGCATTTACACTGAATAACAATAGAACAGTGTTCTGGCAACATGAACAGTTTAAACACAGGAGTTGATGAGTAGTTAAGGATGAGTTAATGGTGATGTGCCCCTTCAAGTAAATTCATGACAAAATTATACATTAACAGCTCATGAGTTAATATTGGTTACATTTAGCTTAAACCTAAATGTTAATTAATTAATACATTAATTAACAACATGTACTAACAAGTAATTAAGGTAGCCGTGAACTCGTGACTCATGTTGTAGTTAAAGTTAGTTCATGATTAGCACGCCTTAACTCATTATTAATTCATAATAATGTTCAGTTTACTTACTAATACATCATTATTCATGTGCTGTTATTGTGAAGTGTTACCCACTCAATGTAACAATAAATCCCTCCTTTTGTGTTTCCAATTTTAATTTTGAGATGAACTATTCGTTTATGAAATAGTACCACACAGAAGTCTATCTATTAAGAATATAAGTAGTCGGCTGGCGATTCAAAACAAGTCTGAAATAAAATGAACAATCCTGACAGAACAAATGCCAAACTGCTGGCTAATATCAGCTGATTAAAAAAAAAAATATGGCCTTTTTTATTTATTCACATCATAAAACCAGCAGCCATTCTTTAAAAGTCCTGTAATACACACAAGCTGCGTCCCAAATGGCACACTATGCACTTACACACTCAACAGCATAGTATCTGTATGTACTGTCGTCTCGATTGGAACACTGTTTTTTTACTAAGCAGAAATTCAAACCGTTGATGACGTTTGACGATTGCCAAATTAGTGAAATAAATGACCAAAGTGCCAAATAATACCTGCCATGAGTATAACCACATTCACCATCAGGAGGCGCTATAATCACTCTCATAGGAGAAATTTGCCTCCCCAATCGAAAATAAATATAATCCAACATGATCGCCCGAAAGCTCTGCGCCTTCCGCTAGGTGAGCAAAGCTGCGGTCGTTAAGTGCAGTGTTGCCAGACGTACGATAATTATCGTATTTGTACGATAATTTCGACCTCTGTACGATGTACGATCAATAATGAAAAAAATCCTATAATGTACGATAATTTCAGAAATGTATGGCATTTAAAATGAGTTTCATTGTAACCTTAGGGCTTCTTTACTTATTGATAGCTGCATCTTGTGTCTGCTGTCTGTGTCAGGAGAAGGTGGAGTTAGACACGTTTTCTATCTCGTCTGACGTTACATCTTCTCAGCCAATCAACGTGGAGAATGGCTCTCTCTCACGAGTTAACGTTCCTGCTGGGCGCAGTGTTGCCAGATTTTTTGCATTTCGGCGGGTTTTGGATAGTTTTTGGGCTGGAATCAGTCAGCTACATCTGGCAACACTGGCTGCGCGCGGCCGTGCTTCAGTTGTTTGTAAAGTTTTAAAAAGTAGTGCTGAAAAGGAAGGTGAGAAGGACAGGGGAGTTTGCCCTTGATGTTCTCGTTTTTCCCCATTCAAATGCATCATGTGAACGTGTTTTTCCAAAGTTAATCTCATCAAAACAAAGTCACGAGATCGATTACAGATCCTCTAGATGGGCTCGTGGTGCACACCTCAGACTAGTGTGTTAAAAATTCGGGAGGGTGCACTGCTTTCAAGCCAACCAGCACTATGTTGACCTCCATGTAGGCATCCAATTTGTACCGCAAAATGAATCCCTCAACATCTGACAACACACGCAGTTATTTGACGATGACAGAGACTCAGGGGTGGAGTTTGAACCTTCCCACTAAGGTACGCCTTTTTTTTTACGTATTGTGGTGATTTGCACGTTCTGTCAAAACGCTATTTGTCTAGATAATATCTGTATACTCTCCATTTGACTAGTGTACGATAATTTTCCTCCAAATACGATAATTTTGAGGTTCTGGTACGATACTTTCACATTTCCAACCTGGCAACACTGGTTGAGTGCGTAAAGTGTCCAACACACTTCATTTTACTGGCTGAATGAGTGCATCATCCATGCAATAAAGTGCACTTATTATTTTTAGAGTTTTTGATGTAAACGCACTACTTACACTATTTATACTACAAAATGGTGTAGAATAGTGCATAAGTATGCGATTTGGGACGCACCTATAGTAACTTACTGCTTACACTGATCTATAAAACCTGTTTCTATAAAAACCATAAAGTGTCCTCCAATAATATTGGTACTCTCTGTAAATTGGAAAGTGTAAAGTGAAAAAGCTTCTTTCTTCGATCTCTTGAGCATGTTTTTGGATGAGAGTAGAGTTGTTTCCCCCTGAAACCCTTTCAAACTATTCATGGTGACATCAGGTGGTAGTTTTGGAGACTTTCTGTGCCAAAGATCCAATTTCAGTACTTCCCCAGGTGTTATTCTTAGAGAATTTTTCATGCTCTTGACAGTGTATTTGGAGATAAACATACAGTTGAAATCAGAATTATTAGCCCCCCTGTATATTTTCTTCCCCAATTTGTGTAATAGTTTTAATAACTAATTTCTAATAACTGATTTCTTTGATCTTAGCCATGATGACAGTACATAATATTTTACCAGATACTTTTCAAGATGCTAGTATGGGCTCTATGCACAGCTAAAGTTTTAAACTTCCGGTGAAAGCTTAGTGTGAGTATTTTCACTTTCACAAGGTTGTTTTTACAGCATCGATGTTGTAATGTAATTACAATACATTCAGTTAAATAGACTTAAGCATTCATGTAGTTGTTCAAGCGTAAAAACGAGACGAAAGACCGGTGTAACCACTAGCGCCATCAGTAGCAACAGGCTAGTGCAGAAATTCCATTGAAAAAACTGGTCATATTATAAAGACATGGCGAAGGGAAATGGAATTTAATGCAGTGTTTCTTGTCCGATCTGAGACCCACTTCATATCGTGTATATATATCTAACAGGCAGTAAAGATCGCTGGTTTTTAAAGAAATCAGATCTTAAACGGGACAATTTTGTTATGGAAAGACATGTGCATATAGCCCATTCAGCTTAAAGTGCAAGCTAAACGCTTAACTAGTTTATGTAGGTTAATTTGGCAGGTTAGGGTAATTAGACAAGTCATTGTATAATGATGGTTTGTTTTGTAGACAATCGAAAACAAATATTGCTTAAGAGGACTAATAATATTGGTTTAAAAAAAAAAATGGTTTAAAAAAAATTAAAACTGCTTTTGTTCTAGTGGAAATAAAACAAATAAGACTTTCTCCAGAAGAAAAAATATTATAGGAAATACTGTGAAAAATTCCCTGCTCTGTTAAACATCATTTGGGAAATATTTGAAAAAGAAGGGGTAATAATTTTGACTTTAACTGTACATCCATATCCTCCATTGCTCGTATTTACCAAGAAAACCAATATTTCTGGAGGACACTATATGCATTAAAAAAGACACCTTCTCTCAGCAAGTCCAGTAGGATGTTTTCAGAGAAATGACTCAGTAGCTCTTCGCAATGAAATGTGCTCACAGTTCATCCAGTAGTGCAGACGGATGCAGTGTTTATTTGAGGATCCTGCTTTTCCTCTTCAGTCCGGTGCAGGAACAAACAGCGTGTCTCTACGGGCATCAGTGATGATAGTACGGGTGAAAGGGTCTCTCGGGGGCACAGATGCCAAGCGCTGTGTGCGTGTGAAGCAGTAACCGGGGAAACCGTGAGGTGAAATACGCCACAAAGCCATCGGGGACTTCACCGAGAGCCGACTGAACCTCCGGCGGGAGCTCGTGATAATGGTGTTTCTGCAGGAAAACAAGAGAGCTTGAAAGAGAGCAAGAGGTTACAAGAGCTTGAAAAGCTTTTTATTTTACTTTAAATATCAATAACTAGGCATGCATGACATTGGAAAAAACTGACGTTGCGAGGTTTTGTTTTTCTGCGATATATATTGCGATATGAATATAACTTCACAATATGATTTAAGTAAATATTTGTAAAGAATGCATAGTTTTACAATAGTTGGGATGATTTTGCACCCCACATATTTGCATAAAATATACAAAATAATGCAAAATATATGGAAAGTACAATAAACAAATTAAAGTGAAATGAAAAAAATAATCAGCACTTCATGGTTTCCTGTGGAGTTTAACAGAATTGATGTACTTAAATTCAGTAATCAAATGTAAAATAAGATGTTCTTAATTGTGGTTCCTGGTTAATTATAATATCAACTTCATGTTGTAGATTCTGCGATGTGACTATTGCAGAATGCAGATAATGCGATAATGAAACAATATATTGTGCATCGCTATTAATAACTAATATTATTAATTAAATAATTATTATTCAATAATTAATAATAATTATAATAGATAAATTATTAATAGTTAATAATTAATAGATTAATTAATAATTCATAATTTAAGTGTTGTCAGGTGTTTCAATAAAATCAATTTTGACCATTATATTATATCATAATTGATCATATTGCAATATATTAATTCATCATTCAAAAGTCTGGGGCAGTAAGATGTTTATAAGAGAGAATTATTTTATTTAGCAAAGATGAACTAAAGTGATAAAAAAAATAGTGAAATTAATCAAATGAAATATAGTACTCACAATAATGATGCATTTTTAATAAATTAATTACATTTTAGATTAGCCTTAGTCAGCAAGTCTTCTTTCAAATGTATTACAAATATATTTTTAAAATTACTGACTTTACTAAAATATTATATTATATTATATTACTGTATATTATATTATATTATTCATTCATTTTCTTTTCAGCTTAGTCCCTTTATTAATCTGGGGTCGCCACAGCGGAATGAACCGCCAACTTATCCAGCACATGTTTTACGCAGCGGATACCCTTCCAGCCACAACCCATCTCTGGGAAACATCCTTACACACTCATTCACACACACTCATACACTACAGACAATTTCGCCTTTCCAATTCACCTGTACCGCATGTCTTTGGACTGTGGGGGAAACCGGAGCACCCGGAGGAAACCCACGCGAATGCAGGGAGAACATGCAAACTCCACACAGAAATGCCAACTGACCCAGCCAAGGCTCGAACCAGCGACCTTCTTGCTGTGAGGCGACAGCACTACCTACTGCACCACTGCGTCGCCTTATATTATATTATATTATATTATATTATATTATTCACTCATTCATTTTCTTTTGGGCTCAGTCTCTTTATTAATCTGGGGTCGCCACAGTGGAATGAACCACCAACTTATCCAGCATATAGCGTATGTGTTTGGACTGTGGGGGAAACCCACGCGAACACGGCCACCGTGATACCTGTATTATATTATATTCTGATATATCAACAGTCACTAACCTGTATGCAGCACAAACACATTGAAGTTCTAAACACTTACTTTATTCCTCATTGCTCTAAGTAGGTCTCTCACTGAGTTTCCTTTATATGTACGAAATTTTCTAAGATCTGCCAGATGGGAGAGAGTTATATATTAGACATGCAAATTTATATATATACATTCATTCAAAATTTCATATAAAAAATGCCCATTTTACTCCATATTTATCTGATTCTTTTTCATTATTATGAGTCTCAGTGAAATGAGTGCTGACCAGCCTGTAGCGGCGCTGAAATGTGCATCCTCCAGTTGGTTCTTACAACAGATCTGCCCGAGTTTTCCAGACGAGCCACTATGGGACTGATTGGAGGCTCCTTCTCAATCCTGTCACTGACGTCCTACAGTCAAAACACAGTAATTCAGCATTGCACTTTTCTCCTTCAACTTGCATTTCCTTCAATGCATCTTTGTAGGAACTTTCTATATACAGAATTTTTTATACTCTACAAACTGTACAGTCCCTTACTCCATCAACATCCCTAAACCCAACCCAACACTATTTGGTATAATGTAGAGAATGCTAGTTAAAGGATAGTTCACTCAAAAATGAAGATATCCTCACCATGTACTCAAGCGCTTCTAGACTTTTATGAATTTCTCTCTTCTATTGTTGTCAAATGTTTCAATTGAATTTTTCCTACATTTATTTCCGTAACATGTAACCTTTGAGTGCTGTTGAGGACGTTCTCAAACAGTGGTGATGAAGCGATGAACTTCAGACCATATAGCAGTTTTGTCTGTTAAACATGTGAACATGATGGCCAATCAGAGGTGTTTAAAGGGTCATGAAACACAAAAACACATGTTTTGAGATGTTGACAGTCATATGTGTGTCCTACACTGCTAAAAACACTATTAGGACATCTATATTTCACAAAAAAGTGAAAATTGGTTGTTTTTTTGTTATTTTAAACAAATTCGTTCTTCCGGTTTTAAACGAATTTTTGAAACTGCGTCACGGCGGTTAGATACTTGCATGTAATCCAGTGTGGAGAGTGGATGTCTGTACCTGCGAGAACATTGTGATGTCTCTGAGTGTGCGGCATTAATTCATGAGAAAGACTTGGTTCAAACTAATCTCTATTGTGAATGAGGTGCAACTTTATTAATATGCATGATATAGCTTTGAAAGAAAGTTTTCACCTGTTACAGTGTTCAGACGGCAGAGAGACGCCACGTTGTGTTGCCAAAACAAGTGAAAGAACAAGAATTTGGAAACATGGGTCGTCAGTGTTTTGTTTATAAATGTGTTGCAAGAAGGTTTTGTTTTCATTTCCCCGCTATGAGAGCGCAGCTGGACTCACATGTGGACTACAGTGCACATGACAGAATGCTTATAAGGAAGATTTTTACCCGAGAGCTTTCGCATCTGGAAATGGGGAAATCCGGATTTGCCGCTCGTCTCCTTTTAAATAAAGACGCAGCTGCAGTTGGTGTTGATTGTCCTGTCTCTACAGATCTGGTAAATGCGTGTAATCTGTGTTCTTTGTTTGTTTATTCAGATGGCAAAGTTGGTTCGTGTCGTCAGCAGTACTTTTTAGTTGTTTTTAAAGACATACCTCAGTCAAAATGATTTAGTTACTAAGTTAACAGTACGTTAATATCACTGCAATATTATGGTTCAATATTATAGACTGAAAGATCCGCTGTAAATGCTGCTCTCCGAGTGTAAACATGTAAACACCGCAATCAAACTATTACTATCGTGTAGGATTTTGTGTAGGTGGCATGCATGAAATGCTCCAGAATGAGAGTGAAAGTGCCAACCTGCAGTTAAAGTCGAAAAATTTATAATTTGGCAAATAATTTGATTACTGATGTCCATGTAAACACAGTCACTGTCTTTCTCCTCTGCGTCTGTGTTCATTTTTCCTCTGTGAAAATCAGCGCATGCTCAAACGGAAACACTCATTTTTTTGCAAAACCTTCCCTCTTTCCCTCCCCCGACACACCCACCTAAACAGAGCTGGACACACCCACTTTCCTGACTTTTTTCAAGCTAGAGGTGTGAAATCACCCTGCTGAGACGGGGGTTTCGTGGGCCTTTAAGGAAAATCCTCAACAGTCCTCAAATATAAAGCAAGAAATGGATGTTTTTTTAAAATTGGTACCATAGTCAATACTATTGAGGACCATACTTTCTTCTGTTTGACACACAAAAAAAAGATATTCTGAAGAATGTTGGTGAAAAGCAGCCATATACATCTATAGTAGGAACAAATAATGTCAATGGCTATTTTTTCAACATTCATCAAAATATCTTCCTTTGTGTTCAACAGAAGAAATAAACTCAAACAGGTTTGGAATAAGTGGAGAATGAGAAAATGATGACAGAATTTTCATTTTTGGGTGAACTACCCCTTTAAACACACACACACACACACACACACACACACACACCTGAAAGAACTGCAGCTGTTTCTCTGGACTCCAGAAGAAGGGATGTTTGAGAATTGACGCTGCTGAAGGACGGCTCTCTGGCTCTGCACTGATCATCCGCTCGATCAGATCTCTGCCAATCACGTCCTCTGCAAACACAAAAAACATTAAGACGATATGGCAAACATCAAGTATCACTGCATGCACAACTGATGAAAATAAACATGTATTTTGCATAATAAATATTTAAAATCTGAATTATTTAGAGTTGAATTGAGATTTTTATTGAGGATCAATTATGAATTCATTCATGAATTAACAGCCGTTCAACACTAGTCATTAGCTAATGCTAGTCATTTCAAAGCATTCAAACGCAAACCCATTTTTTAGAAATAAAACATGAAAACAAAAACATTTCTAGCAATAGAACATTTGTTAAGTGTTCATTTCATAAAAGATGACAAGAGTGAAAAATGTTTGTTGACAACTTGTTTTCCCAGACTAATGCTAGGTTCACACCAAATGTGTAGCAACCATCACTCGCTCTAGATTACTCGGGTTTGATTTTCACCTCAATCTAAATTTCGACTAAATGTGAATTATTTGAACTTGCACTGAAGATGCGATTGAGATGAATTCTGTGCATTTATGGCAGTCTTTGAGCATTCATTTGCAATTCATAAATTCATGCTGCAATCATTTGCACCACCTGGTGGAAATCTGGTGGAAATCTCTGCATTAAAATGAATTAAGCTTTTGCTGTGAACCCAGCATAAGATGTGGAAATCATTACATACTAACTGTGACTACATCAGCATTTGTTGACAAAAAAGTATGAGATAATGTAGACAAAAAGATCAAAACTAATCAACATTTGTTATCATTTTTGTTTACACAAATGAGTTGTCTGAGGAATTAAGTGACTGTAAGACTGGCTGTGTGATGCTATAATAAATCATTACATGTATGCTGATGATTTGGTTATCTTTTCCCCGAGTAGCGCTAGTTTTCAGTAGCTGCTTAATATTTGTGCAGATTACGGGCAGAGATATGATGTGGAATATAATTTAAAAAAGATTGTTTCCTTGACATGTAGAACCAAAGAAGAACCATAGAGATTTCTAGATTTTTATTAGTCAGGGCAAGTTTTAGATGCTATATGCTCAAGCAAATATGCTGGTGAGAAAGTTTTATTTGTGTTCAGAGCAGGTTAAGGTAAACCTCTTTAGAACTTACTGCAGTTCTTTATACAGCACACAGCTCCTCTGCGGTAACATTTTAAAAAAGAGAGTCTCCATAAGCTGCAGGTTGCATACAATGATTGTATGAGGATACTTCTTAAATAACATAGATGGTGTAGTGCAAGTGAATTATTTTGTAAGGTAAGAGTTTGATCAATTTTTGTTTTGATGAGAAATTTGATCTATAAGTTCTCAACTGTCGATTGGAGAATTCTCAGAATAGCATTTTAATGTTGCTGGTAAACCCTAGGCTTACTGAGGTGCGTTTTCAGTCACCTTTGATCAAATATTGGCATAGCTGTCTTTTTGTATATTGTGTTTATATTGTTTTGTCTGTCTTTTGTACTACTGGACCTAGTGTTTGGAATAAAGAGAATATATACAGTTGAAGTCTGAATTATTAGCCCCCCCTGTTTATTTTTTCCCCCAATTTCTGTTTAACAGAGACAAGATTTTTTCAACACATTTCTAATCATAATAGTTTTAATAACTCATTTTTAATAACTGATTTATTTTATCTTTGCCATGATGACAGTAAATAATATTTGACTAGATATTTTTCAAGCACTTCTATACAGCTTAAAGTGACATTTAAAGGCTTAACTAGATTAATTAGGTTAACTAGGCAGGTTAGGGTAATTAGGCAAGTTATTGTATAATGATGGTTTGTTCTGTAGACTATGGAAAAAAATCTAGCTTAAAGGAACTAATAATTTTGACCTTAAAATGGTTCTAAAAAAATTAAAAACTGCTTTAATTCTAACTTAAATAAAACAAATAAGACTTTCTCCAGAAGAAAAAAATATTATCAGACATACTGTGAAAATTTCCTTGCTCTGTTGAACAACATTTGGGAAATATTTAAAAAAGAGAAAAAAATTCTGACTTCAACTGCATATAATCCACTAAAGTTCCATAACATTACTGGTGCAGCAGACCTGTCAAGTTTGATTCAAGTCATATCGGCGCTGAGCATTTTTTGTCCTTGTTTTTGTTGATGAAATGAAAACTAAAGACATTGATGTGAGTTTTTTTTTTTTTGGTAAAACTAAAACTTTTTTTTAACTATTAACCACAAATATTGTGCAGAATATGTCAAATCTGTTAATCAGCAATGCAGCACAGTTATTAATCATTTGAAACATTTTAAAGTTTTAACTCTCAAACTTTGCAAGCTCCGTTATTAGAAATAAGACAATCATTTCCATTGATGTGACATTGCTTGTGTGAAGCTTTAATAAAATTTGAAATTATTCGTAAAAAGAAAGCACGCATACACATACTTGAATGCAGAAAAACACACCATGTATATTCTCCATGAAGTGATTGAGGTTATAGACTCCAGAGAGGATGTTAGCCTGACGCCGCAGAGTGTCACCGAACGGATGCTGTCCTTTAGACGTCACATAATAAAACACACATCCGGCAGAAAAAATGTCCACCGCACTTGTCTAAAGAGAGAAAAAGAGTGGGAAAAGAGAAGAGGAAGGAAGTATAGTGAAATGTAGCAATAGAAATTGTGTATTTTTCACATCTGAAATATTCTGAGATTTCTTATAAGAAATCAGCTTACACAGTTGAAGAAACAAATATTAGCTCTAAAATTTGTTTCAAATATTTTCCATGTGTAACAGAGCAAGGACATGTTTACAGTATTTCCTATAATCTTTTCTCTTCTGGAGAAAGTCTTACTTATTTCAGCTTGGCTGGAATAAAATTAATTTTAATTTTTATTATAAATATTATTAGCCCCTTAAGATTTTTTTCCCCTAATTGGCTACAGAACAAACCACTGACTGGCCTAATTAACCTAGTTAAGCCTTTAAATTGCTTTAATAAAGATAAATTGTATCTTGCAATTTAGCTAGTAAAATATTATGGACTGTCTTCATAGCAAAGACAAAACAAACTCATTCATTCATTCATTTTCCTTCAGCTTAGTCTCTATTTCAGAGGTCGCCACAGTGGAATGAACCGCCAACTATTCCGCCATATACATGCTCTAAGGGTGAATTGGGTAAGCTAAAAATGTCCGTAGTGTATGTGTGTGAATGAGCGTGTATGGGTGTTTCCCAGTGATGGGTTTCAGCTGGAAGGGCATCCGGTGTTTAAAACAAATGCTGGATAAGTTGGCGGTTTATTCCGCTGTGGTGACCCCTGATTAATAAAGGGACTAAGCCAGAAAAGAAAATGAATGAATGAATGAAAACCAATAAACAAAGAATTAAAAAAATAAATAAATTAGTTATCAAAACTATTATGTTTAAAAATGTGCTTCTCTCCATAAACCAGCACTTGGGAAATATTTAAAAAATAAAAAAAATTTCACAGGAGAACTAGTTTCAGTTGCGACATGGTGGCGCAGTGGTTAGCACTGTCGCCTCACAGCAAGAAGGTCGCTGGTTCAAGTCCCGGCTAGGTCAGTTGGCATTTCTGTGTGGAGTTTGCATGTTCTCCCTGTGTTCGCGTGGATTTCCTCCGGGTGCTCCGGTTTTCCCCACAAGTCCAAAGACATGCGGTACAGGTGAATTGAATAAACTAAATTGGCCGTAGTGTATTTGTATGTGAATGAGTGTATATGGATGTTCCCCAGTACTGGGTTGCAGCTGGAAGGGCATCCACTGTGTAAAACATATGCTGGAATAGTTGGCGGTTCATTCCGCTGTGGCAACCCCTTATGAAAAAGGGGACTAAGTAGAAGGAAAATGAATGATTGAAAAACTAGTTTCAGTTCTCCTAAAATAAGTGTAAGACTTGACTTTTATGATTAATATTTATCATGAATGGCACTGGGGCATCACGGTGGTGCAGTGGGTAGCACGATCATCTCACAGCAAGAAGGTCACTGGTTCGAACCTCAGCTGGGTCAGTTGGCGTTTCTGTGTGGAGTTTGCATGTTCTCCCCGCGTTCGCATGGGTTTCCTCTGGGTGCTCTGGTTTCCCCCACAGTCCAAAGACATGCGGTACAGGTGAATTGGGTAAAGCTGAACTGGGTGTTTCCCCAGTGATGGGTTGCAGCTGGAAGGGCATCCGCTGCGTAAAACATATGCTGGATAAATTGGCGGTTCATTCAGCTGTGGCAACCCCAGATTGATAAAGGGACTAAGCCGAAAAAGAAAATGAATGAATGAATGGCACTATAAATACTTCATTCATTCATTCATTCATTTTCCTTCGGCTTAGTCCCTTTAATCATCAGGGGTCACCACAGCGGAATGAACCGCCAACTATTCCAGCATATGTTTTACACAGCGGATGCCCTTCCAGCTGCAACTGAGAAACACCCATACACTCTTACATGCACACACATAGACTTCGGGCAATTTAGTTTATCCAATTCACCTATACCACATGTCTTTGTACTGTGGGGAAACCCGAGCACCTGGAGGAAACCCACATGAACACGAGGAGAACATGCAAACTCCACATAGAAATGCCAACTGACCCAGCTGGTGCTCGAAGCAGCAACCTTCTTAATGTGAGGCGACAGTGCTAACCACTGCGCCACCGTGCCGCCACTATAAATAATTCCTGCTACATAATTATATTTTTCATCACTTTTTCTCTTCTGAATACTATTAAATTGAAAAGATTTGTTGTGGAGTGAAGGGAAAAAACATGCAAATTCAGAACAGCAGTACAGTATCTGTTTTTTTTTACAGTTTACGTGTGCCGTGTGTGTTTGCATATTTACTAGCAGTCATACAGGGTTGCCTTTCGGAGCGTTTATGAGTAATTCAGGGGCGATCCAGCCTTCGGTTCCTGGTATCCCGGAGCGTAGGCTGAAACTGTGTCGACCATCTGGAAGCTTCTTACACAAGCCGAAATCTGAGATCAGCGCCCGCACTCGACCCAGTGCCCCGGGCAGAGACAGCAAAATATTCCTGGGCTTTAAATCCCTGTGGACTGAGAATGAGAGGGTCATGTGATTACTAATGACAGTGTGCTGCTTACGTGCAGTTACTCAATAACAATTAATAACCATCAGCGCCATGTGCAACTGTGATGCATCTTGATGTACAGTTGAAGTCAAAATGATTCGCCCTCCTGTGATTTTTTTTTCTTTTTCAAATATTTCCCAAATAATGTTTAACAGAGCAAGGAATTTTTCACAGTATTTCCTATAATATTATTTCTTCTGGAGAAAGTCTTATTTGTTTTATTTCGGCTAGAATAAAAGCAGTTTTACATTTTTTAAAAATCATTTTAAGGTCAATATTATTAGCCCCCTTAAGCAATATTTTTTTTTTGATTGTCTACAGAATTACCTAATTACCCTAACTTGCCTAATTAACCTAATTAAGCCTTTAAATGTCACTTTAAGCTGAATACTAGTATCTTGAAAAATATCTAGTCAAATATTATTTACTGTCATCATGGTGAAGATTAAATAAATCAGTTATTAGAAATGAGTTATTAAAACTATTATGATTAGAAATGTGTTGAAAAAATCTGCTCTTCGTTAAACAAAGTGGGGAAAAAAATATAAAGAGGGGCTAATAATTCTGACTTTAACTGAAGTTTCAGAAAGGATGGACACATATTTTTGTTGCTGACCGATGTTGAGGGAGTGCAGGTGACTGAGGCCACACATGGTCTGCTCCAGCAGGGACACTGGGTTCAGCTCTGAGTAAGGGCAGCTCGGGTCTTCTACATACTGCATACAGCAACAACAGAAAAAACACAGAGCAGGACATGTGTGGTTATACCAGGGTTATACCAATTACACCACAGCCCAGATAGGAGCAGATATGGTAATTTGATCAACCAAATCTTACTTGTTTATACTTTTTGTAATAAACATTTAAATCTAAAATATTCTACACGTGTTTATTTATCTTAATGGTGGTTTATCTAAATTTTATGTTCTAAAATAGCACTGTCGCCTCACAGCAAGAAGATCACTGGTTTGAGTCCCAGCTAGGTCATTTGGCATTTTTGTGTGGAGTTTGCATGTTCTCCCCGTGTTTGTGTTGGTTTCCTCTGGGTGCTCCGGTTTCCCCCACAGCCCAAGACATGCGCTATAGGTGAATTGGGTAAACAAAGTTGGCCGTAGTGTATGAGTGTGTGTGTGAATGTGAGAGTGTATGGGTGTTTCCCAGTACTGGGTTGCAGCTGGAAGGGCATCCGCTGCGTAAAACATATGCAGGAATGGTTGGCAGTTCATTCCACTGTGGCGACCCCTGATAAATCAGAGACCAAGCCGAAGGAAAACGAATGAATGAATGTTCTAAAATAAATTATAATGAATAATAATTTTTATTTATTATTAATGAATTATTCTTTATGCTTTTTTATTTCTATATTTTTGTCTGTTTTGTTATTATCTAAATCTTAAACTATCTATTGCATATTTGTATTTGGAAGTGCATTTTTACTTGAAAATTTTCTGAACATAAATCTCTCTAATTTCATGTAATTTGTTCAGGTTTTTGCTAAATTTGTTCCATGATTTAATTGTAATTGCTTACTAAAGCTTCAAATAGTATTTGTTAATTGAAATACAGCTAAATATAGATAAGTATCAGATAAATGTGGGTCAGTTGGCTTTTCTGTGTGGAGTTTGCATGTTCTCCCCGTGTTCGTGTGGGGTTCCTCCGGGTGCTCCGGTTTACCCCGCAAGTCCAAAGACATGCGGTACAGGTGAATTGGGTAAGCTAAAATTGTCCGTAGTGTATGAGTGTATATGGATGTTGCAGCTGGAAGGGCATCCGCTGCGTAAAACATATGCTGGATAAGTTGGTGGTTCATTCCGCTGTGGCGAACCCTGATTAATAAAGAGACTAAGCCGAAAAGAAAATGAATGTATATATATATATATAAATGTCACAGTATCAACTAAATGAAGTACTCCGAAATACAAAATTGAAGTAAAAAATTACACCTTAATGTTATTATACAAAATAAAATAAATAGCTAAATAGAAAACCAAAAATATACAGTAAAAGCAAAAGCTAATTGTAAATATTACAACTATTAGTATAGTATTTACCATCTAAACACAACACTGACACATTTAAGACATCTAAAATTGAAGTTAAAGATTACCTTTTGTGCAACCAGCCTAATCCTAACCCTTTATGTAAAAACATTTTAGGTATTAAAAAAGTGTCTTCGTCTGTCATTGGTTGATTCACATACAGTAACCTTTACATTACGATTATAACATTCTATTTTTACTGTTTCATGTAGACCAATTTCTCAAATCATGATAAAACACTTAAAAGTCATTGTTATTTTTATGCCAACCATCTGTAAAAATTCAGGCACAACACTTAATACACAAATACACTTCATTGAACATGTACTGTATTATTGTTACATGTAAATATTAGTTCTTTTGGAAGGACACTATATACTGTAGAACTGCAGGTTAACTATGTTTATATACTGCCAACCCTTTACACAACTTTGGAGCGATAATTATTGTGAAAAGTGCATAAAGATATATAATGTAAGATATATATAATATAATATATACATATAAACTTGATTTGATTTGAATTTTCTATGCACACACTCACACACCTGCTGGAGTGTTGCAGCACACAGCTCTATGGCAATGTAAGTGAACTGTCTGTCCCGCTCTGTGCAGAAGTAACGGATCACATTGGGATGTTCGTCTGATTCCCGCAGAAGCTGAACCTCTCGCTCTGCAAACTCCACACACTCCGGCAGGATTCGCTTCACTGCCACACGCCGACCGTCAAAATGACCCCTGCGTGCAATGCATGAAAGCAGTGAAGTAAGTCTAATGAACAACTAGACGTGATGATATTCAGTAAAACAATCAATTGTGATCATAAAAATACAGTGAATAATTATTAACATTTTCAGAATGCCTTTAAAGGGCACCTATGATGCAAAATCAACTTTTGGAAGCTGTTTGGACAGAACTGTTTGTAAGCACAGTCAGGGGCGTAGCCAGCAATTTTGAGCCCTATGCACCAAAATTTCACAAAGGCATTAAAATAGGATCCAACTCCTAGTGATTTTGAGGCCCACCGCATTGTGACGTAGGAGTGCCGATTGACAGGGGCGTATTAACATCTCTTCATAGTAACATGTATAAACGTCCACAGAACAGGATTTGCAAAGAAACTGGGATTTAAAGATCTGTTCCAACTCTCTGTGATCTGCTGCAAAGTTTAAAAAGTTTTCATAACAGTGCATGTGTGTAATAATGTAAAGATGGTAAAATCGCCATGTAATTCACAACCGGTGTGCCGTAGTGTCAATTCAACAATATATATATGAGGAGCAACAATATACGAAAGCAAAAACAGTGCAAAGTTAAGGCCCAATCCCAATTCTATTTTTGTACCCCTACCCCTTCCCCTTCCCCTTCCCCTTGGCCCTTACAACCGAGGGTTAAGGGGAAGGGCTTCAAAACTTACCCCTAAGAATTGGGACAGCACTTCAACACCTGCACACGTCATCATATGTCATCACGATCTCTTGCTTCATATGAGATCAGATGATCGCGACTGCTGTAGTTATTCCAGTTGTGTTATTTTGTGGAGTTTATCTTCAGGAAATCACTGAAGGCATATATTATGTTATCATAATGATCTAATGTGGCAATAAGATCGTAACTGTACTGTGTATTTACACAGTGGCCGTATTCATCTATGTAAACACACCAAAACAACATTAACATTATAGCAGACACTGTAAAAAGCTCATTTTCAGCCACTAGACTGCTCTGATAGGGTATTCGAGTGTTATCGAGTGTCAGAATGTTGTAGGACTGCTGTACAGGAGTTATTATTAGGGATTATACAAATATTTTTTTTGCGTTTTTTTTTAAAGCATGACCGTAAAACATGAACGCGGTTATGAATATAATAAAACATGTGTTTGTTTGTCGTAAAAATTCGTAATAATGACAAAAAATACTAATTTGTGGATCTCCTTACTTCCGGGTTCAGCTATACTGCCGTTGTGGCTGGTGTATTCTGGGAAATATTCTTACCCCTCCGTTTCAAGTGTGCTCCTGAAAAATCTTCGTTCGAAGGGGTGTATACCCCTTGCCCTTAGCCCTACGCCTTCAAGCTAAAGAGAATTGGGACACCCCTACCCCTTGGCGGGCATGCGCAAAACGAGGGGTAGGGGTAAGGGGAAGGGCTAAGGGGTAGCATTGGGATCGGGCCTTAATGTGTGTGTGTACTGCAAACTTTGTTACGCCATTTGTGTGTGACTCATCATTTCAGAAAGTCTCGAATAAACTCCAGATCAAATAAATTTGTTAATATTTATCAATCTTAGGTGATGTTAATATCTTAGTTACATTTAACAACTCATCAAAAGTCTTGGCTGTTATATTTAATGGAGCTAATAGCTAACAAAATTTAATTGCATTTTAAGTTAACATTAGCATAATAACTGTCTATTTTTTTACTGCTGATGTTACTTAAAGCAGTGGTTCTCAACTGGTTTGGCCATGGGACCCACATTTTTACATGGTCATCAAGCCGCGACCCAAACTTTTAGGAACTATAATATAATTTTAGGAATTATAATTAATTTGTATTTATTTGTTAACATACACAAATAGTGACAGATAAATCACAAGTCACCAATATTTACAAATAAACAATATTTTATTGCTGTCATTTAACAAAATGTATCAAATTATAGAAATATTACAAAGTAAGGGTAAGAAAAGGTTCAGTTACCATGAACTAAACTGAACTGTTAATAAAACATTAACACTGATCCTGTTGAACAGAACAAATCAGCAAATTACAGTAAAATGATTAAAACAATCATAACCATTTTTACATCTAATATGACAGCAATTACAAACATCTGTTTCACTTAACAGTAATTTGGGAAGCTAATGAGATAACTGAGTATGTGCTTTACTCATGATAAGAGTTTCAAAGTCTGGGGTGATGGTAGACCCGAAGATCGTGCTCTATGTCCAACCTGTTCCTTTGCTTTGACTTAAGCTGCACCAAGGAAGAGAAGCCACTTTCACACAAATACGTAGTGCTGAATGGTAGGATGGATTTGATCGCACGAATGGCAAGGGACGAATACTCAGAAAGCACTTTGCGGCACCAAAACTGGGAGAGGCTTACTTCACTGAATTTCTTTTTCAGCGTCTTATCACATGACGGCTCCACAAGCTGATTCTCTTTGTTGCTCGGCAACGTGACGCTTTCCACGTCGATTCCAAAGGGATTGCTCATCCACGGATCATCATAATCTTTATCGGGAAGTAGTCGGTACGGTTGTCGCGCGCGCATTTCAAAATAAAAGTCCGGTATAAGCATAATAAGTTAAAAAATGAAACTTTTGTTGTTTTTTTGACCACACACTCCGCGACCCACTGAAAATGTTCCCGCGACCCACTTTTGGGTCGCGACCCACCAGTTGAGAAACACTGACTTAAAGCATTAACTGACCTTTACATTCAAGTGTTACATATTGTACTTTACAATCCTTTTGTGCTTTTATTTGGTTAATATAAACAGTTACGTACAATAAGTTCAATAAAATAAGGCATTATACCGTGTATTGTAATAGTTTCATCAATTATCAAAACTTTGACAGTCACATCATGTCTATGAACAACCAACCAATCAAACAAAGCGGTATAAAATGAGTACCCACCGAAACACGAATGTTCCCTCTGTTCCATGACCCAACACCTCAGCGGGACTGAAAGAGATTTTACCAACTTCCACCACGTCAGCCTGTTCATCTGAAGAATATGCGTCACAATTTAAAAAACGCCAATTAAAATCCACAAGATATCACAAAAAGATAATATATGATAAGCAGCAAACAACGTATAGATTCGTAAATTAAATATATATTAAGATAAAGGGGAAAAACTATGGGAATCACTGGTAAAACACAAGCAGCAACTCATTTCTGTGTACATGATTCATAAAATGATTCTTGCAATATTCATTCATTCATTTTCTTGTCGGCTTTGTCCCTTGCGGGGTCGCCACAGCGGAATGAACCGCCAACTTATCCAGCACGATTTTACGCAGCGGATGCCCTTCCAGAACACTCATGAACACTCATGAACTTCCACACACACATTCACACTCATACACTATGGACAATTTAGCTTACCCAATTCACCTGTACTGCATGTCTTTGGACTGTGGGGGAAACCGGAGCACCCGGAGGAAACCCACGCGAACGCAGGGAGAACATGCAAACTCCACACAGAAACGCCAACTGACACAGCCCAGCCGAGGTTCGAACCTGCGACACAGCGACGTTCTTGCTGTGAGGCAACAGCACTACCTACTGCGCCACTGCGTTGCCATTCTTGCAATATTATAGTCGATAAATGATTGAACAGATTTGATTTAATCTCTATTTACATAGAAATTCGAATTCTGTTTTGTGAATGAAGCTCAATGGTTCTAATGAAGATATATACCTGTTTTCGTACTCTGTGACTGGCTGGCTGCTGTTACAGGGGCGGAGTCTTTGCTTGAGAAGGGCTGAGTTTGATTGGATGCAACAGAACTGGTCTTTTCTGAGCGACTGCTGTTGCTGTAAGATGAAGTTGAAGGCGGAGTGTTCAGTTCTGTAGAAGCGCTGTAATTGGTCAGACCAGAAAGAGGGGTGGAGTCCACTGGCTCTTCAGATCTTTGGGATTTTCTTACAGGCTGATTAAATAGAAAACAAGACATGTTTTTATTTTGCGTCAGTTGTCAAGATTCAAAAAGTGTCATTAATTTAGCATTATTTTCCTTCATATATTAGAATTGACTACTCCTTTTTTAATTTTTTAAATAAGAGAAAGAAATAATAATCATAATGTTTTCTATGATTTACAGAAGACACCCACTAAATGTCATTTAATGTAACAATAGTTCATTTACAAAAATCTTTAGCTGTATTTAGAACTTTTGATAACTCTTAATAAAAAAGAACCAATTTTACAAGAATTAATTAGTATTTTATTCCTGCAAAATACTAAATAATTCTCATAAAATGTATATATATCTTTAAACTTGAAAACATCAAGAGTTTCATTACTTTTTGTGAACAAAAAAAAAGATAATTTTAAATATAAAATGTTGTATGATCATATATTCTTTTATACAATTTAATAAGTACACATCAGTAAGTATGTTGTTTCATTTTTATATGTTTTGAAAGTAGGGCCAGACAAATTCTGCGGACATTTTTTTAAATTTCTGCTAAGAATTTGGTAAAAATCTGCGGATTTATGCAGAATTATTTTGGGAGTATCATAACTACAGTAAAAACTTAATATATGAAAAAAAAAAACCTTTTTAACTTTTATTTAATGTTTATAATGGAGATCCAATTAGATACACTTATTTGGTAAACAAAGCAAGTCTCTCATATAATATCTCTACTAAAAGACAGAAAATATTACTTTACATTATAAATATGATAAAAATATATTTATTAAAATATAAATATAAAATATTTATTTATAAATATTTTAATAAAAATAAAAATATCTATTGTAAATCAATAATATGAACGTTTTCATTAGTCAATAATATTAGTGAAATTAATTTAAAAACTGAATAAATATAAGTACAATTTACACAAGTAAATAAATAGACTCAATGATCGCTCGGGCAGATTCCGTGTGGGCCTATTTACAAGTCACAATTAAAGAAATTTGACCAAAATGGCAGAAAATATTGCTTTTACTATGTTTTAGCAGTAGTCTAGGTAAAAAGACAGCAGAAGCTATTTTTGAAAATAATAATACAAAACATTACACTAAATGACAAAGCTTGTAATTAAGCTTATACTGTAGGCTGTCAACACAGATTTTTTCAACACATTTCAAAACATAATAGTTTTAATAACTCATTTCTAATAACTGATTTATTTTATTTTTGCCATGATGACAGTAAATAATATTTTACTAGACATTTTTAAGACACTTCTATACAGCTTAAAGTGACATTTAAAGGCTTAACTAGGTTAATTAGGTTAACTAGGTAGGTTAGAGTGATTAGGCAAGTTATTGTATAATGATGGTTTGTTCTGTAGACTATCGAAAAAAAATTAACTTAATCGGGCTAATAATATTGACCTTAAAATGCTTATTAAAAAAATAAAAACTGCTTTAATTCTAGCCGAAATAAAAAAATAAGACTGTCTCCAGAAGAAAAAATATTATCAGACATACTGTGAAAATGTCCTTGCTCACTCTGTTAAATATCGTTTGGGAAATATTTACAATAAAAAAGAAAAAATAATTCAAAGGGGGGCTAAGAGTTCTGACTTTAACTGTATCAAATAATAAACTTGACCATTAAAGTTAAGCTTATTTTATAATAAAATATTTAATGAAATATGAAAAAATTATAAAAAAGAAAGAAAATGTTTCTAAAATTAAAAGAAAACTTAAATTTAGAAATAAAAAAAAATAGATATTATTGTAAAAAATAAGATAAAATTATCAAATGTTTATGAAATATTTCTAATATTTCTATAGGATTTTGTAGCAGCACCACACTGTCCACATGGTGCCTTTTGAAGATGTCAACAACTTATGAATGACTCAGTTTTTTATGTTTTTAAAAGAAGGTCTTGATCATGTTACACCGAATGACGTCTAACAATCTGCATATTTAGGACAAAGGACCCCTGAGACGTCATACAGACAACTTAAGAATGTGACTTTAGATGAACACTGATACACATTAATTTAAAGTAGGTATGCTCAGTACATAGATATATACACTAGAGATTGCATACGGGCCCTGTGCATGCATCAATACTGCCGCCACATTTGTACAGTGCTCCCAGGACAAAAATCATTCAACCAGGGAGGGAATATGGACGGGGAGGGAGATAATACATTTCCATGAACACAAACACATGCTCTTTGTCGGCAGTGACCGGGTGGTCATGTCCATCGATATAAAAAGAGATGTAAAATTCAAATTTTCGTCATTTAAAAAAAATTTTGCATACTAACCACCAGGAAAACTCCCGATCATAGATACATGTATATATGTGTATATATCTATGGATCCAGATGGCCAGTCCTTCACTGCACCTTGGTCCCACATTAATTTCAAAGGACTGCTACCCTGTACTAAAATGGTGGCTCTATTGACACATTCCTTCCAATAGACAACAACAGCGTAGGCGACATCTAATGTAAATATATATGTGCTCAGTAAATGTCTTCCTGACCCATTTGTGTGTGAGCAGGAAGGTGATCCAGGCTCCCAGCAGCAGCGTCACCACCAGCACCGTCATGGGCTCAGAGCTCAGCGAGTCCGGAAGCACTGGAGAAGAGCTCTGCTTCCTTACTGGTGGCAACTGGAAAACACACAGAACAGGTTTGTGCATGGCTGTTAGGAAAGCTTGCTGGTTCACCACACATGAGATTTTCAAACTAATTACAGTTGAATCAGAATTATTAGATACAAAGACTTGTACAGATGAGTTTTATTGGCTTTGGACTCACTGGGTGTGAGGGAGAGCGGAAAGAAGAGCCGGATCCTCGAGGTGGGATGACATCACCAGAGCGCTGCAGGTTCTCTGGGAAATCTCTCAACATGGTGGTGTGAGCCAGAGGAGGGATTTCATGGTGACCTGTTCATATACATACACACACATACAGTTAAAGTCAGAATTATTGGCCCTCCTGAATTATTAGCCCCCTGTATCCAGGTGGATGTCTATCATACCAATGAGCAGCCACTGATTTTGCAGAGAGCTGCTGCTTCCTGGTGGATATTTGACGTCAGTGCTGGGTGTGATCTCGCACTCGGGCCGTCCATTACCCATTGTGATGCCCGCTGTCATCGGCCCCTCAATGCGTGCAAGAGTGAGACCCTTAGGCTGCCGTGAAAACACAATACGGTTAATCAGATGGAAGTTTTACTACTGGTTTTGAATAATGGAGAGCTGAACTTACCACTATTGCTACACCTTGATGGACAAGGGAGGCAGAAGCATACAGATGAGACTCCGTCTTCCCAACATACAGAGTGGGACTAGCAAAATATACACACAAACAAATATGCTTAATTCAATATGAAAAATAACAAAGGTAGTCGCTTTTAGAAAGAGACAGGTTTGATATCAAATGCTAAGTAAATAAAGTTGGGATTAAAATTTTTGGCTGTATTATAATTTTTTGTTTTGTAGATTTACATCCATCCAAGGTAAAAACTAAAAAAAAAACTAAAAAAACATTACATTTTCCTCATTATTTTTAAATAAAAAAAATTCCAGCTATTTTCCCAAAGTGTCTAAAATGGTTAGTTCAAAGATCCAGTCTGTCTAACGTTAAACCCCTCTTTTTTTGAGTCTTCTCTGATCTGATTGGTCAGATGGTCCAGTATGTTGTGATTGGCTGTCCATTTACAGCATTTTACACCTAATCAAACACATAATCCCATCTGAATTTCAGCCTTAAACAGAGTGATCATACGTCCTCTTTTTCCCAGACATGTGCTCTTTTTGGGACTTTGGGACTGCCCCGTTTTGGCAATTTGTCAGGCTGGAATTTCTCAATCTAAAATGATCTGGCTTTGCTTTCTATAGTTGTCATTAATCGTATTCATTCATTTCCTTCGGCTTAGTCCCTGATTTATCAGGAGTCGCCACAGCGGAATGAACCGTTAACTATTCCGGCATATGTTTACTGCAGCAAATGACCTTCCAGCCGCAACCCAGTACAGGGAAACACCCATACACTTTTGCATACACACACCTACAGCCAATTTAGCTAATTCAATTCATCTATAGCGCATGTCTTTGGACCGGAGCACCAGGAGGAAACCCACGCCAACACGGGAAGAACATGCAAACTCCACACAGAAATGCCAACTAGCCCAGCCGGGACTTGAACCAGCGACCTTCTTGCTGTGAGGCAACAGTGCTGACTACTGAGCCACTATGCCCCCTTGTTAACTCTAAGTGTTTTTCCACTTCTTTATATCTTTTTCTTTAAACCTGATTTGCTATACTCCTGCTTGGCTCCTCCACTGTCTCTGAGTTTTCAGTCCCATAAGCTTGTCAGTGCTTTATTCTGGGATAACAACCTGAATGTAATTTATGCCTAACAGAAAAGTTTAATGGTTTTCACACATTTGTTAATGACATAATATCCCCCCATTCCGTCCTCTTTTTAGCAAACTGAAAAATGGTCACCCTAGCACCCTGAACAATAATAATTGAAATTATCAATTTGAGGACACAACAACATCTTGGAAAGAAAGTAAAACATTTCTTGGAAATTGGATTTATTTTTAAAGCGCAGAAATCAGTGTCTTCTCGACATGTGGACAACAACAAGTATTTTAGTAACTTTTTCAGGCCTCAGCTTCAACTACACACATATTGAGGGCCAAAGTAGACACTGTTTGCAGGAAGCCAATGAAAACCACAGACTGGCATTATTCAAATTTGTTATAAATCTACATATAGTTATGGTTAGCTAAGTCAAAATCAGCCTTCCTGTGATTATTTTTTCCTTCTTTCTTTTTCTTTTTCAAATATTTCCCAAATGATGTTTAACAGAGCAAGGAATTTTTCACAGTAATTCCTATAATATTTTTTCTTCTGGAAAAAGTCTTATTTGTTTTATTTCGGCAAAAAAAAGCTATTTTTAATTTATTAAAAACCATTTCAAGGTCAAAATTATTAGCCACCTTAAACAATATTTTTTCGACTGTCTACAGCAGGGGTTTTCAACCTTTTAGGACACATGGCACCCAAGTTTGGCCAATTTCACTCACACCCCCCCTCCACCGAGCCAAAATTATAAAGCATGTGCAAACATCATTCACATATTACTTTCTGCACTTAAAGTGTGTAACATTAATTACATTGAAACATAAATATAGCTTAACTGATTTAGTGTGATGGCTGAGCCTGTTTCTGTTAGGATAACATGGTTGGATTCCTGACATGACTAACCTCAAATCATCTTCCACTGTCAATAAGTGTGAGCCATAGCATACTTGCTTTTGATGTACGTACATACAGAAATGCTGCTTCGCAAAGCCAAGTTCGCAGAGCCCTGACGGTATAGTTGAGTCGAACATTGAGTATGTTTACATAGACACCAATACTTTAATAGATTTTAATACAATTAAGACAATACTTTGATTAAGAGTCACCATGTAAACAGCGATTTTTGATTTTCTGAAGGTGGCATTATTGAAGTAAACACCGCGATCAAACTATTACCGTCATGTAGGATTTTCACCATATTTTCCGACAAGATCCACACACGCGGCTGTCAGTAAAGGACAGCACACACACACTCATCACGAAATGCGGAAGTTTTTTCTTTTCATTCGAAGTGCGTTATTAAATTCCATAACACTCTCACCAGTCCTTACTCCTTATTTGTGTCTAATACCCCAGTTTGTCACGGGCCATAAATGAAATGTTCATGAGTGAAAGTGAAACTTCCGAACTGCAGTTAAAGTCACCCAAAATTACAGGAAACTCTTACATGAAAGCACTTTATGTAAACACCTTAATTATATTAATGTTTACTATTTGTAGTAATAATTATATTACTATTAAGGCAAATAACTAGATTACATATGTCCATGTAAGCGTAGTCAGTATTGTCTCCAAAGTTAGTTAAAGATCCAGAAGGGCATCCTGCTGATTTGATTCAGAAGGGCACTTTTTTGTCAGACGGCTCACCAGTTTTACTTTCATTCACCGTCATTCATTTTAAAAAGGACCCAGTCCATTTTATTTGTATATGTTTTACTCGAATGCATTAACTCTACAGGTGCCTGATTGTTAGATGTAGAGCTAACATTAATCAGATTTACTCTAGTGAACACATAAAAATCGTCATTATAATTTCCTCGAGTGTACGCCTCAATAGGTCAATAGGTGCTGGCACCCCCAGTTTGAAAACCCCTGATCTACAGAACAAACCAATGTTATACAATGACTTGCCTAATTACCCTAACTTGCCTAATTAACCTAGATACACCTTTAAATTTCACTTTAAGCTGAAAACTAGTATCTTGAAAAATATCTAGTAAAGTATTATGTGCTGTCATCATGTCAAAGATAACGGAAATCAGTTATTAGAAATGAGTTATTAAAACTATTATGTTTGTATTTTACGTATAAAAAAAATCTTCTCTCCGTTAAACAGAAATTGGGGGGAAAATATACAGGGGGGTAATAATTCTGACTTCAACTGTATATATTTTCAGGCAGTTCATAATCTGTTCTTTCATTTTTCAGACACTAACTTTGATCTTTGAAACTTTTTCAGTTCACAAGCAGCTAACATGAAAGATAACAACCGAAGAAGCACACTTTAAATAAATACGTTTCTAAAAATGTGTCATGAGAATGTCTTACACTAGCTGAGTCTTCGTGCTGTGGCTCTCCTTTGTGAACTGGTAGGTCCACTTCATGGTGTGGGACTGTGTGTTTTCTGCGGTGAAGGTCAGATAGCGCAGGGTTTCTGTTGCGACGGTCAGATGAGGGGCTCGACGGAGACTGTCCTGACTCCACAAGTAAAATCCAGCCACCGGAGAATCAAACTTCTGCATCCACAAAACCTCGCCAGAGTCTCGATCCACCGTAACCACCAGACCATCGCCACTCGATGCAAAGTGCGACATTTCTGTGATAAGCAGACATATGCAACCATGATGAAATCAAAACAACCACAACTAATATCTATTCTATTTATACAGCTGAAGTCAGAATTAATAACCCTCCTGAATTATTAGCCCCTCTGTATATTTTCCCCTCAATTTCGGTTTAATGGAGAGAAGATTTTTGAACACATTTCTAAATATAATAAAGCAATTTCTAATAACTGATTTCTTTTATCTTTGCCATGATGACAGTACATCATAAAAGTGACATTTAAAGGCTTAACTGGTTTAAATAGGCAAGTTAGGGTAATTATGCAAATCAGTGTATAATGATGGTTTGTTCTGTAGACTATCAAATATATAAATATTGCTTAAGGATAATTTTGACTTCAACTGTAAATCTACAATCTGTGCATGCATTGTGAGGAACCTACTATATTCATATTTTTTGTCGTCATATAGAGGAGCGGAGTAGTCATTGTAGGTGGCATTCCAGCGGAGCTCCTGAGTTTTCGTGTCGTACATGGTGATCATATATTCTGCAAAGACAAACATGTATGAAATGCATCTGAATAAATAGGCTTATCCAGGCTGGTCATGTTTACATTTTCTTTCTATTTTGTAATATAGATTTAGGTATGACAGTATGCACAACATATACGCTCGTAATTATCTGTATATACAGACATGGACACAATTGTTGGTACCGTTCCATTGAAGAAAGCAAAACTACAGTGATCACTTAAATAACTTGAAGCTGAAAAAAGTAATGATTGATAAGAATGTACTGAAAATAGACCACTGAAAATCAGATATTGCTTTCGAATTGTGGTTTAACAAAAGCATTAAAAAAGGCAAACTAATGAAACTGGACAATACTGAAAGGTACCAACAGTTTTGTCTGTATGTGTTTATTTGTACTTGATGTGTTTCTGGTGATGATTGTGCTTTTTTTTTGTTGTTGTTTTGTTTTTAAGCAAAAGTCAAACCAGCGATGAGGGCTGCAAACTAGCTTTGTACAAACTAGCTTTGCACTTTTCTGTAACCTGTGTATTGTCCCTGTTATGTCAACGAAAAATTAAAGTTAAAATTAAATTAAAAAAAATAAATGCTGATTAAAGTGTGTATGAAATCATGTAATAATAATGTATATTTTGTTTAATGTATAATGTTTATTTTGATATAGCGGACATTGTTAGTGTAGTTAATTTATTCATTCATTCATTTTCTTTCCGGCTTAGTCATTTTATTCATCAGGGGTCACCACAGTGGAATGAACCGCCAACTTATCCAGCATATGTTTTACAGAGTGGATGCCCTTCCAGCTGCAACCCAGTACTGGGAAACATCCATACACACATACACTACGGCCAATTTAGTTTATTCAATTCACCTATAGCGCATGTTTTTGAACTGTGGGGGAAACCAGAGCACCTGGACCAAACCTACGCCAACACGGGGAGAACATGTAAACTCCACACAGAAATTCACCAGCCAGGATTCGAACCAGCGACCTTCTTGTTGTCAGGCAATGGTGCTAACCACTGCGCCACCATGTTAATTCATTTGTTTTGGTAATCTTTAATCAAAATCTAACAATTTACTTCTACTGTGGAATGGCAGTCCTTCTCTTATGATGTCAGTTCGACGGCTTGGGCAAAATATGCTTAGCTGCGCGCCTTTAACCGTTAGTTTGCTGCAAGTGAAAGATAAAAATTAAATACCCCAAAAACAGCAAAAATAAAACCCGCCCCCAACTCAATATTCTGTTTCAGTTGGAAATACATCATCATATTTCAATTAAAGTCTGCAGCAACGTCCGGTTAAATTTTTTAAAGCTTCGTATTTTTCAATTACTGCTACACATTTAATCAATTTAGTGTAGAATTGCTAAATCATTCATTAATTTTTCTTCGGCTTAGTCGGCTTAGAACCGTTAACTTATCCAGCATATGTTTAACACAGCAAATGACCTAGTACTGGGAAACACCCTACACCCCACCCTACAGCTGCAACCTAGTACTGGGAAACACCCTACACACTCATTCACACTCACACATTACGGACAATTTAGTTTATTCACCCACGCCAACACGGGAGAACATGCAAACTCCACACAGAAATGCCAACTGGCACAGCTGGAACTCGAACCAGCAACCTTCTTGCTGCGAGGAGACAGTGCTAACCACTGAGCCACCGTGTCGCTCAATTGCTAAATCAAGATATGCATTTTATTTTCATTCATTCATTTTATATAATATTATTTATGAAGTTATTAGGGTGTTTTGGTTTCAATAATGCCTCGGATTTTATATATGAAATGATCAATAACATATAATATGATGCCAGAATAACTCAGGGTGTATATAGAGAAATACTATGTTTAAAGGGACACGAGTGACATGACAGACATGAGAGTGTGTTCAAACCTGTGCGACCGATGTACAGCAGAGGTGCAGAGGGACAGATGGAGTCTGAAGACGAGGTGCTCAAACTTGTCTGTTTTTCACCTGTCTGAGGATCAACCACAAACCAGGTGTCCTGTTTTTTACCTGGGAATATACAGAGTTTACAGTTTTTCTCAGTTGCTTTGGTGCACAACACTATTTACATTTGCACAACAGTTAATGCATTTCTCATAACAGTAGCAGTTTCTCATTCCTTCCAACAAATTGCAAATGCTTTTGAACATGCATCAATTGCTTTCATACAACTCTCTGCTGTTTGTAACATTATCATTAGCTTTTGTCATGTCAGTCAAAATGAACTTGTGGATGCTGAATGGTCATTCCATATAAAACTAATAGTCCTCATTTCATTATCTGAGTCATTACATACAAAAATGTTGAACTAGTCAAAATCTGTGATGATTTACAGACCTACAGGTATGTATGTTGTAGGTTCAGTTCCAATATGTACTGCAATATTGTTTACAGTTGTGCACAGTTGTACATTGAGAAATGCACCAAAGTGACTGAGAAAAACTGTAATAAAGGAGAGCATACGGGGATGTACAGCTTTTTATCATTTTATAACCATACTATCAGACTTCCCACACCCCTTGACTAATGCTATGCAACAAACACTAAAATCCAAACTGAATCAATTATGTGTTGTAGTATTCTGCGAAAACAGAATTGAATTTCAAAGCAAGACACTACAGGCCAAAAACACTGTTTTATGCACCTGTCAGTTTTGCACTTTTGGGCTTTTTGTTTTTTTCATAAAGTGTGTTGTAGAGGCTTTTCATTTGCCGTTATCGTTGGTAGAATGAGCAAGTTTTTATACACTTAACCATTAGAGTCCGTAGGCAAAAATAGATGTAAATAAAACGTCTTTATTTTCCAAATCAACAGAATTCAATCTATATTGCACGCTTCTCTGTAGTACGGTCAAAAACTGTGTGCTTCCTACCAACCCTCTTCCTCAATCCAGTGCAGCCACAGTTGTATAGTATTGTACTGACACCAAATTTAATTGTTACTTTTTGTGGCACTTTATCGATTTCAGTCTGTAGAATTTCAACTACAACACATATTTTTAGTAAAAATATCTGTGTCACTGTAAAACAAAAAACTTATTTTAGTAAAAGTCACTTAGTAAAAAACTAATCACTGTCATAAATCTCCATTTCAGCAATACTTACAGACAGAGTTTTTTCTATTGGCATTCTAAAGGTTTTTACAAAGGGATATGTTCATACATCAATTTATTCTACAAAGAAATGTGATATTAATTTTGTTATTTTGCTGCAGTACATTCTGAATTATGGATTGATAAAAATAGACCTCATAACTGTATCAGTAAAAAAAACCTTTGACTCTACAATATAAAAACTAAATTAAACAAGTATTCTAAACCTGACTTTGTCATTTTTTGTGCAGGAAATGAATGCAAATTATTGCATAATTGAATGAAGAAATTATAATTTGCATATTTAAACAATATTTTAATACTTAAATTTTTTAAGTTAGAATATTTTGTATAAATAAATGTATACAATATTTAATTAAATTACATTTAAATTAAACCAAATATAGTCGATATTTAGTCAACTAAAATCTTGTGAAATTAAGTCGACTAAAACTAGAATGATTCAGAAGACTAAAATATGACTAAAATTAAAATGGAATTTTAGTCAAAAGACTAAAACTAAATCAAAATTTGCTGTCAAAATTAACACTGTATATATTATATGTGTTATAATAATTATAAATACCTTTAATTTTTAAATCTTAAAGTAATCAATAAAAGAATGGTGATAACTATTAGTTATTTTTACCCTATTCACCTGAAGCATCTTGCCTTAACATTAATATCCATACCTTTTAGGATTTTTTTTTCCCTAAATAAAATCTAACAAGGCAATCCTTCACTGCCACAAAATACCAATCAAACACGGATTTGACCATAAAACATCATAAAGAGGTTTGCTGATACCGGTGTAGAGCACTCCATCTGAGCTCCTGCAGGGAGACGACTGCACCAGCTCTTGAATCGTGAACGGCAGTTTCTGCAGAAAACATTCATATAAATGTCATGAGCTGCCACTCTCTGATAAACACATCCAGAGCCACGCTCACAACACTCACCATCAGACCTTCCTTCCTTTTTCCTCCGAGAACATACAGACTGCCGTCATTGGGGTCTGGTAAGAAGCCTGGCCTACAGGATGAAACAGACACGACTTATAAGTCTGATCAAGAAAAAGTGAGCATTACAAACAAGAAAGACAGCAGACCTGAATGCAGGACTAAACTTTTTTATTTAGCTTAAGTCAGGGATTTTTCAGTGTCAGGTGGTCTGTGGAAATGTTTGTGAAAAATAAAATAAAATTAAATTTTTTCACAGTATAAATTTGCTCTTACATGAAAGATAGGGTTCGAGCCCCAGCTGGATCAGTTGGCATTTCTGTGTGGAGTTTGCATGTTCTCCCCGTGTTCGAAGTGGGTTTCCTCCGGGTGCTCCGGTTTCCCCCACAGTCCAAAGACATGCGCTATAGGTGAATGGAAACTAAATTGGCCGTAGTGTGTGTGTGTGTAAATGAGTGTGTATGGGTGTTTCCCAGTGTTGGGTTGTGGCTGGAAGGGCATCCACTGCGTAAAACATGTGCTGGATAAGTTGGCAGTTCATTCCACTGTGGCGACCCCTGATTAATATAGGGACTAAGCCGAAAAGAAAATGAATGAACGACATGAAAGATGACTTCTATTTTAGGAGTGGGCCCTTGCACAAGGATTGCTATTTTTGAGGGTCCATAGCACATTTATTATTAGTATAGTTATTACTTTACAATAAAAAAAAGTTACAACTAAACTAATTTTTAAAAACAAGAGCTTTTCTAATCATCAAATAATAGGAATAAAATAAAAGGAATGTTTCTTGACACTGAAGACTGGATTAATGATGCTGAAAATCCAGCTTTGGGATCACAAGAATAAATTATGTGGGTTTTTTAATAGTGTAATGCATTTTAAAGTTCTGATCATCCTATATTCGGTTAGAATAAGAGTCTTTTTAAAAACTAAAAAAGGTGATTCTGAACTTTCAAATGTGATAGTGAATATTCATGTGTTTTCTGAAGCTTTTAAAAAACACTCACTCTTGGAAATACTCAGGAACCTGTATAATGGGATCTGGAAGAGAAAGTGAAACGGTTATGGAATTTTTTGACACATAATAAAAAAACAAAACTAACAATTTTGTTCAAAACATCACTACTCCAACGTAATACCATTCTTTTGTGATATACATGATATCATTCAAAAGTGAGTAAACCTGTTGCTTTAAAAGAGATTAGATGACTTCACTTAAAAAGTGAGTAAACCCATTGCTTTTAAAGCAATTAGATGACTTTACTTTAAAAGGCCTCAAATTATTAAGTAAATGAACTGTGCATATTTAAAAACAAATTAAGTCAGCTTAAAGGAACACTCCACTCTTTTTTTTTAAAGGCTCATTTGCTTTATTAGTTTTACTATTTTTGAATCCATTCAGACGATCTCCGGGTCTGGCAGGAGCACATTTAGCTTAGGTTAGCATAGATTATTAAATCAGATTAGACCATAGCATCTCACTCTAAAATGACCAAAGGGTTTCCATAATTTTCCTATTTAAATTCTGACTCCTCTATTATTATTACATTGTGTACTAAGACTGTCGTAAAATGACAAATTGCAATTTTCTAGGCTAATATGGCTAGGAACTATATTCTTATTCCGGTTTAACAATTATATTACTCAGATTCTGAGCTATTGGTGTAAGTGTAGGGCTTGGTGATAGGGACTATTTTAGGTGCTGCGTAATATCATTGTAGCCATGGTATGGTAGCAAATTATCTTCTTTTCCAATTTAATGATCTATGCTAAGCTAAGCTAAAAGTGCTACCGGTGACCTGGAGAATGGATTTAAAAAACACTAGGGGAGTTGTAAAATGAACATATTTTCTAAAAAATAAAATGGAGTGTTCCTTTGAGAGTTCCCAGTTACTATGGGTTTATCAGTTTTTTTAAGTAAAGTCAACTTGTCACTTTCAAGGCAATGGGTTTACTCACTTTTTTAAAGTAAATAATAGATTTTTACAGTGTTTTATCACTTGTCATAATGCACATATATACAGTTGAAGTCAGAATTATTAGCCCCCCTTTGAAATTTTCTTTCTCTTTTAAATATTTCCCAAATCATGTTTAACAGAGAAAGGAAATTTTCACGGTATGTCTGATAATTTTTTTCTTCTGGAGAAAGTCTTTTTGTTTTATTTCGGCTAGAATAAAAGCAGTTTTACATTTTTTAAACACAATTTTAAGGACAAAATTATTAGCCCTTTTAAGCAAATATTTTTTTCGACTGTCTACATAGCAAACTATAGTTATACAATAACTTGCCTAATTACCCTAACCTGCCTAGTTAACCTAATTAACCTAGTTAAGCCTTTAAATGTCACTTTAAGCTGTATAGAAGTGTCTTGAAAAATATCTAGTAAAATATTATGTACTGTCATTATGACAAAGATAAAATAAATCAGTTATTGGAAATGAGTTATTAAAACTATTATGTTTAGAAATGTGTTGAGAAAATCTTCTCTCTGTTAAACAGAAATTGGGGAAAAAAAATAAACAGAGGGGCTAATAATTCAGGGGGGCTAATAATTCTGACTTCAACTGTACATACATGCATACCTTCTTTCAGTGTCCATTTGATGTCTCCGGTCTGTTTGCTGACGGCATGCAGACTTCCATCCAGTGTAGAAACAAAGAGCAGAGACTCGGGCAGAGAGATGGAGCTTCCCCCCTCACACTGAAAGGAAAACCAGGAAAACACCTTTTCACACACTGCAGATATCAGACTATTTAAAACTTATTGCTACCTGATATGTAGCTGTAAATACACACAGTGTGTGTGTTCTCTTGAGAGTTTTGTGGACGGGTTTGGCTACACTTGTACTGCACAACAATTTTAATACCATTTAGCTTTAAATGTTATAATGTCGACACGTCTGTAAGGGTTATATGAAGAGGAGGGGTAGTAAATATTATTTTTCAGGTCTTCAAGTTATAAGAGGTCTTTACTACAGTGCACCAGAAGAAATTCTTCACCTGCTCATTGTTTTTGTCTTCTTGTCTAAAAACAGATTAACATGTGGATTTACACAGGAAGGTAACACAATTGTTAGATTTTACAGACATTTTTAAGACTAAGTCATGATAACTGTTGACAGTTGACAAAAAAGCTGAAGTATATCAAGATACATGTATTGTAACACTTTAGTTTAGGTCACAATTCATTGGTATTAACTGCTAGTTTATAACCTGCCTATTATTAAGATATGAACTGTTCATCAGTAGTTATAAAGTATCTTATTCTGCATCTCTAATCCTACCCAAAACCTAAACCCAACTTCTACACTAAAAAATGCTGGGTTCCACACAACTCCTTCATGTTGTCCCAACACAAATTGATTAATTTAACATAATTGGTTTTACAAATTTAAGTGGATTGAACATAAAACGATTAAATTGTCCCCCAAAAACTTAAGAATTGTGTTGTTTCAACTCATTTTGAATAAGAACAAGCAACAAAAGTCATTAATTTGAATGTATCTTCAAACTTTTAATAAACTGCTTATTAGTAATTTATTACAGTGTTAGTAATGGTTTGTTATTACCATGAATTGTGACCTAAACTAAAGTGTCATCGATTTATTGGAGAAGCAAGTTTTGTTTTCTAAAACAAAATGAATTAAACACATTTCTGAAAATGCGCTCTAAATAAATGAACTGAACTCAATTTAAACAGAAAAGTTATTTTTATCCTACACTCAGTCATTTATCATCACTTATATTTTGCGTCTTTATTTATTCACTTATTTATTCATTTATATGACAATTAAATGACAGACTTTCTGCTCTGATTTAAGTCCTTGAACACTGGAAAGGCTAATTATATCTGCCAAATAAAAATAAAATGCTTTACTTAATGTTTTTAAAAGATTTACACTACCAGTCAAAAGTTTGGGGTCAGTAGGATTTTAAATGTTTTAAAATTAAATGTTTTAAAATTTCATCAAAAATACAGTAAAAGTTTTAAAATTGTAAAATGTTATTGCACTATAAAAAACTGTTTAAAAGTAGTTTATAATTTAATTTAATCATTTATTCCAGTTATTTTAAAGATGAATTTTCAGCTTCATTACTCCAGTCTTCAGAGTCACATGATCCTTCAGAAATCACTCATTCATTCATTTATTTTATTTTCAGCTTAGTCCCGTTAATAATCTGGGATTGCCACAGCGGAATGAACCAGCAACTTATCCAGCATATGTTTTACGCAGCAGCTGCAACCCATCACTGGGAATCATCCATACACACTCTTTCACACACATACACTACAAACAATTTTTAGCTTACACAATTCCCCTATAGCATATGTCTTTGGATTTGTGGGGGAAACCGGAGCACCCAGAGGAAACCCACACAATCACGGAGAGAACATGCAAACTCCACACAGAAATACCAACTGACCCAGCCAAGGCTCGAACGAGCGACCTTCTTGCTGTTAGGCGATCGTGCTACCCACTGGGCCACCGTGATGCCCCTTCAGGAATCACTCTATTCATTCATTCATTTTCTTTTCGGCTTAGTCCCTTTTTTAATCTGCGGTCGCCACAGCAGAATGAACCGCCAACTTGTCCAGCATATGTTTTACACAGCAGATGCCCTTCCAGCTGCAACCCAAACACATTCACACACACACACATTCACACTCATTTACTAATGACAATTTCGCCTACCCAATTCACCTGTACCGCATGGCTTTGGACTGTGGGGGAAACCGGAGCACCCGGAGGAAACCCACGCGAATGCGGTGAGAACATGCAAACTCCACACAGAAACGCCAACTGACCCAGCCGAGGCTCAAACCAGCGACCTTGTTGCTGTGAGGCAACAGCACTACCTACTGCACCACCGCATTGCCTGAAATCACTCTAATATTATTTTATTGTTATTATTATTAATGCTAATAGTAATAAAAGCAATAATGACTGGAGTAATCATTTCATTTAAAACTACATACAATAAGAAAGCAGTTATTTAATTTTTAATAAATATTGAACAATTGTTTTACATTTAATAAATGTCGCCTTGAAAAAAAACACGAACAAAAAAAACTAACCCCAAACTTTTGACTGTCATCTATATATTGCTTTTCTGTTTCTTTTATTTTATTGATTTGTCTTGTTTAGTGTTATCAGATATATCATGTGAATGTTCCTTTGAATTAAGTTTACTTCTTTCACTCTACTGATTCACTCTACTAAACACAATTTCTTTTCAGAAAACATTTTCTTCTTTTTTTTTGCTTTTCAAGTAGATATACAGTATGTACTGTAAAACAAAAGAACATTAGTAAGAAAACATGTTTTAAAACATAGCTTCTTAAGCTTCTCGTGTGTTTGTTTTAGAGAGCGCAGTTAACAGTCAACATCTATTAACCAGGATATCCTTCTTCACCGCCGTTACTGCCACTCCTATATTTACCAAAAACTGCCTGACATTATACCAAAAATGTGTGGAAGAACAACTGTGAAAGAGTTAATATCTATCAACTACTCCCATATTTTATATTTTGCTTCAAATTTTGTATTCCTTTATGCATTTTTGAATATTGAACTCAATTATTTTACATTTTCTTTTTGTAATGTACAATAAAGACCCTCAGCAATGTCTCTTTTGATGACACCATTAAGCTCTTAATCTATAACTCAATATTCATTTGAAAATAACTTAAATTGCAGTGTCTTACATGTCATTTGGAACTATTTATCATGTTTATTCCGGTAAAATTCTTGCCAACAAATGTTATGAGACACAGGCCAAGTCAGTGATTCATAGAAATGATCATATAGCAGCTTATTAACCCCTGACTGCTCTCTTCTGCACTCCTGTTATAACACACACACACATATGATCTGCTCTGGAACAATGCATCACGACCTGCGCGAGCTCTCCAGCACAAAGCCTATTTAGCACGCTCTCGTGAAGGTCTCGTGCACAGGTTTGTGTGATATGACACTATTGTAAGAGCATAAATTGAAATGAGCTGAACTATTAGGGTTAAATGTACAACTTCTTTCAGACTTGTTGCTTAGATGATGGGTTTCAAGGTTTTAGTTGCCATGAACAAAGACCCCATACAAAAATGTAAAATGCATCAAGTTTTTATGTAAGACACCAATTCTAATGTGAATAATTTACAGTGTAAATAGGTGTAAAATATTATTTCCAAAACAAAATGTGTCTAGTGGCCTGTTTTATTTCCTTCACTTATTTATTTTTAATCACATTTTGAATTATATATGTATTTTAATCTTATTAATTCTTTCTGTGATGAAATGTTAAAGTTTTTTTTTGTTTATTTAACGATGTAAACCTGAATAAAGTGATGGGTTATTTACTTTAATATTTTTTATTTTATCAATTAAATTATGTATTAATTATTTATCCACTTCTTTTTACATATTTTTGTTTCTTCTCCAAATATTTCCGCAGATCCCCAAGCAAATTTATGCAAAACTTGAACATACTACTCATTATTATTGTAAATAGAAATAATAATTGAATGAATAATAATTTAATCAATATTACTGTTGTTGATAATAACAATAACCATGCTTTCATTATTATTATTATTATTTTAATAATCATATTTTGAATGATACATGTATTTGAATCTTATTCATACTTTTTGTAATGAAATGTTACAGGATTTTTGTTTATTTATTGATGTTTACCTGAATAAAGTGATGGGTTATTTACTTTAATATTATTATTTTATGAATTATTTATCAACTTCTTTTTACATATTTTTGCTTCTTCTCCAAATATTTTCGCAAATCCCAAAGCAAATGTATCCAAAATGATCTCTTATTTTGCAACTAAATCAGATTTTTGTACCAATTATTCTAAGATTTGGTGTAAATGATTCACAAATCATCTGTAAATAACTGCATTGTTCATTACTAAAACCAATATAATAATAATAATAATACTCTTATAAGCGATTTTAACGTTTAAAATACCTCAACACACTATTATCATTGTATAATCTGATTTCTGGTAGAGTAAAATACTAAATAATATTAAAATTCTTGAGCAATAATGAAGTAGAGTAAAATACTAAATAATATTAAAATTCTTGAGCAATAATGAAATAATCAGTGAATCAGGTTTTTTAACAGACTTGTTCAAACGAACCGTCGGACTGAATCAATTCGTCAAAAACGAATCAGACTCGAACATGTTACTCATTATTTTTGCACTGTAAAAATTATGTATATATATATATATATATATATATATATATATATATATATATATATATATATATATATATATATATATATATATATATGTGTGTGTGTGTGTGTGTGTGTGTGTGTGTGTTTTTAGGTCATTGTAACTCATTAAACTACGCTACTCATGTTCTAACTTAATTTTATAAGTTAAGCAAGCTGTTTTAAGTCAGTTTAACAAAATATAAGTTCAATGGACTCATAAGGTTAATTTGATTCAGCTTAAACATTTAAGGCAACCAGGATTTTGACAGTGTGTAAATAGAAATAATTATTGAATTAATAATAATTCAATCAATATTATTGTTGTTGATAATAACAATAACCACGCTTTCATTATTATTATTATTATTATTATTATTATTATTATTATTATTTTAATAAATATATTTTGAATGATACATGTATTTTAATCTTATTCATAACTTTTGTAATGAAATGGTATGTCATTAAATTATGAAGTGATGGGTAATTTACTTTAATATTTTTATTTTATCAATTAAATTATGTATTAATTATTTTTCAACTTCTTTTTACATATTTTTGTTTCTTCTCTAAATATTTCCGTAGATCCCCAAGCAAATTTATTCAAAATGATCTCTTATTTTTCAAATAAATCAGATTTTTGTACCAATTATTCTAAGATTTGGTGTAAATGATTCACAAATCATTGGTAAACAACTCTGCAATATTCATTAATAAAACTGATTAATAATAACAATACCTCTGCTATAACTTTTAAAACAAACTTATAACATTCTGTAATTAATATAATTTCTGATGCATAAATCTAATGAGAGTCAACCTACAGTATCTACTAAAAATATTTAAATTCTTGGGCGATAACTAAATAATCTGTGAATCGGGATTTTGAACAGACTCGTTCAAACGAACCGTCGGATTGAATCGATTCGCTAAAATGAATCAGACTCGAACATACTCGTTATTATTGTAAATAGAAGTAATAATTTAATTAATAATAATTTAATCAATATTATTGTTGTTGATAATAACAATAACCACGCTTTCATTATTACTATTATTATTTTTCTTTATGATTACATTATTTTTAATCATCATTCCAGGAACCCCAAAGCACCCGCCTCTCGGTCGCCAAAAATAGACCAACACATATCACTGTCCCAATGGTGACCAGCGACATAAAGTAAACACATGACATCTGTTTTTACCTGAGACACGATTCCAGCGAAGCAAACCAGCACCAGCAGCATCTGTGTCCAGTCCTTCATCATCCTCATCATCTTCATCTCCCTGGATCTGGCAGCTCTGAAAGTTGCGGGGTTTCTGTTGTGTGTCTCTCAGTAAATATAAACTAAGGTCGAACGGGCTTCAAACTCCTCCAACAAAACGCCATTATCACCGAGAGTCGGAAAATCTTCACCGCGGCATACTCAATCACTAACAGTACTACTGCGGTTCGGCGTTTGCCTGAAACACGCCAGACAACTGATCATAAATTATAATAACAAATATTGCACATTTCCGCGTTGGGACGGAACTGGTGATGTCACTCAAATCAAAGAGCATACAGTAGAAAACTAGAAGGCACGGCCATGTTGGTTTGATTGACAGCGCGTGTGGCCAATGGCGTGTCGCTGCGGCGAGTTGAAAGGCGGAGTTTCGAGAAAACTGGATGTCATTTTGAAACACGTGTAACAATAACAGTTTGGCCCTGACAATTGATGACAACACGGCCTGTTCTGCCGCTTGTTTCTTTTCCTTTCGAAGTGCAACACAGAATATTCTCTCTGGTTATTAACGGGGCGGAAGAAATGTATGGATCTGTTTCTGCCTTTTAGCACCATATAACAATGCTTTTAACTAATGTAATTGATTAATGTTATTCAATGTAAAATCCGTTTATAGGAATAATACAATACACCTGTAACAACTGAAACGAATACAACATAAGAACCATGAAGTAAAAGATGTCACACTTTTTACTACAGTGAATTTCTCAAAGTAGCTGTATTTTAAGTCAATGTCAGTGTCAACACACACACCTTAAAGTCCTGGCTACAAAACGTCCATGAAAGAAAAAATACTGTTCGTTTTAAATTTAGGGCATATTGAACATGTACAGCCTATTACTTTTTATTGTAAAATGTACTGATTTTAAACACTTAAACTAATAATTACAAATGAATAATTAACACAACAAGAATGTAAAAGTTAGCAAGCAAACAAGCATTAATATGGCTAACAAATTATGTAGATAAAAAGTGTGGAACGTTTAAAATACGTAAATATATTTTAATAAAAGGCAACAATTTGTATTAAAATTGACGAAACCACACTTGTTTTCCGAGAGCTTTGCTGCCCCCTTGTGTATAATGAAATGTTCTGTGTAGGAACTAGGAACCCTTTTATTTTAAATACGCCTACATTTTTTTAAATATTAGACATTTGCTTCCAAAATTATATATATATATATATATATATATATATATATATATATATATATATATATATATATATATATATATATATATATATACAGTTGAAGTCAGAATTATTAGCCCCCTTTGAATTTTTTTCTTCTCTTTTAAATACTTTAAGCTGTATAGAAGTGTCTTGAAAAATATCTAGTAAAATATTATTTACTGTCATCATGGCAAAGATAAAACAAATCAGTTATTAGAAATGAGTTATTAAAACTATTATGCAGGGGCGTAGCAACCAGGGGGAGGGGGAGATATGTCCCCCTCACTTTTAGAGACAGACCATTTAGAAACAGGTGATTAAGAATGTAAAATTTTGGATTTCATACAGCTGTCCCCCCCACTTTTAAAATGTCCACTCCGCTCCTGCTATTATGTTTAGAAATGTGTTAAAAAAATCTCTCCGTTAAAGAGAAATTTGGGAAAAAACAAACAAGCGGTCTAATAATTCAGAGGGGCTAATAATTCTGACTTCAACTGTATATATATACACACACACACACACACACACACACACATACACTGTAAAAAATGCAGTCAGTTCCACACACTTCATTTAAGTTGTCTCAACACAAATCGATTAAGTTAACTTTGAACAAATTTATGTAGATTGAACATAAAAAACTTAAGTTGTCCCAATGAAATCTCAAGAATTGTGTTGTTTCAGCTTATTTTAATTAAGTAGTTTAAACAAGTAAAAAAAATGTTTTTTTGAGTGTAGGATCAATTCTCACTACTATTGAGGCTTATTACCTGCCTATTAAGATATTGGCTGTTTATTTGTATCTTATTCTACATACTTACACCTACCCAAAACTAACTACCTGTTTCTGTTACTTTTAAAGATGTTATTTTTGGTTATTATGAATCTGCCTCTACTAAAAAAATGCTTGTTTTGTTATAAATTTTATTTATTCTCTTTGTAAATTCCATATCCACATATACAGATTTACTAATATCTAACCATATTTTCTTGCAAGAAGTTAGTCATTATTAAATACAATTTCATTATCTGAAAATAAGAAAGCAAACAGAACTCTCATTTTGTAATCCCAGCAAACACATAACGTTCCCAGGACGTTCCCAGAACGTTCTTATTTGGTTCCCCAAAAAAATAACCGAACGGGAACCATATGGGAACGTTAGGGGATAGTTATGTGTTTGCTGGGATGACTTTAATTCATATACTGTGATTGATTCTTAAATGTCTTATCCTCAATTTATTGAATGTTCTTTATTATTATTTTTTTTTCTTTTTTTCTCTCTCTTGTATCCTTTTTCATTGACAATGTAATTCATATTCTGTATTGTATACAAATATTGATACAAAGATGTCAACTTTTTTTTGCAAAAAAAAAAAAAAACTACCTAACAATACTCCAAATAATTAGGAGTTTGGGCAAATGCCATAATTAATGGTTTATTAATAGCAAGAATATTTTCTTAAATAGTGTGAACATCTGAAGTTATAGAGAACGAAAATAATCAAACACAAAATATTGATTCGCTTCACGATTTTGCGTGTCATCTTTGCGCAAGGGACCATGCTAATCTTCTCTGTATCGAACCAATTTTAGTATATGTGATGTCTCAGACAACACAACCTGACAAGGAGATGGGCCGAAATGTATAGTTCAGATACTGTCTATCAAATAGCACGACGGTAGCCAAAATGGTTAGCATTTAGTAAAACAAGTGATTTGTAATATCGTAAAGTCGGTTATGGAAAATCCTGAGCACGATTAAAAAGATATTAAAACCATTACATAGTTTATTATACGTGTTTACTTTATTGTTCAACGTATGCAAAATAGTTGCGTTCTCGCAGCATGATTGGTTTGCGTCTTTGGTCAAATTTACATCACCCTCTTCTCACTCTGTCGGCAAATCAGGGGCACGGGGATAAATGAAATTATTTTTTAAAAATAGCTGCTATTTTATGCATATTTTTTTTTTCATTGTAAATACATTTAGAAAACACATCATTTCATATAAAATCAAACGCTGTCCACATAGGACTTTTATTGATCGGATGTAGGTCTTCACTGGAGCCGGAAGTACACTTATGTTCACAAATTTTTGCGCGAAACTTTTTGTTACCCTCTTGTGTACTCTGTCGTTATTGTGTTCATATGTCAAACTAAAGGTGACATTTCCTGCCAAAGCAGACAAAACACCGCAAACATGGACGAATATGACGAAATGTACGGGATTGAAGATGATTTTGAACAACAGTTCGCAGATGAATTGGAAGTCATGGCTGAAATGGAGAGTAAGTTACAGAAAAGTGTTCATGTTAAGTCTTTTATACTGCACTCTACTGACCGTCTCGCTCGTTAGTAATATATAAAGATAGTTTACATCGATTTTTAGTTGGCTGTATTATTAAGATAGCATAAACAAAATAGTGTCTTTCTCTTTAACGTTACACACACGCAGACACACCATAGTGCTATGAGTTCTTTGAAATTGAGGTAAAGTTGGTTTTATATTCACACATTTGGACTTTCTACTGACTAATAACATTTCAGAAAGGTATTCTTTGCAAATTCTAAATGATGAAATCATATTAGCAGCCACTGACTGTCAAGGTACAACATTGTTCACAGTCAAATAAATAGTCCTAATGTTGTTTTCAAGTCATACTTGCATGAGATTTCAGACCGAATATTCAAAGTACCATTGTAAACAATATAGAGAGCACGTCACATGTTGTAACTGAACAAATATGCGAATATATAATCATCTTTACCTCAATTTCTTTGAAGAATACCAGTGTGGTACATGAATGTGGTAAATATCCGTGCTATTACATATTAATATCATGACACCATTCTCACAATAAATAGACACTAGACATGGGCCGGTATAAGATTCTGACGGTATGATAACCTTGGATATAAATATCACGGTATTGAGATTACAGCTCTAAAATATATTAATTTAAAGAGAATTCTTTTTAAATGTCTGTGTAAAAAACAAAACCTTTTCGCTCTTTGAACACAATATATTTTAATTTTGCTAACATTTCTAATATTCTGGAACAGTAAACATGTCTGGCCAAATAGTTCAAATGAATTATTGACTTCTGCTGTCTTCATTTGTTTCAAAAACACTGATAGTTTTTACAATTTAAAATGGCATCTTTGGATGTATTTTCTGCTGGAGATACTGTTGTCCTAAAAAAAATGTTTTTTTAAAAATGTAAATAAAAGTCTTACTCATACCTTAGGAACGGTATTACAGAAAATTTTGACGGTTTTAAAACCTTGACTTTTCCAAATCGCGGTATACCTTGAACACGGTTATCGCCCCATGCCTAATAGACACAGTTTGTACTTTCTATTTGGACTCTCATTATTTTTGTGTTATTACAAAAATAGCTGTCTCGAACACATATAATTATAAAGAAAATCTATTAAAGGCAATATATCTTATTATATATAAATGTGTATAAATATACAGTGGTCAACATTTAAAGTGGATCAAAAAAGCTTTAAGACAAGAATGGTTGTTCATCATTAGATTTAGGATAACTCTGATGAAAGGTTTGAACCACTTTGAAATGTTGACTGTATATGAATGGATAGAGATGGATAGATAGATATTCCAACCACCTGTAGAAACTAGGCATGGAACGATAACCGTTTTCAAGGTATACCGCGGTTTGGAAAAGTCAAGGTTTTACAACAGCCAAAATTTTCTGTAATACCGTTTCTAATGTACGTGTAAGATTTTTAATTTACTTTTATTTATTTATTAATTTTTTTAGCACAACACTATCTCCAGACGCTGTTTTATATTGTAAAGAAATCTGTTTTTGAAACTAATGAAGACAGCAGAAGTGAATGGTTCATTTGAATTATTTAGCCTGATATGTTTACTGCTCCAAAATATTTTAAATCTTTCAAAAAATAAAAAAATATTGTTTCTAAAGGGGAATTTTTTTTTAGTTTTTTACTTAACATTTAAAAAGAATATATTTTAGAGCAGCAATCACAATACCTCGAAACCGTGATATTTTTATCCAAGGTTATCATACCGTCAGAATCTTATACCAGCCCATGCCTAGTAGAAACACTCTTCTCTCTTATGCACCTGACACTTTATCTAAATTCTATTTTACAAGAACTCAATAATGAAAACGATGTTTACTATAAATGTACCACAAGCATGTTGCACTGCTTGCTTCAACTTTAAATACTTCTTTTGCTTAATATTCACCTTTAATACCTCTCTTGCACACTATCCTCCACAACAGTGTTCAGTCTCATGTAAAAGTACTTGTATAGGCTGTCTTATATGTATAGTTGCGTATCTTTTGTCTATAGTTATGCAAGTCTTACGTGTATAGTTAATTATCTTATAGTATATGTTAGTTACGCATAGGTTTTTAAAAATAGCACTTATGTCCAGTTTGTGTTGCATTTATGATTAATTTATGTAGCACTGTTGTCCTGCGAGACACGACATTTTGTTCCTCTGTATGTCCACACATGTAGCGGAATGACAATAAAGCTTGACTTGACTTGACTTGACTTGAGGTAGATAGATAGATAGATAGATAGATAGATAGATAGATAGATAGATAGATAGATAGATTGATTGATTGATTGATTGATTGATTGATTGATTGATTTTTTTTCTGCTTTTGAGTTTAAAAATAATAATAATTTCTTTGGTTTCTTTAAATTGTGTTCCTGACTCCCCCAGTTTTTTGTTTTAATGAAAACCTATGAAAAAAGCTCAACCAGGCACTTAAGATGTCTGTTAAAGGGTTAAAAAGTGAAATGATCAGCATTTATTAGAAATTTTATAACCTTCTAATTTAGTCTTGAAATGTAAAAAAATGGACCCTTGCTAAATAAAATAATTAATTTCTTAATCTCCCCCAAAAATACCTAATAGACACATTGATATTTTTTCTGTTTTGTTGTAGCTTGTAAGCAGATTACAACATTAAGTATAAGTTTAACAATAATCTCTGTTCTGTTGTGCAAGTTATTTGTAAATAATCACATAAAATAATTAAATTACATGATTCATTTCAATGTATGAATGTATCCGTGCTTAGGCAACAATCCACCAGGTGCAAAAGTGTCTGAATTTCGCAATAAGCCGATCACACAGACTTTCGAGGAAGCCCTTGTGTCCGGAGACCAGCCATCGAGGAAATCAGTGAATGACCAGCATCCAGAGAGCATCTCTCCGCCAGTATACGAGGAGGAAGAGGAATCTCTGAGTAAGTGCATTACGTTGGATTTTTACATTTGTGTAATAAAACAGTTTTACTTTCCAGACTTGTTGGTGCATGTTTAAAAAAGTTTTAAAGGTTCTTATGTTCAACAGTGCTGCAATGATTCAGTCAAAACAAAACAGCAATGTTAAGTTTTATAACAATCTAAAATAGGGCTGCACAATATTGGAAAAATTTAATATATCGATTTAAAAAAATATATATATTTATTTTTATATTTCCGGTGATAAGTGAAGTTTAGTTATGGACTAATTTCGAGAGGATCCCATGCTTATGATTGCTTGCAGCCGGCCTCGCATTATTTAATTTATGATTCACCAATCAGACGATTCCTAAGTCACTATAAATACCCTAAGTTCCATATAACAGCCATCTTCGTTTTAAAGAATCCCCCCTTCCACCCCTACTCCTCCTCCTTTCCTAGATGGGTGGCACGGTGGCCCAGTGGTTAGCACTGTTGCTTCACAGCAAGAACGTCACTGGTTCTAGTCCTTACCAAGCCAGCCGATGTTTCTGTGTGGAGTTTACATGTTCTCCCCGTGCTCACGTGGGTTTCCCCCGGGTTCCCCGGTTTCCTCCCACTGTCGAAAAACATGCAACTTAAGTTAATTGACTAATCCAAATCGACACCATAGACATGCTCCTAGTAAGTAGTTATCTCTTAAGAGCACTCACTATCTGTTCATTAGCTACTGCAGCAGGGGAGTTCTTGAGATCTACCTGAGCTCAAACTCCCCTCTCACCTTGCAAACAGAAGAGAGCCCAGGGCTCTCTCTCTCGGGATAGCATGCCAAACAAGCTTTATAATAGCTTGAAATATTGCGATGTAAATAAAGGTTCACAAGATAGCTTGAAAAGCACTATTTGACGGTTTTCTGGGAAGCCTAACAGTATTCAGTTACAGAAATTGAATAATCACAATGCAAAACAATGCTTTTCTTACTTTGTCTCGTTTCTAGTCCAAATATCTAAACATTCTCAGATTAAGTAAAATATTGTTTTGTTTTCAACAAAATGAAAAGTTTCCTTAAAACAAGCAAAATGATCTGCCACTGGGGTAAGTAAAATAATTGTGTTTTTGCTTTGAAATGTAAATATTTGGACTAGAAAAAAGACAAAAATTCTAAGCAAGAAAACTTTTTTTTTTGTTTCTTTGCATAAATTATATAAAAACAGTAACTAAATACAATTGTGTAGCTCATGGTCAACTATAATCCAGACTCAACGTTGCATATCTTGCAATGTGACTTACGGATGCACACATTGCGATATCAATGCTGAAACAATATATTATACAGCCCTAATCTAACATAACATTTACAGTTTTTGCGTCACATGATCATTCAGAGTTCATTCTAATGTTCTGATTTGGTGTGTCAAGTAACATTTTCCATCATCAGTGTTGAAAGTAGGGTGACTGAAAGAAACAAATTTAGAGTGTTTATTTGTTTTAATGAAAATCTGTTAAAGTTTTATGAATCCCTGTTAAAGGGTTAAAAAGTTAAATGATTAGCATTTATTTGAGGTTTTGAAACATTCTAATTGTTTTCCCTTTAGTCTTGAAATGTAAAAACAAAAAATGGATCCTTGCTAAATAAAATAATTCCTTAACCCCAAAAATACCTACAAGCTTTTAAATAGTATTATTCAGTATAAACTTTGACTTTTGTGAAGGGAAATAATAAATATGTTGGCTTGTGTCTGATGGTGTTTGGTGGTGATGTTGATGGTGGTGATGGTGATGATGTTCTCACAGCTCCTAAACCCAAGAAAAGGAGGCAAGATGTGGCGAAAAAGCTCCAGTTTGGTGTTGACCACGATGATGACATCACTCCTCCATCTTCCCCAGAGGTTTACGACAGCAAAGTGAGAGATGGGTAACTATTTATGCACATCACAGTTAAAATGCACCACTGAATAGAAGTGTTGGTTTTTGATTGTTAATTTTTTATAGTCCTAGATTTTCCCTGACCCTGAGTCCAGACAGACCAGCAGCAACAAAAATAACGACAAATGTTTTAGATATTAGTGGGCTGGGAGCTTTACAGGAGTCACCGAAACTGGTGACGGCAGCAAAACGTCATGCTCAGAAACGCCCGCCTGCGATCGGAGATTACATCACAGTCACAGACTCCATGGGAAACAGAGTCTACCTTAAAAAGAACGAGGATGAGGAGAAGGTTTTATACCATATTAACAATTTTACTTGACAGCTTGCAGGAGTGGAATACGTGATTGATTGAGGTTTTTATCCCTTTTATCAGGTGCCAGACCCGAGAGCCTTCCGTAACTCACTGAATGGACTGGGACTGCTAGCTGTTCCCATTGAAGTGCTCAAGGAACAGATTGCGGAGAGAGTAAGAATAATGGGTCTCTTAGCTTGTTTATTATCCTCTTATTTTACAGATCAGTGCAATGTCTCACTATTATGTCCTTTTAAGTGTTCTGTCTAGTGAGGGTGGGACTGGGGTGGAGGGTGATTAGAAAAGAATGTTTACATTTATGATGAAATGATTCTGTAAATTCATTCATTCATTTTCCTTCAGCTTAGTCCCTTTATTCATCAGGGGTCGCCACAGCGGAATGAACCGCCAACTTATCTAGCATATGTTTTACACAGCGGATGACCTTCCAGCCGCAACCCAGTACTAGGAAACACTCATTCACACTCACACACACTACGAGTTTAGTTAATCCAATTCACCTTATACCGCATGTCTTTGGACTGTGGGGGAAACCGGAGCACCCAGAGGAAACCTACGCCAACATGGGGAGAACATACAAACGCCACACAAAAATGCCAACTGACCCAGCCGGGACTTGAACTAGGCGACCTTCTTGCTGTGAGGTGACAGTGCTAATCACTGATCCACCGTGTCTCCCTATTCTGTAAATTATTGATGCAAAAATAATAAATATATTGATAATAAAAAAAACAATGGGTCTCATTTACTAAACATGCATATGCACAAGTCTATGCACTAAATGTGTGTACGGATTGTATCATAATTCATCAAATTTTTTGTACATAATTTTTTTTGTAAATGTCTAGTTCTGAGCATCAAGCCTGTTGCCAAGCAACATAAAACAGACAGCGCTCTGCTCTTTTGAAGTGTCTTTTCTATAGTCAACAAAAACACAGTTGAGTTCCAGCTTGCATTTTCAGAACTGAAATCAACATCAAAACTTTCATTCTCTTTAAAGTTCTTTTTCTTTTGTTTCGTGCCATAATCGTCTCTTCTTAATTCATAAATTGTCTTATATTTTTCTCTTTACAAGTGGTGCTTGATGGAAATCCCTTATATGTAGCTGGCGCGGGCGTGTATTATTCAAAATAATAACCTTGTGCATCTGGGTGCTCTTTTTAGAACACTCCAGATTCACTTACAGAAGAACAAGTTTAAGAACAAACTTATGTGCATTAGGCAAAAATTTCGGGAGAAGTTTGAATGTGCATATAAATACGAAAAATGTACGCAATTATTAGTGAATGAGACCCAATGTGGGCATACGAATCAGTTTAGATGTGTAAATGTGGACAGGATTAATTAAATTTTCCGTGGCATGATCAATTTCAGGTAGCCTGCTTTTTTTTATTTGACGTAAAAATAAGCAGATGATTAGGGAAAAAACAGCTTATAGCAGTTATTAAAAAGGATTTAGTCAGTGTTTTTTTATTTAAATGTGTAATTTAAGTGAAAATATTTAGGGCAGTCCTTTTTATTTCTTATTTTTTTGGTATAATATGACTTTATTTATTGTTTTTTCAAGGTTTTACAATAAATCAAACCCCAATACCCAAAACTTACCCCAGACAGGTTTAGGGAAAAAATAATAATAGCCATTTATTAAAATAAAATTATAAAAAAAGAAATCTAATCAAACACCAGTTCACATTCCACAACTTCACACTTCAATATCTCCATTTTACACAAAGTTCAAAAACACCTTCCAGATATCACAAAATTCAGAGTATTTTTTTTCTTATTATACTTGTGAGCTTTTCAAGAGCCAAACATGTTATTAGGTTTCTCAACCAAAGTCCAATGGAGGGACAATTAACATTTTTCCAACACAAAGCAATACAGCACCTTGCCTGTATTAAACATAAATCAATCCATTTTCTTTCTTTAATAGACAAAGCACAACTGTCTTCATACATTATTTTATTCTTTTTATTTAGTTTGTTTATTTTTTCTATGCTGTTGTAAATGCTGCAGATGCATGAAGATTTGATGATGTTCTGTTGTTAATGTATGCTGTTCTTCACATGTTAAAATAAAGCAATATTTTAAAATGCAACATGTAATGTGTCAGACACAAAATAGACATGCCAATTCAATTTTTTTAAATTAAATGATCATTTAATATTAATCTGTTAACATTCTGTTAAAAAAACGAGCTGAAACAAGCATCCCTACTCCACTCCTATGTGTGCATATGCAAACAAATCCGAATTACTGTGAGAAATGTCAGAAATCTGTCTGAATTGGGTTTGTTTTTACAGCGGCATCGACAAGTGATGGAGGAATCCCAAAGGCTGACAGAACTTATGAAGAGGTGTGTTTTGTTCCAGTTAATACTTTACTCAATACATGAACTTCTCTATCCATGTTAACTCTAAATTGTGTTTCAGCGGTATAGATTCAGATCTTCTTGCAGAAGACCAGACGGACTCAGGTGTGGATGGTGATAGTGGGGAAGATGAAGCATCTTCACGACTTTGGGTGGATCAGTTTTCACCACAGCACTACACTGATCTCCTGAGTGATGATGTGAGCTATGAGCTGTGTTTCCCCTCATCTCTTTCATGAGCATTTTAGGATATAACACTAAGCTATGCATAAATTCTAAAAATGGCTATTAGAAAAACATGCTCAATCGAGTTGGATAGAGCCTTTTAGCCAATAAATGGATACACATATAAACTATGATGGAAACACATTTACAGAGTAAATTACTGTGTGCATCAAAAAATTAATGTGATTTTTGCCTTAACCGATGATGTGATTGACTAACTAGTGGACCGATCTCATGTCTCATTTCAAATGTTGTTTTAATAATTCTGAGTCTTACATGATTATTTTCCGAAACATTAGGTACTCACTTTCAAACACAAGAAAGCATGACAGAGTTTATTGCATGTGTGTTGGTTAATTTATTATGGCGATAAAGAGAAAGGAAAGATGTTTTAAATTATTCATATACATCATACTAGTTTTACAGGAAGTGCTGATTTTATTTCCTCAAATATTTGCTTTGGAAATGTTGCTTTATTTGCAAATTTTTTATGTAATATTTTAACTTTTCACAAAAAATTCTTTGCTATTTTGAATGGAAACAGCTATAGATTCACTGGTCTCTTAAAAATGATTTCCGTTTAATAATAACCATTTGTTTTGTTTTTATTTACATTGTATCTTTGTAGTTCACTAATCGCTGTCTGCTGAAATGGCTGAAGCTCTGGGACACTGTGGTCTTCGGACGAGAGAGGAAAAGCCGCCCCGTCCCTGCCGAGGCCAGATCAAATTTTACAAACGCTCAAAACCAAAACCAGGCTCAACGTTTCAAAACCAAGTCTCAAATGACAGAAGAGATACTAGAGGCTGAGCTAGACCAGTACAAAAGACCGAAATTTAAGGTGAGTGAAATTGAGCAATAGCAATATTGTTTTATTTGTATCCGGAATTTTTGTTTTAGTTTTAATAATACATTTTTATTTTTTTGTCTGCCTACCCTTTCTATTTTTTTTGAAAAAATATATGTGATTTTATTTATATATATATATATATATATATATATATATATATATATATATATATATATATATATATATATATATATATAACTTTTTATATATATAACTTTTTAAAATATATTTTTTAAAGATTTCTTTTAGCGGAAAATAACAGAATAATAATAATAGTTTGTCAGAATAATAAATGTTTGCAATTGAAAATCAGAGTTATTTATTTCTGAAGTAAATTTTTATTGTGTTGTCTAAACATTCATATAATTATCTGAAACCATGGCACCTTTTTTATTTTGAGCAAAAAAAAATTGTATTGTATATTTTAGAAGTAATTTTATAGAACTAGTGAGATTAATGCTAAAATGCTAAATAGTTTATAGTAAAAAGTATTTATTATATTTCACATTCTGTGTATGTGTGTGTTGTACTCCACAGGTGGCGCTATTATCAGGTCCTCCTGGACTGGGGAAAACCACGCTAGCGCACATTATTGCAAAGCATGCTGGTTACAATGTAGTAGAAATCAATGCTAGGTAAGTGGATACAAGCTCTGATGGTAGCCGAAACAGAAGTATGTTCATATATAATATACTAAATGCAATATAATCTCTTGTCAGTGATGACCGCAGTGCAGAGCTCTTTCAGAAACGCATTGATACTGCCACACAGATGAAGTCTGTTTTGGGAGCCAATGAAAAGCCCAACTGTCTTATTATAGATGAAATCGATGGAGCTCCTGCTGTAAGATCTGCCCTCTGTCTTGCTTGCTGTTATTTTTTTTTTTACTCGTAGTTGCTTCTGACATTTTTGTTTTTTCTCGTTGGTTCAGGCTGCCATTAATATCTTATTGGCCACCCTGAACCGGAAGGACAGCAAAGATGGAGAGGAATCAGGAGTCAATGCCTTGAAAAAGAAAAAGAAAAAGCAATCTGTGCTGCTTAGACCAATCATCTGCATCTGCAATGATCTGTAAGTCTTTGGTAGTATTTGGGTTGCATTTAAAATAGTTTTAGTTGCATATTTTTTCAGTCGACTGAACTTTCAGGAAACATGCAGACACTAAAGAAATACACTGAAATATGTGCTGACACTGGAAATTTAGAATTCACTGACCAAACAATGTTCATTTTTTTCATATTGCTGAGTATTTTACCTATTTATATTTGTATAATTGTATTATTATCAGACTTTTAAGGTTTTTTAAAATACATTTTACCCAAACATGCAAGGCAAGGAAAGTTTATTTATATAGCACATTTCATACACAGTGGCAATTCAAAGTGCTTTACATAAACAAGAATAAAAGAGACAAGTGTAAGAAAATAAAAACAGATAATAAAAAACGGATTAAAATGTGTTAAAACTGGTTATAAAAGAATAAAAAAGAAAAGAGAGACACATTAGTGCGATCTGTGAGACGTAGAACAGTGCTCATTCAGTAAAGGCACAGCTAAACAGATGTGTTTTCAGTCTTGATTTGAATGTGCCTAATGTTGGAGCACATCTGATCATTTCTGGAAGCTGATTCCAGCAGCGAGAGGCGTAGTAGCCGAAGGCCGATTCACCCTGCTTTGACTGAACTCTTGGAATTTCTAGTTTATATGATCCTAAAGATCTGAGTGATCTGTTAGGTTTGTATTCAGTGAGCATATCTGTAATGTATTGAGGTCCTAGGCCATTTAGTGATTTATAGACAAGTAATAATACTTTAAAATCTATTCTGAATGTAACTGGGAGCCAGTGTGAAGACCTGAGGACAGATGTGATGTGCTCTGATTATCTGGTTCTGGTCAGAATCCTAGCCGCAGCGTTCTGGATGAGCTGCAACTGTCTGACTGTCTTTTTGGGAAGGCCAGTGAGGAGGCCGTTACAGTAATCTACCCTGCTGCTGATAAAAGCATGAACAAATTTCTCTAAGTCTTCACTGGAAACAAAACATCTAATTTTTGCAATGTTTTTGAGATGATAGTATGCTGATTTACTAACTACTTTGACATGACTAGTGAAACTTAGATCTGTCTCCAGAGTCGCACCAAGATTCTTTACCTTATTTTTTGTTGTTTGACCTTTAGAGCCAAGGTACGCATTCACCTTGCGAACCTCGTCTCTGTTCCCAAACGCAATGACTTCAGTTTTCTCTTTGTTTAACTGAAGGAAGTTTTGGCACATCCAGCTGTTCATTTCATCAATGCACTGGCAGAGGGTGTCAATAGGGCTGTAGTCATTAGGCATTAAGGCTATGTAGCTCTGAGTGTCATCAGCATAGCTGTGGTAGGAAATTTGGTTCTTTCTCATTATTTGGCTCAGAGGGAGCATATAAAGGTTGAACAGGAGAGGTGCCAGAATTGAGCCTTGTGGGACTCCACATGTCATGGGTGTCCACCTCGACCTATGGTCACCTATACTGACATAGGAACCTCTCCCTTCAAGATAGGATCTGAACCATTTGAGGACCGTCCCAGACAACCCAACCCAGTTTTCCAGCCTATCCAGAAGTATGCCGTGATCAACAGTGTCAAACATGAAAATTACAAATTTTTAGTTAATGATAAAGAAAATGAAATAAAATGTATTAATTAATCACTTGATTAATTAAATATGTTTAACAATCATTGCTCAAATATAAAGTTGTTGTACAAAAAATTTAATTATCCATAAGTTTTTTTAATATCAATTTTAAGGTCATTTCTAATTATTTTTTTGGTGAAATATTGACGAAACTAAATTGTTTTTAAAAACATTTCAAAAATATTTATTTAAGCATTTATTAAATAAGACATCTCTAAAAATGTAATTACAATTTTATATGCAATTATGTGCATAATAAATAAAAAATATAGTATATTCAGTAAGTAATTTTGACAGGCCACGCAGTGGCGCAGTAGGTAGTGCTGTCGCCTCACAGCAAGAAGGTCGCTGGTTCAAGCCTTTGCTGGGTCAGTTGCCGTTTCTGTGTGGAGTTTGCATGTTCTCCCTGCGTACGCGTGGGTTTCCTCTGGGTGCTCCGGTTTCCCCCACAGTCCAAAGACATGTGGTACAGGTGAATTGGGTAGGCTAAATTGTACGTAGTGTATGAGTGTGAATGAGTGTGTGTGTATGTTTCCCAGAGATGGGGTGTGGCTGGAAGGACATCTGCTGCGTAAAAACGTGCTGAATAAGTTGGCGGTTCATTCCGCTGTGGCGACCCCAGGTTAATAAAGGGACTAAGCTGAAAAGAAATTGAATGAATAAATGAGTTGTTTTGACTAGCTAAAAGATAAATGCATTGAATGGCTTTCCTTGTTCAAATTAATTTCAGACCAAAACTGAAAATTGTTATTTCAGCCAAAAGGAATTGGTAAAAAAAAAACATTTTGTTGTGCTTAACCGTCAAAATATAGCTCTAGAAATTCAATACAAATGCTGCATTTTCATATAGAAGTCTTTTACTTTAGTAAAAGTAGAAAACAAATGACATGTTCCTGTGCTTTTGTACTTTTCATCAGATACGTTCCAGCTCTGAGGCCACTGAGACAGCAAGCTTTTCTATTGGCCTTTCCTCAGACTCTGCCCTCGCGATTGGCTCAAAGATTGGCGGAAGTGAGACACACTCATGCATGCACACACACTTGAATGTCTACACGATGAATTCAAAAGTTTGTGAATGTGGACTCATGCAAGCTTTTGTTTCTATGTGTAGATCAGCAGGCGTCAGGGAATGAAAGCAGATACAGGCACTCTTATGGCCCTGTGTGAGAAAACTGACAATGACATCCGTTCTTGCATCAACACATTACAGGTGTGAGAGATGTGTGCAGTGTGCTGCTTTAGAACATGTCACAATATATGGGATTTGTTGTGGGTTGGGACTTGGAAGTGTTACAAAAAAATTAAAAACTGTAATGTATGTTTTATGTCTGACATGTATGTTCAGTAAAAACACTTTTGAGAAAAAAAAAACATGTCACATTTAAAATATGGGTTTGCTTATGCTATTTGTGTGTGTGCGTGTGTGCGTGTGTGCGCGTGTGTGTGTGTGTGTGCGTGCGTGTGTGTGTGTGTGTGTGTGTGTGTGTGTGTGTGTGTGTGTGTGTGTGTGTGTGTGTGTGTGTGTGTGTGTGTGTGTGTGTGTAGTTTTTACACAGTCGTGGACAGAAGCACTTGGACCAGCGCAGTGTCAGCTCCATGTGTGTAGGATTGAAAGACCAAAACAAGGGACTGTTCTCAGTTTGGCAGGAGATCTTCCAGCTTCCTCGACTGAAAAGGTACATAAAACACACATGTGTTTTCACTCAGGCCCTTCATGGCTTTTCAGTTTGAGAGATTAATAATAAGATTATGTTATGAAAATACTTTTTAAACAAATTAATCTGAAATTCTTAAATACTTGGGTTTTTATGACTTTTTATTGGTAGATAAATTGTATTATTTGTATTTTTCTTTACTAAATCATTTGTTATGCCGGTGGACAAAATATTTACGTGTTTTCTCATTAAACAATGTATGTAACCTATCCATGTTTACATTATTTATACTGCCTTTTATGCAATTTTACAATGCATATGAATTCAAAAAATCCTTTGTAGCAAAAAAAGAATTGTGTATAAATAGAAAATAAATATGTGTTAACGCTATAAGTGAAATGAGTATGATGTTATTTGTCATGTTTCTAATTTTTCTGCTTTATTAGACTCATTATGGTGCTCTTCATTTTTTTGTGATGGTGTTGTGATTTAGGAAGCGGATTGGTGGAGATCCTTTCACTGGTTATGATGAGTTGGGACCTAAAGATGGTGCACAAAGGCTTCAGCACATCTTACATTTGGTCTCATCTACTGGAGAACATGAGAAACTCACTCAGGTAATATAATCAAATGCTCTCTAGTTACAGCTTCTAGTTAACAAATTATGAAAATTGTTATATATCATATAGGTTTTTTTCATTTGCAGAAGCAATTTCATAATGAATGTAAAAACAACAACAACAAAAAAACTATCTGAAAGGTTTTTTGACACAAATATAGCTTTACAAATAATTTACCAATAATAATTTTGGTAATTAAAGGTAATTTATAGATACCTAAACATGGCCCTTACATGCAGGTTTGGTGCAGATTCTAAATGGTCTCCCCTGACTGGACTGTAAAAAAAAAAACTTGTTCATGGATTACCTGGTTCTCGCTACATGAATATAGCCATAGAGGCTGAAACATTTTTTTTAAATGTGGTGTATAATAAAGAAGTATACAGAGTTGTGTGAAAAAGTAAGAAAACCCTAAGAAATAAAATTTTCAGGACTTAAAAAATTATCTGGTCTCTGACAGGTCTTAAAATGTGTAAAATCAAACCTGGATAAATGAATAGCAAAATATAGCATTACACAAATAATTAAGCTTTGGCAATCAAACGCTTTAACTGACAGGGTTCATACGCTCATGAAAAACATGGAAAAGTCATGGAATTTTGACATGGCATTTTCCAGGCCTGGAAAAATTTTGGAAAAGCTGAAAAACCCACAAAGTTTTGCAAAAGTCATGTAAATTAGTTTAACAAATATCTGTATACTTAAATATAGGTCAGTTGTCTTTACTTCTTTTCTATCAATGGTCAAACACATGCTCTCACATTATTAGTGCTGTGTGAACATTGTCTAAATAAATTTTACATAGATATACAAATTCATTTAAACTAAATAGATTGTTGCATGTTTTATGATATGCTGTAATAACATTGAACATGCATCGTTTTACCATGCAGATGTAGACATTACATGAAACATTAGGTCATGAAAATTTACTTGAAAGTCCTGGAAAAGTCATGGAAAAGTCATTGAATTTTAGTAGTAAAAATGTGTATGGACCCTGAACTGATCATCAGCAGAAGTTTCAGTGGTTTGGTGGTCTAGAGCCGTGGCATAGTGTTTTATTATGTCCTGAAATTCAATAGGGTGTGCTAATTTTTTACATGACTCTATATCTAAATAGCAAAATCTATGAAAGTGATTGAGCTCGAGCGTATCAAATGAAAAGCAAATGAGAAGGGTCTTGAAGGGGCGGGGCATGTCAGATACTAGAGAGCATTTGATTGGTTATGACGTGATGAGAAACTGAAGTATGAGGTGACGTGAATAAAACCGTTGATCCATTTAGGCAGAAGTGGCAAACTACAGCTTTGCATGTTGATTTCAGGTTTATATCTTCTAAAATCAAATTTTGTCATAATGTTGTTAGTTTTAAGATACCTCCAAGCTAGTGTGCTCCAAAACACAGATAATAACATCTAAACTTTATTTTAATTTTATGGGACCTTTAAGCATTTCTTCAAGGTAAAACAGACCCAATATGCGTTATTAGAGTTAAATATCCATGTAAATGTGTCTGGTGTTTCATCCAAAAGTATTCTCTCTCTCTCTCTCTCTCCCTCTCTCCTTATAGGGCCTCTATGATAACTTCCTGAGCATGAAGCTGAAGGATCCTGGGATGTTGGGTGTTTGCTCGGGTCTTGACTGGCTGTGTTTCTCAGACTTGCTAAATGAGTGTGTGTTACATGGACAGAACTATTCGCTCATGCGCTACTTCCCCTTCTTGCCCGCTGCCTTTCACCAGCTGTACGCCGCGACCTCTGTCCCGCGCATCAATTATCCACACAGCCACTATGAGGTGAGAGGATGCAATAAACATCGAGAGCACACAATGTCTGTCCGCACTTATCCTTAATACCCTAATGACCTGACGTTCCCATTCATCAAATGAAAACACCCTGTCCCAGTTATACACTTCAGCATAATGCCTCAAAACACACCCTCATACAGTATGTCTCCATTTACTATCATCACATTGAGGATTTACTGAGCATATACTTTTTTAAGTGTTATGAGTTGAAAGCATTTGATGATCATACAGAAAATTTACTTGCAGAGTTGCAGAAATGTTTGAGCTTGATATACAGTTAAAGTCAGAATTATTAGCCCCCCTTTGAATTTTTTTCTCTTTTTTAAATATTTCCCAAATTATGTTTAACAGAGCAGGGAAATTTTCACAGTGTGTCTGATAATATTTTTTCTTCTGGAGAAAGTCTTATTTGTTTTATTTCGGCTAGAATAAAAGCAGTTTTTAATTTTTTAAAAACCATTTTAGGGACAAAATTATTAGCCCCTTTAAGCTAACTTTTTTTTGCGATAGTCTACAGAACAAACCATCAATATACGATAACTTGCCTAATTACCCTAACCTGCCTAGTCAACCTAATTAACCTAGTTAAGCCTTTACATGTCACTTTAAGCTGTAAAGAAGTGTCTTGAAAAATATCTAGTCAAATATTATTATTGTCATCATGGCAAAGATAAAATAAATCAGTTATTAAAAATTAGTTAATAAAACTATTATGTTTAGAAATGTGATGAGAAAATCTTCTCTCTGTTAAACAGAAATTGGGGTAAAAAATAAACAGGGGGGCTAAAAATTCTGACTTCAACTTTATATATATATATATATATATATATATATATATATATATATATATATATATATATATATATATATATATATATATATATATATATATATATATATATGTTTTTTTTATATTAAAAGATAATACTAAGCAAGAATACATTAAATTGATATGTTTGTAACTTTACCAAAGATTTCAACTTCAAATAAATACTCTTGAACTTGAAGACTGGAATAATGAGGCTGAAAATCACAGCTTTGGATCAGAAGAGAAAATTACATTTAAATATTTGTTAAACTAGATAATGGGTACTTTAAAATGTCAATATAATTTTCAATAATACTGTTTTTTTTTAAAAAAGGCACCTATTTTACCCCTTTTACAAGATGTAAGACAAGCCTTTAGTGTCTCCAGAATGTGTTTGTAAAGTTTCAGCTCAAAATACCCTTCAGATTATTTATTATAGCCTCCAGAATATACCCATTTTGGTATCTGAATACATTGTAGTTGTTTTTGTACCCTGTGGCTTTGAATGCAAATTAGCTGTTTCTCCCCGCCCACCTTTCCCACGTGCATGTCTGCTTCTCATCAAGCCGTACAGCAGATAAACAGCAATCAGTGATAGGGACACGGATGAGGCTGAAATACAGCTCATTAGTCAAAAATACCAAATACGTTTATTTCATGTATTTGTGGTGAAGTTTATTCAAGCCTTTCTGTAACGATGAGTCGCACAAATGCCTTTTACAGTATATACTCACACACACACACACACATGCTGCCGTGGTAATTATAGCGGTTAAGAATTAGATAGCGATTTTACGGACTTTATTACAAACATGCTCTGTTTTAAAAATGTTTTAAACTTATAAAAATCACAGAGAGTTGGAACATATTTTAATCCCAGTTTATTTGCAAAAAAAATGTGTATACATGTTATTATAGAATCATGGCGCCTGTCAATCAAATCGATGGGCGGGGAAACCACACTCCTACGTCATGTTGCGGTGGGCCTCAAAATCACTGGAATTTGGGTCCTATTTTTTGTCAGGAAATAAAAAAGAGACTTGTGTTTATATCACTCCTTTATGACAGTGGACACATTATACAGACACACAGACAGTTCTGTCTAAACAGCTTACAAAAGGTGATTTTCATCATAGGTGCCCTTTAAATTAAATAAATGCAGGTGGTGAGCATACACAAAAATGCTGGACTCCACACAATTCCTTCATGTTGTCCCAACACAAATTAGACACAGGTTAGCTTTATTGTTTTTAAAAATGTAAGTGGATCGAACATAAACTAGTTTTTCAAATAAAACTCAATAATTGTGTTGATTTAGTTAATTTTCAATAATTAGTTTGAACAAGCAGAAAAAAACGAGTTGAATTTTTAAAGGATTTCTTATATTCAAGCAGTAGTGAACTACATACCATATATACCCTGATTAATGTGAACAGCAGCTTTACAAAACCAATCTTATACTATAAAAGGTTTATGAACTCCTTTATTCTATGTATTTTAGTTTTTTTTTTTCATCCAAAAATAGAAGTAAAATGTAGCCAGAAAACAAATATAACCACAAAATGTTCTAGAAAGAAAGAAAGAATTAAAAAAAGAAAACATTTGACCACTACATCGTAAACTTTCTGACTGTAAATAATTTTCATATTTGAAGTTGCTGATATCTGGTGCACACATATCTTTAGAATGTGATAGATGTGTAATTATAACTTTCAGCATTTAAAATGAAAGTAGTAATAGATGAAGTCTTATGTTCCTTTCTAGGCCTTTACCAAAACTCAGCACATCAGGAATGCCCTGCTAGCCATGTTAAACGACATCCCACCTGCCATACAGAGCCGTGTTTGCATGAGCTCTCTCTGTCTGGACATCCTCAGCCTCCTGCTGGAGCTCATCTCCCCCAAACTGAGACCGGTGAGTGAGTGTAAAAACTGAAGTAACAATATAACAATTGCAACAGTTAAATAGACATTTTCAAACTTTATAAACTTGCATTTTAGTTCCCCTCACTTTACAACAAATCTTTGAAATTTCACAATATTCAGATAAGAAATGTACGAACGGGAGAATTAAACAAACAAATATGTATTTTGTTGTGTTTCATTATGATTTGATGTTCCTACAATTTCTTTTGTGATTTAAGCCATTATACATGACAAAGCGTTAAGAGGTCATTTACACAACATGTTTTTCCATTCCAGTGTGCAACATTTCCATTGTTTTTCTGTCAATGTGCTTGACAGATATGCGTGACCACTTTGTTTACATCCCAGGTGTTTTGCAGTGCCTCATATGAATGCTGTATTTTTAAGATGCCAAGTCAAGTTAATAGCACTTTGACTTTTCCTGAAGCACCACTCAAATCAGAAGTAGAGGCGGGCCAAGCATTGCAAACTTCTATTGACACATGTTGTTTGAATGTCCCCATAACTAAATACATGAAATTTAACCACAAATTCCAACTCAAGTAATTTTTTTTCAATAAATAAATAAAAATTGTCTTCACATACGCACACATAGGCTTGAAAGATGCTGAAACCTTTACACCTCTAGAAAATGTATTAAAACTGCTAGTGATGTGACACAAATTTAGATAATAAAAAAGCTTTTTAATGCAGTAAGTTGAACAAAAAGTGATTGTACAGTGATTTTTATATAAAAGATTTTGAATTTTCTGTTCATCAAAAAGTACCCATTCCCCTTCCCCTCGGACCTTAAAAACAAGTGTGAAGGGAAAGGGCTTCAAAATTTACCTCTAAAAATTGGGACAGCACTACAGCACCTGCACACGTCATCATATGTCATCGTGATCTCTTGCTTCATATGAGATCAGACGATCACGACTGCTGTAGTTATTCCCATGGTGTTATTTTTTGGTATTTATCTTCAGGAAATCACTGAAGGCATATATTATGTTATCATGACTATCTAATGTGGCAATAAGATCGTAACTATACTGCGCATTTACACAGTGGCCATATTCATCTATGTAAACACTTGAAAACAACATTAACATTATAGCAGACACTGTAAAAAGCTCATTCTCAACCACTAGACTTTTCTGACAGCGTGTTTGAGCGACATCGAGCATCAGAATGTTGTGGGACTGCTATACAGGAGTTATTATTATGGATTAAAAATAATGTTAGCAAAATTTAGCGGTTTTTATTTTAGTGTTTTTTTTTTTATAAAAGCATGACCGTAAAACACAAATGCGGTTATGAATATATTAAAACATGTGCTTGTTTGTTGTAAAAATTCGTAATAATGACAAAAAATACAAATTTGTGGATCTCCTTTCTTCCGGGTGCTGCTATGCTGCTGTTGTGGCTGGTGTATTTTGGGAAATTTTCTTAGCCCTTGCTTTCGAACCGGAAAAATCCCAATAATCTCCATTCGAAGGGCTATCTATTCCTCCCCCTTAGCCCTACGCCTTCAAGCTGAAGAGAATTGGGACAGGGGAAGGGCTAGGGGGTAGAATTGGGATTGGGCCTAAGTTACATTGCATCTACATGCCAACTAATTCTCATTAGAGTATTAGTAGACTGTTTTCTTAATATCTGTTGATACTGCTCCACCAGCAGACATTCAACTCATTATAAGAAACTTTGCAACTACATGTCAACTTAGTCTAACTCTAACCCCAACCCCAACCTTACAGTCTACTAAAACTCTGAGAGTCAGTTGCCATATAGTTTCAATGTAACTTATCAACAAAATGTGTTTAAAGGACCGTTAAAATAAAGTGATACCAGAAGGCCTTTTCCAAACCTGTTTGAGTTTCTTCCTTCTGTTGAACACAAAGAAAGAATGTTCATTTTACTTCCAGAAAAATTTTGTTCCAACTATTTTTAACATTCTTCAGAACATTCGTAAGTTTAGAACCGCTTGAGTGTGAGTAAATGCTGAGGAACGTTTTGGGTGAGCTACCCGTTTAACCGGCACATTCATTTACAACATTGATAATAATAAAATAATAATAATTCCTACATTTATATAGTGCTTTACACGCAGTGTGCGGTGCAACAGACCACACACTGCACACCAGCTGATTGGTGGAGAGGAGACAGAGGGATGAAGCAAATTATGACATGGGGATGGTTAGGAGGCCAGTTGACAAATTTGGCCAGGATGCCGGGGTTAAACTTTTTCAAAGGACATTATGGGATTTTTAATGACTGTAAGACGGTGCTCACTGAGCAGAGTCCCCATCAATATACTGGGGCGTTAGTACCCACAGAAAACACACCGGTTGAGTGCCCCCTGCTGTTCTCAATAACACCTCTTCCGGCAGCAACCTAGCTTTCCCATGTGGTCTCCCATCTAGGTACTGACTGGGTGGAGCCCTGCTTAGCTTCAGTGAGTGACCATGTGAGAGTTGCAGAGAGCTAGCTGCCACTTTTGACGACTTTTGGTCACAAGTGGTCCACTTTTGACATCCCAGAAATAAATCACATTTTAAAATATAAAGTGTTAGAATTGTAATAACATATTCACAATGTTACTGTTTTTACTGTAATGAATAACTGCTCTGGTGTCTGTCGTTCAGGTGAACCCTCAGCTTTACAGCACCAGGGAGAAGCAGCAGCTCTATGACCTGATCGACACAATGATCAACTACAACCTGACCTACAGACAGGACCGAACGCCAGAGGGACAGTACACTTATGTCCTCGAGCCGTGAGTACATCACACTGATCTGCAGAGTTATTCAACACATTGGTTTGATTTTGGCCAGAGAGCTTGATGCTTTTTCTGTTATGCAACTCAGACTTCGTTACAGGAATAAACACTCACACACACTGAGTCACAATATGTGTTCACCCGTCTATCATGATTTATGAGAGATTAGGCTGCAGATTACTGCTTCTCCCTCCCTATTTCTTCTCATTTTTCTGTTATTTTCTGTCTACTCTGGCATTTCTCTCTCCTGAGAACTTGGGAGTTTTTGCGTTCCTTGCTTTTGAAAGTCATGCATGGATTCACACGTTCATCACTCAAGCATATAAAAAAAAAACCCTGCAATCCTCTCTGGCTTACTGAGTCCAACCACTCACGTTGATTGAAGTGATGCTGAAAATGTCCACAAATGAGCCTTCAATGCTCACCGGTGGAGTCAAAGTCTGTTTGGTAGAGCTGAAGATGGATGGAAACCAGGAATGAGGAGATAAACACAGGAACCGTTTGAGTTGGATGGGTTTTCAGATGATGAGTTCACACTGGAAGTGAGGAAGAGCATCGTCACTCTACATCATGTATGTTTATCACTTATTCATTTATTTAGTAGAACTTTGCAGTAGAGTCCCATTAGTTTGTGTATTTGCTAACATGAACAATACATTTATTACAGTATTTATTCATCTTTGTTAATGTGAGCTAATGAAAATAAGGTAATTTGTTAGTTACTCACAGTGCATTAACTAATGTCAACAATCATAGCATTGGTATTTTATTAATACAATAATAGATGTTGAACTATGATTGATAAATGCTGTACAAGTATTATACATTGTTTGTTCATCTGTGTTAATATATTGTAAAGTGTGACCCATTTTTTTTTTTTTTTTTTTTGCGGTGTATAAAAGTTTTCCCATGAATGATTGTTGGATGTAGGTTTTCTCAAACTAATAAGGTTAAGTAACTTATGCTTATATGAAAGTGTGAAATACTGATAAAATGTGTGTATAATTATAATTTTTTTTGCAGCTTTAATGTTTATTATTTATAGATTTTTGAAAATAATTAATTGGTATAACGTTTTAAATATATCATTTTAAATGTAACATTTTGTTAAAAATAAATATTTTTCATATCTTTATTGCAATATTTGATCACTTCAATGCGTCCTTGCCAACAAAGTATGCTTGGTAAAGATTAAATTATCACTTATTTAAATATGTTTATACAAACAGGTGAGAATATATCTGTTCTTTATTTTCACTGATGTTATTTGAAGGGTTAGTTCACCCAAAAATAAATGTTGTCATTGATTACTCACCCTCATGTCCTTCCAAACCCCTAAGACCTTTATCCGTCTACAGAGCACAAAGTAATATATTTTAGATTAATCGGAGAGCTCCCGCATCCTCCATAGATTGAAATAGTCCTGAGAGGTCCAAAGACAAGGAACCAAAAGCATTCTCAAAACGGTTTGTGTTGCTGTTCTTAATCTAATGAAGCTCTAAGAACACGTTTATGTGCCAAAAAAAATGTGTTTCACGACTCAGTTAGTGGTTAGATTCAGTAGTGCAACATGCAAGTGTGGTATTGGCTCTAGTAAACGAGCACCATGATATGATGCAAAACACATTGGTGAACAGCTGTTTATATGAACACATTTTCATTTTCGGCAGAACTAATCCTTTAACTTGCATTCAATATGGTTCCTTTATTTACAAAATTTCTTCTTCTAATTTAATTTAACCTCTTAATATGCTAAATGTAATGCACACATAATGTTATTATTATCTGTAAATTTCCAAACGAATTTTAGTCAATTTTTTTTTCTTAGCATGATGCCCCCCGGAATCAGTGCTTTGTACTGATTCATTGAAACAGACAGTTCAAAGTACTGCTTTGTGCAAACTAAAACCATCTTTTTTTATTTAGTTAAATTTGTCAATGTAGTTGATATTAAATCCAAATAATTATTATATCAGCTAGTCCTACTTCATCTAGATTAAATGAGGAAGCACCAGAGCTTGTTTGTCATCCTTATGTTTGTTGTGTGTGTGTGTTGCTGTAGAGTCATGCAGCAGTCGTTCCTGCAGGCGCGCTGTGAGGAGACGCTGGTCACCTCTGATTGGGGGATTCCTCTGCTGGTCGCCCTGCTGCTGCTTTTGCTGGTTTACGCCTTCCTGTATCTTCCCGCCATCACCTATCGAGCTCTACTCCAACAAGCACTGGATAACCATACTGAAGCCATGACCGTGCAAAACGACAAGCACTGAAGGTCACAGCCAAATGGTGCACGATTATGGAAGCGAAATGCATTTTGAATGCATCATCTAATTATGAGGAGAAATGGCTCAAATTAGGCTGTTTTTATAATTAATGTCCTATTTTGAAAGTCAAGACTGATGTTCAATCATTTCCAGTACACAGCAAGCATTTCCATATGCAAGTTTCTGTTTCTCTCTTTTTAACAATGAGCAGCAAATGAGACTTAATGAAGAAGAATTCACTTTGGAAATGAACTTTCGTCACTGTCCTACTCTCTCAAAGGAAGAATGGTATTGACTTTAACATGAATGCAGCATTAATATATGAAAAAAAACCACAGAATTGTGAACTGCTCCACATTTTTAGCCAGAAAGTTCTCCAGCTGTTGTAGAGAAATGACTGTGTTTGACTCAACTAATCCCGCTTTTGGAGTGTCTCACACATTGGCGCATTTCTGTTTATTCCTGGAACAGTGTTTTACCTTCTTAGTAAGAGGGATTATTTCACTCACCTGCTTTCAACTCTCATCTAATCTTCAAATTCTTTCTCATTTGAGTCTCTTCTTTTAGATTCTCTTTGGCAATAATATTAGGATGTTATGTAATTGTTATTTGTATGATCAAATAGGAATGGGCGATATTGCAAAAATAATTATCACGATATCATGTTTCATATCATTCGATGGTATATTTGTTTTAAATTACATTTAGGAATGTTAGGATGTTTTATTTAACATTTATTTATTTTTATTTATTTTAATTTACCAGCATTACTAAGGCATTATTAGGCACTATTTGGTTTTATTGGTCAAAAACAAAAATATTTAAACAAAATATCTCATACACAAGTGTTAAAGAGGCTCTTAAACTTGATAAATAAAATGTTAAAGTGTGCAGTGGTAAAGCGTAAATACTGAACAATCAAAGTAAACGTTACGGTAGATCAACATCTGTAAGGTGTCAATAATAATGATACAGTAAACCTCAAACTCTGTAAACAAAACAAAATGTGATAATCAAATCTGAGCTTTCAAGTAAAGGAACAGACCATCATTATTCATAGACATATTGCAACATTACTAATGTGCTCACGCATTCGGAAAAGTTCAGAGGTTTTTCAACTAACGTCACGTGTCACTCCTCCATTGGAAATGACAATCTTACGTCCTAAGCTTATTCACATTTCAATAAAGCTATAGCGCTTCATACCGATACTTCATGCTAAATTTTTTTAGCGATATTGACAATGGTGTTTGGTCAATAAATATTGATACTGATTCTATCCCCCAGCGCTATGATCATATTTTGATGTTTATAGTTCTTGACCGTACATGCAGTACGTTTCTGACCAGTATGTTTATTTTGACAGTAATATTGAAGATGCGGTGAATTATCCTGGTTTACCTCCTCGGAGACAGTTAACCTATCAGGTGAAGCAGCTCATCGCCAGGGAGACAGAACTGGAGAGGATGAGGAGGGTGGAGAGAGCACAGCAGAGTCGAAACCCACAGAAAGTAAGAGACACACACACACACACACACACACACACACACACACACACACACACACACACACACACACACACACACACACACGCACACACGCATGGAGAGAGCACTGCAAAATCAAAACCCACAGAAAGTAAGATTTACACACACACACACACGCACACGCACACACGCGCATAGAGAGAGCACTGCAAAATCAAAACCCACAGAAAGTAAGATTTACACACACACACACACACACACACACACACACACACACACACACACACACACACACACACACACACACACACACACACACACACACACAAATAAGACTGTGTGCATTTACAATCAGAACTGTGAATATTACAGGGTGTGCAGAATTATTAGGCAAATGAGTATTTTGACCACATCATCCTCTTTATGCATGTTGTCTTACTCCAAGCTGTATAGGCTCGAAAGCCTACTACCAATTAAGCATATTAGGTGATGTGCATCTCTGTAATGAGAAGGGGTGTGGTCTAATGACATCAACGCCCTATATCAGGTGTGCATAATTATTAGGCAACTTCCTTTCCTTTGACAAAATGGGTCAAAAGAAGGACTTGACAGGCTCCGAAAAGTCAAAAATAGGGAGATATCTTGCAGAGGGATGCAGCACTCTTAAAATTGCCAAGCTTCTGAAGCGTGATCATCGAACAATCAAGCGTTTCATTCAAAATAGTCAACAGGGTCGCAAGAAGTGTCTGGAAAAACCAAGGTGCAAAATAACTGCCCATGAACTGAGAAAAGTCAAGCGTGCAGCTGCCAAGATGCCACTTTTGCCACCAGTTTTGCCACATTTCAGAGCTGCAACATCACTGGAGTGCCCAAAAGCACAAGGTGTGCAATACTCAGAGACAGGGCCAAGGTAAGAAAGGCTGAAAAACGACCACCACTGAACAAGACACACAAGCTGAAACATCAAGACTGGGCCAAGAAATATCTCAAGACTGATTTTTCTAAGGTTTTATGGACTGATGAAATGAGAGTGAGTCTTGATGGGCCCATGCTGGATCGGTAAAGGGCAGAGAGCTCCAGTCCGACTCAGACGCCAGCAAGGTGAAGGTAGAGTACTGGTTTGGGCTGGTATCATCAAAGATGAGCTTGTGGGGCCTTTTCGGGTTGAGGATGGAGTGAAACTCAACTCCCAGTCCTACTGTCAGTTTCTGGAAGACACCTTCTTCAAGCAGTGGTACAGTAAGAAGTCTGCATCCAGCAAGAAAAACATGATTTTCATGCAGGACAATGCTCCATCACACGCGTCCAAGAAATCCACAGCGTGGCTGGCAAGAAAGGGTTTAAAAGAAGAAAAACTAATGACATGGTGTCCTTGTTCACCTGATCTGAACCCCATAGAGAACCTGTGGTCCATCATCAAATGTGAGATTTACAAGGAGGGAAAACAGTACACCTCTCTGAACAGTGTCTGGGAGGCTGTGGTTGCTGCTGCACGCAATGTTGATGGTGAACAGATCAAAACACTGACAGAATCCATGGATGGCAGGCTTTTGAGTGTCCTTGCAAAGAAAGGTGGCTATATTGGTCACTGATTTGTTTTTGTTTTGTTTTTGAATGTCAGAAATGTATATTTGTGAATGTTGAGATGTTATATTGGTTTTACTGGTGAAAATAAATAATAGAAATGGGTATATATTTGTTTTTTGTTAAGTTGCCTAATAATTATGCACAGTAATAGTCACCTGCACACACAGATATCCTCCTAAAATAGCTCAAACTAAAAACTACTTCCAAAAATATTCAGCTTTGATATTAATGAGTTTTTTGGGTTTATTGAGAACATGGTTGTTGTTCAATAATAAAATTAATCCTCAAAAATACAACTTGCCTAATAATTCTGCACTCCCTGTATATAATATACAGTACATTAAAATATAATAATTAAATAAAGTCCCGACTGGGCCAATTGGCATTTCTGTGTGGAGTTTGCATGTTCTCCCCATGTTCGCGTGGGTTTCTTCTGGGTGCTCCAGTTTTCTCTACAGTCCAAAGACATGTGCTATACGTTAATTGGCAGAATGTCTGTGTGTGTGTTAATGTGTGTGTGTTAATGAGTGTATGGGTGTATCCCAGTACTGGGTTGCAGCTTGAAGGACATATGTCCTGTGTAAAGCTGTGTAAAACATATGCTGCAATAGTTGGCAGTTCATTCCACTGTGACGACCCCTGATAAATAAGGGACTAAGCCAAAGGAAAATTAATGAGTATATTATTATATTTTATATATATTACTATTATTTATTTGTATTACTGATACAATACTATAAATAAAATAAAAGAAATAACCAGTATGAATGATTATATGATGATATAAAATATTATAATATGCATTTGATTAAATAATATTGCATAATGAAGTATTTAAATTATATAGATAATTATCTTTTAAACTGTAAAATAATAAATTGGTCCAAAAGTTTCAATATATTTCTAGACAATTTCATATTATTTGGTTGGTATCACTTTACATTGAGGTGGATTTGTTGATATTAGTTTACTGCTTTAGTTGCGTTAACTAGTGATTAAAAGTAATTCTAAAGCATTCATTATTCTTAGTTAATAATAATTTCAACATGTAGTGAAACTGAATACTGTAATAAATAGAATTTCATTGTTTATGAATTAAAGTTAACTAATATGCATTATTGTAAAAGGTTAGCACTTGATGCTTTTGTACTGTAAATCTTTACCATTTAAAACTTAAATGTTTTTTATAATATTAAATTATATTAGTGTCAATTTATGGACACTACTGTATATTAGAAAGAATATTTAATAATTGCAAAAATCAATGTTCCATCAGTTTTAGTCTATTTAATTTTGCAAGTTTTCTGAGGTTTTGATGATTCCTGGGTTACAGATGTTTTTTATTTGTACTTTTGTCTAAACGTAATTATTATCTCTAAGTTAGTATTTTGTTCTGTGTTTAGATGGAGACGGTAAATAAGAATCAAGAAGAAAAGAAAACAGAAGTGAAGAAACAGACAAACAGGAACCATCAACAGAGGCTGGAGAACATCGTGAAACAGACTGTGGTGGAGAGCAGGGTAAAACACTTATATTAAACCATATTAAATGCTTTGCATCTGTCCTAAACGATCTTTGCAGCACCAGAAATCCTCCCATTTTAGGCTGTGTTTACACTTGCAGGTTTTAATTCAGTTGTGTGATTGCTCTTAGTGTGGTTCATTTAAATTAATGTGAATGATGATATTAATATATTTGTATACAACCAAACAAGTGAACCCTGGGCCTCTGTCCACTTCACAATGTTCTCTGTTCTGGGTTAATTCAATCATGGACATCTAAATTAACTAAAGACGTCTGAACTAACCAAAAAACAGGATTTGACAATAAAAAAAGCATAGAATGATACAAGCATACCTGGTTTTCTTGTCATAAATGCTATGTTGCTAATTGTGGCTGTCGGAAACTAATAGTCATTTAGCAGATCTTGATTTTTGTGTGCAGTAGAGAAATTTCTGAGGCTGTTTGCACTGTTTTTTACACATTTTGTAAGATTGTATGAGCTCTCCACAGATAAAAATCACATTTTCTGTGTGCATATGCAACAAGCGCCAACCTGATTTCACCAAGTAGGACATGTTCCTGAAGTAACATCTATGTTGATCCTGGGACAACATTCCAATCAGCCAATCAGAATTAAGGGATACCTTTACCGTTTGTTAAGTTTAGGTTTATGGTTAGGTTTATGCACTTCTAGATGATTGTAATCCAACTATTATTCCTCTCTGATTTCGGGAATACTTTTTAGTTATGGTTGGGTTTAGAGGTAGGGAATAGGTATGGATTGCATTTTCCAACAAAAATTATGTTCCAGGATCAACATAGATGTTAATCCAGGATCGCATCGAACTTGGCAAAATCATGATGTGCATGCAACAAGCATCTTTAGCCGAGCACACAGCATTTTTAAAAATAAAAGTCTCTGATGTCTCTAGAGTGTGTATGTGAAGTTTCAGCTCAAAATACCTTAAAAAATAATGTTTTTTATAACTCTTTGAAACTGGACCTTTTAGGCTTTGATACTAATCATGCTATTTTGGGGACTGTCGCTTCAATTTAAATGAGATTGTGTTCTTTTCAGAAGAGGGCGGAGCTACTAATGCCTATGTGTCAGCATAGTGACAGATTCAAAACAACAATAATGTCCTATGATAATAAGAAAGATGGTCACTAGTGGGCGGGGCTTTCCCCATCTGATGACACGTACAAAGGAAGAACGTCAATCAAAGTGTTTCTGCAGACTGTTTTTATCAAGTGTGAATACAAAAAATAAAATGAATGCCATTAGAAGCTTGTTAAATTCACAGACTGTTGCCACACAACTGTGCTTAAACCTCTTATAAAAGGGAAAAAAACTGAACACAACCTATAATTGTATTTAGTCCAGTCCATCAAGTATTTCCATAGCAAATTCAGTGCTGAGATTGTGGATTTACAGCTTTACTCTGGCATTGTGTAACATTTTTCAGTTTTACATATTTTGCAGATAATGTTTGCAAATGTTGGCTTTTAATTATTGATTAAATTCAAGATGCCAAAAATGAACCTAAATCACCTAGATAGTTTAGTCTGCTCCTAATGGGAATAAAAAACGCTGAACTACTTAGCAAATTGACCTCTTTATCCATTTACACTGATTCTGTGCCACCATTTAATCTGATTGACCTCACGCTGTCTCTTGTTTACATATGCTTGACTTATGCTTCATAATAATCCAACATTACTTGGGTTAATAGTGGATCAGGGTCAGAGTGCTCTCACACGTGAAGGCTTGCTTATTTATCTTTTTCACGTTTACAGCCTGAATTGGATTTCTTTGGACGAGCCATTGTGCCCAAGGAGAAGCCTGTGGTCACTGCTATAAGTATGTTGATTTTTTTTTATATACATGTATACTCTAACATACAGGAAATCATAGTGTGTGTGTTCCCACGCTTCTTAAAAGTACTTTGGCTTCTTGAAAGTACTTGAAATTTAGACAAATGGTTCTTGAAAGTGCTTGAATTGAAAGTTTATGGTGTTATTTCAACAATTATACTTTTCAATTATACATTTATTATATATATATATATATATATATATATATATATATATATACAGGGCTTTATATTAACACCCGCCAAATGCGGGTAGATTTCAGTGGTGGCGGGTAAGACAGACACTCCCACTAGCCACTTGGGCTGGTTGAAAATAATTTTCCCGGATAATAATTCATATAAGCAGGGTTCGACAATAAGGATGGTCCAATATGCATGCAAAGGCGATCTTAGAATTAAGAAGCAACACAAAAATAATTGCGTTCGCGTGAGCAATAAAAAAGCATGAATACCGAATGAAAGGATGATCTCTCGCAGCTGAGTTGATGCGCGCGACTGTTTGAAACGCATGCGCGCTCTCGTTTCCTTGCGTGAAGCAACTGTGTCTAGAAACACAGCTGATGTGATCGGTTCTCTTTCAAATAGACTAGACAAAAAGTGATGAACATGCACCCACAGTCTTGCTGCTTTCAAGAGCTCCAGATTTGTATTTTTGTAAGCAGCACTGGTTTTTCACCATTATTTGAACAGATTTTTTTTTGGGTCTAACGTTAACCGTGTGCGTTATAATCCTTTCATTAACACACGGTATGTTTTTTACCTGCTTTCTTTTGCGTAATGTGGTTTAAGTATCATTTTTTACAATAACATTGCTTTAATGGGAGATTACTCCCCATTTATGTGTAGTTAACTGGTGATCTGGGACCTTTAGCCAGGTCAGATTACTGTGCAGATGTTTTGTTAAATAAAAAGTATAGTAAACAGCTATATTATGCTTGTTTTGACACATTTAAAATTTGTTGCTAAGAAATAATTAATTGTTTATGTTTGGTGTGGTCAGAGATAAATTTGGTAAATCCTTCATTTTGAGCTCTGAAAATGATGTGAAATAAGAACTAATTGTAATACTATGAAACCATGACCCATTTGCTTATGAACATTTAGCAAGCTCATACACCACACACAAAAAGTGAAATGAATGAGGCATGTGGAGATAACGCAAAATCTAAATCAAGTCATTTTAGCATGTCAAAGTCATATTTATGTGTATAAAATATATTTTCCCAACAATAAAATTGTGGCTAGTAAAAATGGCGAGTGGCTAGTTATGTTGAAAAACTACTAGCCACCGTCGCTGGTGATCAAAAAAGTTAATGTCAAGCCCTGTATATATATATATATTCAACAATTACTGTGCTGCTTTCAAAAAACTGAATGAAAAAACTGAGAAATTCTTCATGTAAAAGTCTTGCATTTAAATCTTGTACAAGAACTGTGTACACATGCACATTAATCAATATTTCTGAAACCGCATTTGAATATTATCAGTATTAAAGTCAACTAATTTTATTCTTTGAACACAACTGTTTAAAAAGGTCTACATTTTTGAAAATGACACATTCAAAGCATCATTACTATGACATTTTTAATGTAAATAGTAAGTGTAAGTGAAACGTTAAGTACAGGAAGGACTTTCATGACTCTGCATATGCTGGGGGTGTGAATTACAGAGATGTTTGATTTAAAACCCTTTAACTTTCGACCCCATTTTTTTGAGCATAGACATGAAAACGGCACATTCGACTTGAATGAATGCCAATGTTCAATTCTTTTAGTGCATAGATTTAAGCATGGTCTCATTTTATAGAAGACAGATGCCAGATAGTAGCTGAAGAGAAAACGGTTTAAAAGGTTTAATAGAGCAAAAGTTATGCGCCTTTGCTTATGAACAGAATAAAACAATAAATGTATATTTTAATATAATGCATACAATATGTATTTTACAAAACGGGTTTAAACCTAAAATTTGAAAAATAGTTGAAAATCAGTGCTAAATATTTGAACAAATTATACTCCAAGTTTGAAGCTGATATCTCAAAAAAAAAAGCTTTCGGTAAGATTATGTTTGGCCACAGAACCAGACATCACCACTAGGTCACTCAGTTTACATTGATGACCATACAAGGGCGCCTCCCTATGTTTTGAGGACTATGAACCATATTTTTTCACGCTTTTGACAATATTTGTAAAGTAGACTGCTACAAAACAGCTATAAAAAGTATATGCGGATTGCTGTAGCAAAATAATGCTTTAGAACTCTGCAAATGAATAATTAACTGTTACTCAGTAATATCTATCAAAAATCAGCCACCAGATATGGAAACTAGACATTTAAATCTTTTCAATGATATATAGTTTTGTCAAGATTGCTTTATGTTTACACTATAATATGATGGTTTAAAATGTAACCGCAATCCGTCCAACAGGTTGTAGGGTGACATTGAATGTGTTTTAATCTATTACTCTTCCTACATACCAAGAAAAGTGGTAAAATATGTGTTTAGAAGTCTTAGACCTTTCCAACATTATATAATTTGTCATGATTAGATAAGGATTCAATTGCAAAAAAAGTGAACCCTGAATGTAAATGCTAAATATGAGCTGATGTGGTTTTTCTCTGCAGGTGAGGATGGCAAAGTGAGTGGCGTGCTGAACATTGGTAAAGCTGTGGGAAACAGCGACGTCTGGTTTCGTTTTAATGAAGGTGTGTCCAATGCAGTGCGCAGAAACGTTTACATTCGAGAGCTGCTGTAAATTAATCATTAAAAATCAAAAATGTTCTGAATAGTCAAACAAAACGATCATCTAAATCATAGGTCTCAAACTGGATTCCGGGAGCTCTGCACAGTTTTGCTCCAACCCTAATCAAACACCCCTGATCCAACTAATGAAGGCGTTCAAGACTACTAGAGACTATTAAGCAGGTGTGAGTCGGAGGTGCTTGGAGTTAAACTAAGCAGAGCTGCGGCCCTCCAGTAATTGAGTTTGAGACCATTGATCTAAATAGTTTGAAAAAGGGAGGAAAAACACTGGCTCCTCATTTTTTTTCTTTTTATTGTGCTGTTGTATAGTTGTCTTACACTTTTATAAATACATGTTTTCACTGAGGAACATTTGCTTTCTTTCTTTTTTTTATTGTCATGAGAGTAAACAACAAAACAAAGCAGTTGAGTTCATTTGCATCTTAATCGTATTCAAAGTCAGCCACTCCTGTTGCCACAGTGATGATTGACAGCTCTTCTGCTAGAGTATTACACATTTGCTGGACTCCACCCACGGGTTGTCCTTCAGGGCATCTGGATTCACAAATGGATCCTCGGTCATTTTCTCCTCCATCCATTTAATTAATCTGAAAATAAACGCATAAGTGGAAGATGGGGAAAATCAAATGCGCTACTAAGCTTTAATCGATCAGCAGTCTATCTTTATGTATTTTATTTGCTTCACTAAACGTTGGACTTCAAAATCTGATTTGAATGTTATATGGATATGTTTGAATATTATAATAATTTATGTTTTTAGTAATTTCTGTTTATATATATGCTGTTTTATATGATTATACATATAAATAATTATAAATATTGACTGACAGAAATGAATTATTTAAATACAGCTACTGTTTATACATGCAGTTTTGTGTGTGTGAGACTCACTCTGGAACAGAGACGGATGTGTTGACTCGGTTATACTTGAGCTGTTGCTTCAGGCTTTCCACATGATTCTTCAGCTGATCTTCATCTAGCTCGTCCATCTAAAATACCAGCCGTCATCTTCATTTTATTCTTATTTCAACATCTCAAAGCTAGATTATCTATAAATAATAGCTGGAATATTATAATTAAACACAACTGATCTATAGAATATTAGTATAATTTCAGCCTACCGTGAATTCAGAGTTATGTCGCTGAGAAATGAAGCGTCGGGATGGTCAATAGTTCCTGCGTGAATAGCTTGAGTTTGAATGCTTGATGCCACTTGTGCACACAGATTTAAACACACCTGACACTGAGGTTTAGGAGCATTCAAACTGCTTTGTTACTCAAATTTTCAGTCTACATCATAAGATGTAATAGGAGAGATGTGTAGCTCGCCGGCCTCATGGTACGTCTATGTAAAACACATGCAAATTAAATGTTAATAATGCTTTTTGGCCTCACCCAGTCTTTGCCAGGGAGAATCGCCTTAAGAGTAAATGCTGCAGACTACTTGTTGAGACTGCTTTGAGATCTAAAAATTGCTTGATCACATCTACAGTTTGTACGTTCTTTCAGTCACCCCAAATCATAGTCTGTGTGTACAGTGGGTCAAATAAGTATTGAACACATCATGTTTTTTTCCTGGTAATAATATTTCTAAAGAAGCTGTTGACACGGACTTAAACCAGATTTAGGTAAAAACAAAACAAACGTAAAAATAAAACAAAACAAAAAAAAAAATCTGTGTAATAACAATGGAATGACACAAGGAGTAGGTACTGAACTACTGAAACGTATTTAATATGTCTACGCTGGTTTCATCTTCATCATCCTGATAATGTAGATGTTGCACTAAAGCAGGGAGTATTCATTTAAAATGACGAAGGGCAAAGGCATGCTGAATAACTACTGAGAGATTTCAGCTGCTGTCTGGGTTTCACTGCCTTACTCCCTTTCTTCATGTGTTCAATACTTTTTCCCTGCGTCATTTGTAAACTAATTGTTTTCTTTGCATATACAGTTGAAGTCAGTATTATAAACCCCCCCCCCCCCCCCCCCCCCGTTTATTTTTCTCCCCAATTTCTGTTTAATGGAAAGACTATTTTTACTACACATCTCTAAACATAATAGTTTTAATAACTCATTTCTAATAACTGATTTATTTTATCTTTGCCTTGATGACAGTAAATAATATTTGACTAGATCCTTTTCAAGACACTTCTATACAGCTTAAAGTGACATTTAAAGGCTTAACTAGGTTAATTAGGTTAACTAGGCAGGTTAGGGTAATTAGGCAAGTTATTGTATAATGATGGTTTGTTCTGTAGACTATCCAAAAATATATAGCTTAAAGGGGCTAATAATTTTGTCCTTAAAATGGTGTTTAAAAAATTAAAATCTGCTTTTATTCTAGCTGAAATAAAACAAATAAAACTTTCTCCAGAAGAAAAAATATTATCAGACATACTGTGAAAATTTCCTTGATCTGTTAAACATAATTTGGGAAATATTTAAAAAAGAAAAGAAAATTCAAAGGGGGGCTAATAATTCTGACTTCAACTGTACATAGATTTCTTTGGTTATCAACATTCAGTATAAATTTCAAGTCAACAGCACCTTTAGAAATAGGTTTTCTGAGAAAAATGGTGATGTGTTCAATACTTATTTTCCCTACTGTATATTATAATTAATCTGGTATTATAGCATAAAGTAGAAAACATTCATTCATTCATTTTCTTTTCGGCTTAGTCCCTTTATTAATCCGGGGTCGTCACAGCGGAATTAACCGCCAACTTATCCAGGACATGTTTTATGCAGCGAATGCCCTTCCAGCTGCTACCCATCTCTGGGAAACATCCATACACAATCATAAACACCGGACAATTTAGCTTGCCCAATTCACCTGTACTGCATGTCTTTGGACTGTGGGGGAAACTGGAGCACCCGGAGGAAACCCACACGAACGCAGGGAGAACATGCAAACTTCACGCAGAAATGCCAACTGACCCAGCCGAGGCTCGAACCAGTGACCTTCTTGCTATGAGGCGACAGCACTACCTACTGTGTCGCCTATATAGAAAACATACTATATTTATTCGTATTATACGTATTCCAAAACAACTAGCGACAGTCATTTCTTCTTGCAGGAACATCCACTGGTGACTTTAACCTTTGCTATTTGCTTAAAAGTGAAGTCACTTGTCTGTTAATGAGATTAGGAAGTGCTACGAGTGAGCAGTGTTGTTTGTTGCTAAGTCTGTCTAAACCCTGTCCCTTAAGCTACTTATAGTAACACAGCAAATATAACCGTCGTATCCGTGGAAGTCCTGCGTGCACTTAGGAGGAAAAGATGAGCTTAATGTGATCATGCAGACAGCAATGACTTGTGGGATGATGGAGATTATCTTTTATTCAGAGTTAGATCAATAAACATTTTGGGTACCTGATATTGGGTAAAACCGAAAGTGTACAAATCCCTTTTTGCATTATAAATTGAAAACACACTCTTGTTGCACCGTAACCTTGACCTCTGGATGGACAGTTGAATGTAGACATAATTATCATACAATTGCTTTTCAGCTTCAAATCAGCAGTGATATATTAATTCATTAACTCCACTGTTAATCAATTGCCAGAACTTGACAAGTCAAGCACAGATTCTGTCATGGTTTGCTGCCTAATGTATCCAGAACTCCTAAAATACCACAAGAATGCTGAGAGGCCAGTGAATCAACATCATGCATTTGGCTTATATTTAAAAAACATGAATGCATGCATTGCCTTGGACTTTAAACCATGACCTTGCCTGTGTTAGCTCCATTCCCTACTGTTTGAGCTAAAGAAATGCATGCATGTATACAGCAAACCAATCATCAGCCAATATCCATGTCCATTAAAATCAAGAAGTGTTGGTTTCCAACAACTCCATCTAAAACACAGCAGTAGCAGCATGAAAACTGGCTAAAATAATGGTTGGAATTTTATGTACATCTCATTTTCTGCCTTTAAACCGCAAGTAATAAATTGTTCAGCATGTATCAGCCATAAGGCACCCAGCTTTTGGTTCAGTATCAGACAGCGCAGGACCCACATCAGTCGACCACTACTCAAAACTACCACGTTTAAGTCACAAGTAACTGTTAGATGCTCTTCTGACTGATTTTATCCACTCTTCCCAAAACTGTCGCTCCGGCAGCATTTTCCACCCCTCGTAACCATTCGGAACACTTCAGCAGGATGCTCTGATCCACACCGTGCTCTTCATCGTCCTCATACTCCACGTCATCGTATCGGTGACGCTCGTTGAGAAGAGAGATCTTCACCAATGGGATATTGGATCGAAAACTTGACTTGGCCGCCAGACGGTCTTTGGGTTGCAGGGATGTTGAGTTGTTGCGACTTGCGCGGAGCTGCTTCTCACGGTTGCGTTTCTGCAGGAGCAAAGTGGCCTCTGGAGTCAAGTTGAGGGAGAAGTTTGATTCGCTATTCAATCCGTGGCTTGATCCGGAGGAGGCTGGAGGACTGCAAGGCTCCATTGGGATGCTTGTTGCTGAAACGCTAACAGGAAGCCTCTTCTTGCTTGAGGGGTTGGTTGTAGAGATCGGAATGCCTGAAGTACTTTTAGAGGAACTTGTTGGACCTGCAGGTCTTGAAGGCAAAACCCATGTACTCCTTCCCTCCATCCTCAATCCTGAGTTGGCTCGACTGGTGGGCAGCTTGCTTTTATGCGGCGTGGCCTTCTTGCTCAACTTTTTAAGCCGCTCTTTCACAGAACTTTTCTCCTCCGTGCTCGTAACCAGAATGACAGGTGACGGTCCTGGAAGTTTCTCTTTGCTGGAGTTGGGAAGACTCCGAGGTCTGGTTACAGGTGGAAAAGGCATTTTGGAGATGTAGAGGAACAAGTAGGACAGGAATTCAGTCTTGGAGGTGCAGTGCGGCAGGAAGGGGATGTGATCTTTGGCATGATCAAGACAGCTATTTGTTTTCAGAGTCCCGAACATCCACTTCTTTCTTCAGACGCAGTCACTCTGGAAATGGCACGCGGGAATGGTTTGACTCTTTATAGGATGCCGGGGCTTTAAAGAGGCTTGGCTGAGGAATGATGTGCGAATCCTCTGGCGTAGGTAAGCCTTGACACGTGCAGATTAAGGGTTGCATAATGAACAGTGATGCAAACCACCGTAGTGAAAGTTTACATCCTTGCTTACCTGTGGGATTGTAAAGGTAGTTGTGCATACGAGACTAGGCTAAGAGATCTAACAGATTTAACATGGGTTAAATCTAACTCAGCAGATTTGGTGGTCAAAAGTGTTAGTTGGAAATGTAGTTCTAAAGCATAGGTGTCAATTCCTGGAGGGCCGCAGCTCTGCACAGTTTTGCTCCAACCCTAATCAAACACAGCTGATCCAAATCATTAAGGTGTTCAAAAGAATCTTCAACACCTTGATTGGTTGCATCAGCTGTGTTTGATAAGGGTTCAGCAAAACTGCAGAGCTGCGGCCCTCCAGGAATTGACTTTGACACCTATGTTCTAAAGCATCAGTCTGTTTATAATTGACTAAAGGGTACTTGTTTTTGAGTGTACATTGAAGTTTAATATTGTAAGGTAGTCCGGTTCAGTGCCAGTCAAGTATCTGATCAACACGTGTCTATTCGTTTTCCCAATTAAAGGATCTACTGCACCTAATCTTTTTAAGAAGGTCACGTTATCTCTTTCACACACCGTCTGCAACTTTTCATTTACTTCTGGCACGAGGTAATCATTCACAACCTGAATATTACTGAAATAGGCCAAGACCTGAAGACTTCTGTCAGGAAGGAGAGATATTTAATGTCACTTAATTGGTTTTCTTAGACCTCGTCACACTTTTAAAAAAAATGCATCTTCTGTATATTTCTTCTAACCACACTAAAACTGTATTTTAGTCACTTGCATGTTGTAGTATGGACGGTAAAAAAAAGAGCTGTACTTTAGATAACCCTTTATTTTAGGTTCATTTAAGTATTAGTAGACTGCTTGATATCTGCTGATACTGCTCCTTCAACAGACATTTAACTGACTATAAGAAACTTTGCAAGTACATGTCAACTTACACTAACCCCAACCCCAAACTAACAGTCTGCTTATAATCTAATGAGAATTAGTTGGCATGTAGTTGTAATGTAACCTAAATTTACAAACGGACCATCAAAATAAAGTGTGACTTTACCCTGATAGCTTTCAGTTTTGAAGATATTGAGTTTTGTGAGACCGTCCTTAAAGGTCCCATGAAATTAAGATATCTGTAAGCTAAAGTTCTTCAAAACAGCGACAAAATTTGCGTTTGGAAGATATAACATTGATATAAACATGTAAAGCTTGTAATTTTTCACTTTCGGTTTTATTCATGTCAGCTCATACTTCAGTTTCTCATCAATGTGTTTAACTGATCATGATTAGCACCCATTTGTCAGATAAATGCAATGGGTTTCTTCGTGAGGGGGTTTTGGGTCACCACAGCATTGTTTCCAGATAGACGGTGTTATGTTATGACAGCTGTTAAAGGAATAGTTTAGCCAAATATTTCAGTTGTCATCATTTACTCTCCCTCAATTAAAACCTTTGAGTTTCTTCTGTTGAACAAAAAAGATATTTGGAAAAATGAAACTTGTAACAATTGACTTCCAGATTTTTTCTTTTTCCTACTATTGAAGTTAATGGTTACAGGTTTCCAGATTTATTCAAAATATCTTCTTTGGTGTTTAATCAAAAAAAAAGGAAGGATTGGAATCATTTGAGGGTGAGTAAATATTCATTTTTGCATGAACTATCCCTTTAAAGAAAGAGAAACAAGTCTCTGTTAGCATGAGGTAAAGTGCAACTATTCCTGACAGGATCTGTCAGCATTGTTGACTTGTGTTGCCTACTATATATTCTGATATTTTAATTTTTTTTGCAAGACATGTTGCAAATATTTTCACAATACACATTTCTTCTCTGCTCTCTTTGAAATCACAGGTCAGAATAGTAACTAGCAAAGGGATTTAGTTTGTACACAGTTGTGTGGGTTAATCAGGCATGATTAGCCTAAGCAACAAAGACAGTGAGTGTTGAATCTGTGCCAAGGATATTTTTGTAAATGAAAACTAAGAGTAAAACTAATGGTCAAAAATATTTTCGCTAAATAAAATGAAACGATATTTATAATACATGAATAACTAATACTAAATGAAACTAATAACAGTCACTGAATAACATATTTTATATACGACAATGTAAGCTTTTCAATATGTTCTGTTATAAAACTAAATTATAAAATAATATAATGCGTGAACATTTCTGTTTAAAGTGAATCTAACAAAACCACTAATGTAACTAAATTTAAAAATAGCATCAAAATAAAAACATTTTAAAAATCAAAACTGTAATAAGCTCGGTCTGTGCCTAAACATACGGGGAGCAGTTTTCCCTTGAATGTCATTTTAAACAAAACATTATCATTATCTCCCACAAATGATCCCACGCCGTTACTACAGTATGTATTTTTGCATGCATTAATGGCTGTATGGACCAGTCATAATCCTATTCTGCTTTGAGAAAGCTCACGTGATCTTTATTTATTGATAACACAGACAAATCAGACATTCATGTTGGTTTTGGTGGTGTTATGAGGTGGAATTGATCAGTGAAATAGGCAGCACTTTGGAACAATTGCCCCCTCTAGTGGACATGAGCAGTCTGTGCAATTCATTCTTTCAAAATTAGACTGAATATAAATATATGATCTTGTAAACCGCAACAGTGGCTGACCATCTATACCAGGGGTGTCCAAACTCAGTCCTGGAGGGCCGGTGTCCTGCATAGTTTAGCTCCAACTTCCTTCCACACACTTGCCTGGATGTTTTAGTATAGCTAGAAAGAGCTTGATTAGCTGGTTCAGGAGTGTTTGTTTGAGGTTGTAAATATGCAGGACACCGGCCCTCCAGGACCAAGTTTGGGCACCCCTGATCTATACAGTCACCATAGCATCTTATTTTGAAGAATTCAAAATATTTTGCTACGCAAGGAAAGATCTACACCCAGCTGATTTGGTGTGGTACTTTTTTTTTTTATAAGTGCTTTACTGTCAATATTTTAATTTCGGTGTAGTTATTATTAGTGATACATTTACATTTTGAACAAATAAACTTGCTTTAGAGTTCCTCTTTCTGTGCAGCTTTCTGTTCTTCCAGATATTTCTTTCTCCGTTGCTCCTCCTGCAACACACACACAGAGGACTGTGAGTCTGATCAATGATATTGTGTGTATTGCATAATGTAATGGGAGTTACCTTGGCTTTCTCAGTCTTGGCTTTTTCAATCTCTTTTTTCAGAAATGTTACTATAGGCTTCAGCTTCCTCTCGCCAGAATATGACACCACCTGGAAAATATGTTTTAGCATGATTATTTCAAAATACAACAATTTATTAACCTTTGCGGTGTCAAAAAAACCATCTTAAAGTGGATGAAAACATTAAAATATATATTATTCTTTATTTAAATTTTCACTGACGTTGATTTTTTTTCTCCAGCATCATTTCTGATTATAAATATTATTTTCTTTATTTTTTTTATATATACTCTATTGCACAGACAGGTAAAATAGAAGAAAACATAACCGAGAACACATTGCCTGCATTTTTCCTTTATTTTTTTTTAAGCCTAAGTTCAAACTAGAACTATCCAACGTTACGTACACACATGCACACACAAACCTCTCTGGAAAAAATGAGAAATCTATGCAGACTCTGTTAAATGTACACAAAATAAACAAATGAAACCACATATTAAAGTTTATTGGTCCATAAATGTAAAAAAATAAAAAATAAAGAGATGGAAAATAAGGAATACAATTCAGGGAGAACACTCACACAACCAGATGGCACAGTACAACATAAAGACAAGTTCACCCCTGACAATCTCAGCAAGAATCTAATGAGGTCAAAAAAGGTTAGGATGGGGGTCAAGTTTGATAGAATTTGTCAGTAGAGGCCTGAATGGAATACTTCACTTTTTCTAGAGAAAGAAATCACATAAGCTCTATTAACCAGCGATTAAGAGGGGGAGGAGTTGGACACTTCCAATGAAGCAAAATGCATCTTCTCATAATTATTAAACATTCTTTTTTTTAATATTATTTTAATGCCTTAAATGCTGGTTTGTTTATGAAACGTCAGTTTAATATGCAGCAGGCGCTCACTGTCTGTGGCTGAATATACAGCTCTAGAGCGTTCTCTGTTAGGAAATGTGTTTTTTAAGCTATAAAATCACTCAAGCGTCACATATTTATAGGTTTGGCAGTGAGAACACCTGTGTTAACTCAAACTTTGTCTAACATCTACCAGACCTCTATTTTTGTAAGGTTAAAAACAAGGTGTTCAGGGCCTTCAGGGGTCCGTTCTTCCTACCTCGCCTAAATGATCTAAGATGATTTGACAGATTCTTTTAATCTTAATAACTGATCTCTGGCTAATTTGATTCTTCAAACAAGTTCGTGAATTAGATTAAAATGTCTGGATGAACTGATCTGAGATCACTGCGTGTGTTGTGTAGGACTGATCTATCGATTCTCGAAATCATGATCAGCAATCCAACGATTGGCTGATGGCACAGCAGCGCAATGACATCATCTGATTAATATTCAATTATCCATGTGAGAAAAATCATATAAAATTCATAGTAAACGGTTTGTAAATTATGATATGCAATAACCCTCCACCTTTGTTGTGGGCTGCAGGCTTTACACTTTCATGAGTCATTAGCAATTAGTTAGTTTTAAATTTTACTAACTCATTTCTAATAACTGATTTATTTTATCTTTGTCATGATGACAGTAAATAATATTTGACTAGATATTTTTTAAGACACTTCTATACAGCTTAAAGTGACATTTAAGGGCTTAACCAGGTTAATTAGGTTAACTAGGCAGGTTATTGTATAATGATGGTTTGGTCTGTAGACTATCGAAAAAATATAGCTTAAAGGGGCTAATAATATTGACCTTAAAATGGCTTTTAAAAAATTAAAAACTGCTTTTATTCTAGTTGAAATAAAACAAATCAGACTTTCTCCAGATTAAAAAATATTATCAGACATGCTGTGAAAATTTCCTTGCTCTGTTAAACACAATTTGGGAAATATTTAAAAAAGAAAAAAAAATTCAAAAGGGGGCGAATAATTCTGACTTCAACTCTATATATATATATATATAAAAATTTTTTTTAACTATTTACCATTTGCCAAGTGTATATAAATACTACTGTAAGACAATACCAGCATTCGGTACATGCTTTCAGTATTACCTTTGCTTGGAAAAGACCCAATCTAATCCTGTTTATGTGAAATAAGCCTGCTCCCAAGCAGGTTTGATCTACCAGAACTGTTGCTATGACAACAACTCTCAGATGAGTTGTGAAGAACAAAATGATCCTGGATCATGTCAAACCGTCAATAACCAAATCCAGCTAATTAAGTAATTCACGGACGAAGAACGGACCCCTGAACTTCATCAAAATCAAGTGCACTCTGTACAACAACAAACAATATATAAAAAAAGTGCAATCAAGGAATAAATCTTGAAGGTAAAAATAAATAAATAAAAAATATTGCATCATTATATAGTTTAAAAATAGCATTTTTGTCCTGAAGGCAATGAAAGGAACTTTTTTTTTTAAGTATAATAAGTGTAAAAAAAGAAAAAAATAAATAAAAAAAATTATATATATATATATATATATATATATATATATATATATATATATATATATATATATATATATATATATATATATATATATATATATATATATATAGTGTAATGTGTAGATTAAATGTATTTAATGAGGCTGAATTATTAAAATTCCAATACAAATACTGTACATGCCTAAGCCAAAATGCATGTAGTTGGTATTAATGAGGCAAAAATAATAATAATATATATATATATATATATATATATATATATATATATATATATATATATATATATATATATATAAACTGGAATAGGCAAAACTGTCCAAAAGGTTGCGTGAAAATTAAGCACAAAGAATAACACAACAATATGGCTGTCAATCATCATGACATGTAGAATACTATTTATATGTGCGAACAGACAGAACAATAGGAGACTTCTTACTCTCTCTGAATAAAGTGCTGGAAATAATTTGATGGATGGATATTTCTCTCCCAGATGAAGGTGTATGTCATTGGCAGTAACGTCAATTTTAGCGACAACGACATCTTGCGTTTGACTAAAGTGATCAGCAAGCTCCTCCCACAGTGGAAACAGGGCACGACTTTCACTGTTCCATGGTGCATCTTTTAAAAGAATGATCAAACGTGTGTTCAAAATGCACATTTAACAGCTCTTTACTCATATCGTATACCAACAAACTAACTGAAATAATACTGTTATATCCAGATGGAGCTAAATGTACCTACAGAACAACACAATGACGTTGTTGTTATGATTGAAGGCCACTTTTTCAAAGTTCATCCCAACCAGTTCTTTAACTGGCTGCATGTCCCAGTTTGCAGGAATTGGTTCACTTTGCATCTTAGGCTGTAACACACAAAAGGTTAAGCTTTATTGTCATTGTGTAGAAAAAAATGTCTTGTCTTGCAGGACCACGGTGCCACAAAAATAAACAATCATAAATACGAAAACAACACTGCAAATTAGAGCTATAAACTGACAGATAAAATGAGAAAAGAAATCCAGAAAAATCACACTGTAGGATTTTTGATGAATTTATTTGGAAATGATGCTGAAAATAAGTATTTGGTCAATAACAAAATTGTCTCAATACTTTGTTATATACCCTTTGTTGGCAACTTGTCATGTTTAGAGAAAGAATGCTGAGTTGCATCCACAGAACACAATACCTACTGTAAAGCATGGGGGTGGAAACATCATGCTTTGGGGCTGTTTGTCTGCAAAGGGACCAGAACAACAGATCTGTGTAAAGGAAAGATTGAATGGGGCCATGCATTTGAGATTTTGAGTGAAAACCTTCTTCCATCAGCAAGAGCATTGTAGATGAAACGTGGCTGGGTCTTTCAGCATGACAATGATCTCAAACACACTGCCCGGGCAATGAAGGAGTGGCTTCGTAAAAATGCATTACAAGGTCACGCAGAGGCCAAGCCAGTCTCCAGGTCTCAACCCCATAGAAAAATCTTTGGAGGGAGTTGAAAGTCCATGTTGCCCAACGACATCTCCAAAACATCACTGCTCTAGAGGGCTACATGTAGCGAAACCATAGAGCGAAACAGACGGCAAAATGCGAAAATGTAAGTTTGCGTACTCCTGGTTGGTGAAAGACGAGTTTAAACAGTGGCTGAAGCCTGTCGCTGAAAACAATAATTTATTCTTTCAAGCTTTGTTTCTACTGAGCTTATCTGAGTTCTGTTGCACGATTGTGCTCCATTGATTTATTTAACTGCAACTGTTTATGAAGTTAAAGGTTTGATACTGATTAGAACTTGAAGTGGCGATGGTCTTAAAATATAGAAGGTCTTTAAAAAGTCTTAAAAAGGTATTGAAATTACCTTTAGGATTCCTGCATATACCCTGAAGAAGTTACAGGTCTGTGAGAGCCAGAAATCCTGCTTGTTGTTATTGACCAAATACTTATTTTACCAAGGAATTTACCAATTATTTTTCTTATTTTGTCTCTCATAGTTGAGGTATACCTATGATGAAAGTTAAAGGCCTCTCTCATCATTTTAAGTGGGAGAACTTGCACAATTGGTGACTGACTAAATACTTTTTTGCCCCACTGTACATAACATACTGGAGCGGTAAATTAACTATAGACCATTTCAATATGTTCATGTCATTGGCCCATGAACATTTCCTGCTTGTTATCAAACTATTTCATAACTGTAACAAGAGGCAATTCAATCTTAATGTTAAAACAGCTATCATAACATTATCAATATGTGGCTCTTTTTGGATTCTCGGAAGCTATAGAAATTAAAAATGTAAAACAGGAAATATGTTGGGACCATGGTTTTTGTTTACATCCCTCAAAATGGTCTATAGTAACTAGGGTTGGGCGATGTTGACCAATTTAGCATCGTACGATGTCTAATGTGAAACATCATGATGGACGATGGAATCGTCTTCATAGGCGGAGGTGAATGAATTATTTATGAATAATTAATTAATTCATAACTAATTAATTATTTGTAGCCTGCTGTTTCAACTACCTGGTCTTTGTTTTACCCATAACCAAATCATAAATAAATAAAGATAAGTTACACACAAATTACCACCTGTCAATCACTTTTTCCATGGGACTCTGACATGAGTAGGCAGAGTGATCCGTGTCAGTCATTTGTTTGGTGCGGTGGATGGCGGAGGGGTGTCGCGGACGAAAGTGAGCGGCGCGGGGGTTGCTCGCGGACAAAAGTGAGCGCCGCTGAGGTGTCGCGGACGAAAGTAAAGAGGGTTGGAGAGTCGCGGAACAAAGTGAAAATGAACAGTGGACAGGAGAGGAAGGCGTTTGAGGAGGGAGATCGGTAAAATGAGGTGCTGGATCCGGCGTGTTCCGGCACAAATTAAGCCCTGGATAAACACAAGATTAATTAATTATCATGTTTAACAACTATAATGAGACACGATGTGTGTGTGTGTGTGTGTGTGTGTGTGTGTGTGTGTGTGTGTGTGTGTGTGTGTGTGTGTGTGTGTGTGTGTGTGTGTGGTCACGTGATGTGCGTTTTCAGTGGACGGAGGGCTGTTCAGAAATGCTAGATGAAACGCCAGTATGGACGTGGGTCATTTTCTTTCTAAAATTCCATTTTAAAAGTAAGCTGTATTAGTGTAAACGGGGCCTGAGTGTTTATTTTTCACGAGCGGATTTGCGAAGAGGGCGGGGCGATGGATCGCGATGCCGGCTCAGCATCGGGATGTCTATCGGCCATCGGCGATGGATGACGGCATCGTCTATCGGCCCAACCCTAATAGTAACTACTAACTATATATATATATATATATATATATATATATGAGTGCTTTTACATAATGCAGAATAATGCAAAAGACTGCTTTAGTGATTCCAGTTGTGTTATTTTGGTATTTATCTTCAGGAAATCACTGAAGGCATGTATTATGTTATCATGACGTTCTAATGTGGCAATAAGATTGGAACTATACTGTGTATTTACACAGTGGCCATATTCATCTATGTAAACACACCAAAACAACATTAACATTATAGCAGACACTGTAAAAAGCTCATTTTCAACCACTAGACTTTTCTGACAGGGTATTCGAGTGTCATCGAGTGTCAGAATGTTGTGGGACTGCTGTACAAGAGTTATTATTATACATTATAGATCGCGAAATTTAGTGGTTTTTATTTTAGTGTTTTTTTAAAAAGCATGACGGTAAAAAAACAAACACGGTTATGAATATATTAAAACATGTGCTTGTTTGTTGTAAAAATTTGTAATAATTTAAAAAATTCTAATTTCTTGAATTTTCTCCTTACTTCCGGGTGCAGCTGCGGCTGGTGTACTCTGGGAAATTTTCTTACCCCTTGGTTTCGAGTGTGGTCCTGAAAAATCTTCGGTCGAAGGGGTATCTACCCCTTGCCCTTAGCCCTACACCTTCAAGCTAAAGAGAATTGGGACACCCTTACCCCTTCGTGGGAACGTGCAAAACATGGGGTAGAATTGGGATTGGGCCTAAATCTACTCCGAGAAGGTAAAAGGAGGACCCAACCTCTTACTAGCAAGGTAAAGTGTTCATTAGGTGATAAAAGTATACTCACCTTAGCTTTCCCATCCAGGTAATTCAGACAAAACTCCATCAGAGTGTGTGTGTCAAACTGATCAGATGGCAGCTGGTATTGAAGGTTGTCGGATAAATTGACCATACGGACCTGAGGAGCCTCTTCTGACCTCACATGGAAATACTCCATCATACGGCCATTGCGTAGCTCACTCACATCGATCAGCACAAACAGAACCTAAAGAGAGAGATTCCAGTCACTATTGGCCTTGGTTTTGACATATTAGTGAAGGTCCTGGAATATCATTAAAAACATCCTCATTAGAAAAAAAAACATTTATTTAAACCCTTAATTGTCAGGGCGACCATGATGGATGTTTCCTATTTTTTTAAAATATGTTCCCTTCATCTCAGGGGCATGAAACTCTCCAGCTTGTCCTAACCAAATCTATTTAAAAAAAAATAAAAAATAGACTTGGTTGTTTTAAAGGAGTGTAAAAAAAAAAAAAAAAAAAAAAAAAAAAAAATCGCTATTTAGGTTCCTTGGAAAATGAATGGGAGAAGTGACAGAGAACATTATTATATAAATTGACAAAAAATTGAATAAATATGGAAATAATAAATTGTCTAATACTAAAGCACAAAATCAACATGGAGTGTGTCTAGGCATGGGCTGGTATAAGATTCTGACGGTATGTCAGGCTAAATAATTCAAATGAATCACTGACTTCTGCTGTCTTCATTAATTTCAAAAACAAATTTCTTTACAATTTAAAAGAGCATCTTTGGAGATCTTTTCTGCTGAAGATGCTGTTGTCCTAAAAAAACTTTTCAAAAATGTAAATAAAAAATCTTACACATACTTTAGTAATGGTATTACAGAAAATGTTGGCGATTATAAAACCTTGACTTTTCCAAACCGCGGTATACCTTGAAAACAGTTATCGTCCCATGCCTAGTGTCAAACACACACACACACACACACACACACACACACACACACACACACACACACACACACACACACACACACACACACACACACACACACACACACACACACACACACACGTGTAGTCTTTTTTTTTTACATTTTGGGATATTTTAATTATTAATAATTACAATCCTGAATCATACATTCAGCTTCAATTACCAAAAATAATTTGTGTATGTTTAGTTTACTAAGGCTGCATTTACACTGCAGATCTTTTTTGATGACTGGCTTACAACATCTTTTATCCGATTGTCTGTATTTACACTGCACACGGTAAAGGTGCAATCAGCAGGAAAAAAAAAAAAAAAAAAGAGCGGGCGCTGACTGACAACTGATAATAAAAGAGCGCTCTTTTCTCCGTTCCTGTATTAAATCTGTTCGCAGGGTTTCATTTTTTTTTTATTCTTTTGACGGGTTATTTTACTATAGCTTATGACAGAAAAGTTCTCATTTAGCCATCTTTTAATCTAGGCCTTTTTAAACCAGTAGACATACTAATGTAATGTCCATGGCGTGATTTATGCAGGTGATGTATGCCAGTGGTTCTCAAAGTGGGGGTCGGGACCCCCCGAGGGGTCGCGGGACAATGAAGGGGGGGGGGTCGCCTGGTGATTTCCAAAAATCTATTTATTTTTATTAAACCATAAGAATTACAATATTTTATCCATAACCTATTGAAGAGAAAAAAATAGTCGTTTATAGTTACTATATACTATATAGTTACTATAGTAGCTTATAGTTACTAGTTCTATTGGATTGCGATCCCTGGGGTAATTACATTATATTAAAGACACAGCAATAGCGTCAGATGCAGCAGATATATTTTATAACACCAGGTTAAACTTTCTGGCACATTTACAGCACTGACATACATTTAAAAAAATTAACCGAAGAATAGACTTGGGTCTATTGGTGTGTGTGCGCCATTGCATGCAAGGTTTCTGTATTTATAACAACCTCAGAGGATATTGGGGGTCACGAGTCACTGGCATTGTTATTTTGGGGGTCGCGGGCTGAAAAGTTTGGGAACCCCTGCTGTATGCAATAGTTTTATACTGGTTACATGGCGGAAATTTGCGCTCTCGCTCTCGTTAACATGCGTTAATACTTGTGCTACATGACAATATAAAAGCTTTTCTAGTCCTCGTGTATGAGATTTAAGGTTAGGACTGCTGAATTTTGTTTTGAAATGAAAGCATTGACTGGAAAATCTGATCTACCTGCTTACACTGCAGACACGAGGGCACTCATATCATATAAATGTCAACATATGAACAAGGCCTGAATCTGATTTGAGAAAGTGATTTTTTCCTGCTTGCACGTACATGGGCCATATCCCATATCTGTGCCACATGGGAGAAAAAAATTTGAATTGAGTCACTAGAACCATGCAGTGTAAATGCAGCCTATTTTAAATAAACATTTACAAGAAACATATTTTTGTCTATATTATTTGTAAAATATTTGTGTCTGTCTCCATGTTCTGGTCAAATCTGTTACATCAGGTATAAAACATCTTTCAGCACTGATAGAAAAAGCATGTGTCTTGCTCCAAATGATTTTACTTTTGCTGGGGGGAAACCCTGGAAGACATTGAAGCATGTTATTATTTTGCTCATTCATTTGTACAAGATATTTAGGGTACACCAATAGTAATTCAATATTTGTTAACTCTGTTAGGGTTATGACAGCTGATTGGCCAGGAGACCGATCTTTCATCATCATTGGGCGACGTGGCGCGGGCATAGATATATACACTACATATCACATATCACATCGCATGCGTCAATAGCGCCGCCACATTTGTACAGTGCTCCTAGGACAAACGTCATTCAGCCGCACTAGTCAAGACAGTGTGCCAATGTGAAGATCGCGGTGTACGGATGTAGCAACGAGCAAACAAAGTACAAAGTCATCACATTTCATAGGTAAGATTTAGTTTTTTATGTTTTTGTATGTTATGAACGTTTGTGCTTAACAAGTAATGTTATTGATGATAATTCAGTTTCTTACTGCACTTGCATGAGGCAAAGTAGCACCAACTCGCACTAAATTCTAGACTTATGCTAGTTTTGTTGAATAAAATAAGCAAACAATGTTATGAAATATGACAAGAAGACGCTGCGCTGCCAGAAACTTGTATTATTGTCAGCTAAGTGAACGAGTCGTTCATAACGGAGATTCATTCACAATTGAATCGCTCCCTCCGTCAGAATGAGAAGTGAAAGCAGGAGAGGGGGTGTGTTTCAGGACATGGATTAGACCAAATTAAACAGGGAAGGAGGGTAATGCATTTCCATGCACACAAACACATACTCGTTGTCGGCAATGCCCGTGCGGTCACTGATCCATCCATGTAGAAAAGTGATGTAAAATTATAATATTTCGTAATTTAAAACAATATTTGCATACGGACCACAGGAGAAAACTCCCGATCATAGATATATGTGTATATGTGTATTTCTCTGGCTTTGGATGGCCACAGTCCTCCACTTCACCTTGGTCCCGCATTCATTTCAAAGGAGCGCTACCCTGTACTAAAATGGCGGCTCTATTGACGCATTCGTTCTAATAGACAACAGCAGGGTAGGCGACATCTAATGTAAATATCTATGTGGCGCGGGGATATAAAAAGGACGGCAGGAAAAGCGGAGGAGGGCACTTTTTCCTTTGGTCTCGTTTTTGTGTGTTTTGCTGACATGATTATGATTTTTGTTGTTTTTGCTTAACTTTCGTTTGTGTAAAATTATTTTGCATTACTTTTGCCCACTTTGAGAGTTTTGTGATTTTTTTTTTTGTACATTTTTATTTTGTTTGATTTGTTTGTTACGTTTTGGCCCAGCTCCTTCCTGTCTATACTGATCTATATATCCTCAAGTTCACTCTTTTCTCAGAGTAAGGTGGTTAGGGAAGATGTCGCACAACTTCTATTTTGCAAACACGTAGAAAATGTATTGTTAAAGATATCAGGTAAGAGGTGAACGCCATCTTTGTATTTATTTTATTGTACAGTTCAGTATAGCGAAGAATACGGCGCTGAAGACTTTTCTTTTCATCTGTTTCTAGCAAGGTAAGGGGTTATTCATGAGTAAGAATTCTTTTGTTATATTTCTTTCTTTTGTTTGGCTTCACTATTGTCCCCTTCCTCTTGAGTTGAACTAATTATTGTTTGATACTTTGTTTGAATTTTGCTACATTATTACATTCTTTTTATTATTGTAAATATTTATTTTTTGTATATATATTTTTGGGCTTTATTCTGGTTTCACTTTTGTACATTAAATCACTTTTGTTGGCAGTTTCGTTGTCTATGTATTTTGCTTACACATTCACATTGTGAAATTAAATGTTATTCCTTTTACCCTAGACTAACATCAAAGAGGTTGTAACAATAATCAAAAATCACTCTTGACGTGGTAGACTCTTGATCAGAGTATTGTCTTAATCATATTAAAATCAGAGTATTGGTGTCCATATAAACGTACTCACTGAAAGTGCCAGATGATGTCACAAGCTGTCAAAGACAGTCCATTCCTCACCTTTAAGTTGATTCCATGAGCCCTCAAATTTCATAAGTTTGACGTGTTTCCCCCCTTACATGCAACTTTTGTAAAGCATCTGCTGCATGTTGGTGTGTCAGAATCCTTGCTTGTAAAATATATCCATGCTTTAAAATGCTTAGTTTAAGCAAATTAGATGAATGCGATCATGCTTGTTGATGAAGGGAGTCGCTCACCGCATGCGCCGTACTGCACGCTTTGCCTTCTATAAGCAACAAGAACAAACGCCTGACATCGCTGACGCCATATGTATCCCTCAAAGCTGTTTAGAATTAAATATTTAGAGATGGTTTGACACAACGCGTACTTATGTGTGCCTTTGATGCACCCCTTGATGCTTCTTACGTTCTTGTCGCAGCACCAGTGGCATCGGAATTAGGCACCGAAATTCATATGCTGATTCGGTCCGGTGCATACCGGTTACAACCGGGTTGCGGTACCCAACCCTATTTAGACATGCCATGTGCTGTCTGGTGTGAGGTTTGCATATTGAGCTCAAAATAGTGAGAAACTTCATTAGTAGTTTAAAGTGTCTAATGTTATGTCGAAATGTAAAGCCAATGATACTGACCTTCCCTCTGAATTTTTCCGCCGTGGTTTTATAAGCATCGTAGATCTCCTCAAATCGTCTTTCAGTCTTACTAATAAACAGAAGCAAATGATTCAGTAGCACTGAGTTCAGGATCTTAGATGCGGTCTGTGAGGAGGAACAAAAAAGAAAGAAAGCAGCTTGTTCATTTTGCTATTGCATGTCAAAATACCAACTATATCAAAATACTAAATTACCACGCCATTGTACTCGGTCACAAGTTCCATCTCATACAGTCTGACAAAATGAATGAGGTCTGTCTTCACCGTGCTGCTCTCCATCTCAAACTGCTGGTCAGGTTTAGACTACGGAAAGCAATAAGAATGAATGAGACACAATTCAATAATATACTGTACACATAAAGCACCTCACTGTTTTCTGGTACATTATAAAGGTCCAGTGAAGTGCTTTGATATGTGCATTTTTATTCGATGTTTGACAATTTCAACTGAAACATGAAGAGGTGGGGCATAAAGTAGCTCCTCGATATCAGTCGATATCAATAATTATCACGATAAATGTAAATCTTTAAATCTATTCATTTTAAAGGCTTTTCCGCATGCCAATCCCTTTGTGCAGCTGATTGAACACATTTTGTGAAATGTTTCAGCTGTCTGACAATATAAATAATAAAATAATAAACAAAAGAACAATCTTAATTCAGGATTTACTGTTCAAGTTTTTAACAACCAAAGACATTACCTACAAGTTATTGGATATTATTGTTCAACGTCAGAAAAAATAAAACAGGTTTGGAACAAGAAAAGGGGAGTTAATGGTGACAGAATTTTCATATTTTATTTAGGGATGCTAACGATTACTTGATGATCTATTGATTGTCAATAACCCTTTAATCGATAGACCTTATCGATGACTGATTAGGCATGGACATTTAAAGGTTTAGTTATGCTTTGCGTTGTGAGATGCGCCCATGCATTACATAACCAAGTGTGTGCAGTTGACCTTACTTATGGAGTCACGCTCTTGACATTGCATATTGCAGGACGCATAAAACCCTGTTATGCGAAGATCTCGGTTATATCCAACGTGGTTTTAGCCAATTTTATCTGACAGACTGGCACGAATAGGCTTATAATATAAAGGCTGGTTATTTCACCGTCAATAAGGGACAATAGTGGTATTACAGATTTCAAAGAAAATATCTTAATATTACAAAGAAAACATAAGCTTGACAACAAAAGAGCCTATCAATGTTGTAACAAATGCCCTTAAATAATGCAGCCTGCAGTTTACAGCAAGCATCAAGTGTTCATTGAGATTGTGCTGTCCGTCATATCTTAAGTCTGTCTTTTCGGGTTTTTTTCTCGTAAGACACGGCTTTCGAAAATGATGACATGAAACTCTGCTGGGTAGTTGCGCTGGTTTACCAACACTTGTTTGGGTCTGTAAGTTTAGTAGCATCTTCATAAGGGTGGTATTGTTTTAAATGATGAAACAGGTTTTTGGTGTTGCCTGCTTTTGATGACACGAGTGTCTGCAGTTTGCTCAGTCACATTGCTCTGTTTTGTGTCAGATTGCAAAAAAACTAAGTACCTCCAGACTACTGAAGTCTAGTGACGTTTCTTGTCAACAATATCTGTAACTGTGATATTTTTTACCTTATTTTTTACCTTATATTAAGTGCAACTAACACTGTATTGCTGTACACTTGTATGGCATGCGGCATCTGGAAGAGCAGGCTGCAAAATGCTTGCAGGGGGTGGGGCATGTCAGATACACAGAGCATTTGATTGGCCACGATTTGATGAAACTGAAGAATGAGGTGACGTGAATAAAACCACTGATCCATTTAGGCGAAGAGACAAACTACAAGCTTTACATGTTTATATGAGGTTTATATTTTCTAAACGTGAATGTTGTCACTGTTTTGGTGCGCAACAGCTTATAGATATCCTAAAAATTAACAATATTGATATTAACATCTAAATAGAATTTCATGGGACCTTTAAAGAGAGCTGACCTTTCTGATGAGAAGAACAGAGTCTCTGCTGATCTCAAACTTGCTGAAAACTTCATGATGTCTCGTTACTCCAAACGGCAGATCAGCCACGTCTGCTGCGGTTTCATAAAACACTTTCACTGCGCCTTCCTCAAGATCCTGTGATGCAGAAACACTAATGAACCTTATTAGAAACAGTACAATAAAACATATTTAGATTAGCAAGCTAATTTTATCAAATGGAGCCTTATTTAGATTCTTATTGTGATAATGGCTGATTTTTATCACAATATACAGTTTTATCATGATATTGACATAAGCTGTAAATACGGATTACTTTAACAAGAGTAATCTTTGAAGTATTCTCCACATTTTTGTGCATTTATACAGAAATGTTCAGAGAAAACAAATGTTTGTCAGAAATTCAGTCACAAAGGTTATTTAGTTATGGGTAGGCCCACACATAATCTGCGCGCGCAGAATTCTGCAGATTTTTAGCCCATCATTAATTCTGTTTATTTACTTACAGTTAACTATTTACAGTTAATCTAATTGTATTTGCATTTTAAACATTAAATAAAAGTTAAAAAGATATTATTTTTTATTTAACATATTAAGGTTCTAGTTATGATACTCCTAAAATAATTCTGCAGAAATCCGCAGATTTTTACCAAAATTCTCAGCAGAAATAGCAAAAAACGTCCGCAGATTCCATCTGGCCCTGGTTATGGGTTATAATAAGTCATTAGTCCTTTGTTTTGAACTCACAACACCTTAGTTAAGATATTTTGAGGTTTGAAAAAGGTTTTAGTTTTAGATTGATTCATGAAAGAATCAGATTGTCAAAATATGCATAAAGATATTGAAATAGCCATAATTTGATTGAATATAATTCATTAATAGTGCTCAAATTGGTGTACAGTTTACACATGTTGATTTTATGTTGTGTACATTTGCTGATTTTACCCCTACTCATTTGTTTTGGTTTGCTCCGCCTTTATTGGATTGTTTTAAGTTATATTACGAGATACGAAAGTCAAAGAAAGAAGGAGGGTGCAACAGTTTTTTGACCGGAATTTATTGTTATACTGCATGAGAATTCAGTAAACATCTGTAATTAGAACAAAACCGAGTTAATTTATTGCCCGACTGATTTCCTGAAAATTCTGATAGTACAGATATTTTAAACTGGCTCTTTTGAAAAAATTCACATACCATTTGTAAAGACATAACAATTCTTTAAAACATCTTTAGTTTTGGCTGATCAATAAATCAATCCTTTATTAAAATTTTATTTAACTTCATTTAAAATTTCGTAAAATTTGCCAACCATTTGTTAAGTCAATTTAATGCACTAAATAGGTGCGTTCGACTTGAACCATGGCTGCAGCCGGTGATCAACGAGATTAGCCGAGTGCAGGTGGGGGCGGAGTTGAAAACAAAGCTGTTAAGCTGGACAGCCGAACACTTTGGGGCTCAAAGTTGCGGCAGTCATGATGACCGATCACATGGCGTCATCATTGTTTTATTTATGACAACAAAAGATTTACAGTACAAATAAAACAGAATATACTGTAGTTCTCTATGAATTAAATATATATCAAACGCATGAGAGAAATAAGGGGAAACGAGAGGCTAATATAAACATAAAAATGAAGAGGTCTATTAAATACAAAGCAATAAGCACAAATTCTAGGAGTTTAAACATCACTCTTTAGGCAAAGACTTCTTGTTTGAATATGCTAAAAGGGGTTTATATTTATTTATATATATATATATATATATATATATATATATATATATATATATATATATATATATATATATATATATATATATATATATATATATATATATATATATATATATATATATATATACTGTATATAAATAAGTGTAAAACCCAAAACAATGTGTTTTGATTAAGTCTTAAACAGCGATTAAGATTATTTTGGATAATGAAAGCATTTTCAAAAAAGCACTTTAATCCAAAAAGGTTTAACAAAAGGACATTCCTAAAATAAGTGAGCTACACTTAAAGTAGAAAATCCCAGAAAGAGCAGGTACATCTATGACACTTTTAAAACTTGTGCATAAATGGCTAGATAGGAAATAAAACTTTTGATAAAAGTTTTATAAAAATATATTATAATCATATAAATCATTTTATAATTATTTAATAAAATAGTTAATTAACTTAATATGTTAAGAAACCTTTAGAGTGTCAGGATCAATGATGATAATTATTTTATTTCAAGTCTGTAAGACTTTTTTGACTTGATACTTAGGTTATTCACTAAAATATATCATTTAAATAGGTCATAGAGCTGAATACAGTAAATAGTTTGTATAAAAAAGGTCGAAAGTAAACCTGTGCAACCAATAGCCTTTATGTATAAACAAATTATTTAACAAAAAATGATTACTGCAGTAAAATTCCAAGTATTTAACAATGCATTTTTTTTCTTCGATTATGCATTTTCCTGACAAAAATGAAACAATACCCTGTAGGACTTTTGTAAACTCCTATGAGAGATGACTCAAATTATTCTGATGTGTTACTAATAAAAAAAACAGATGAACTCAAATAAGTTCCTAATTAACCTTAAAAAATCCAAGCACCACAAGCTCATCTTCACGCATGAAGTTCTCCAGCTGTGTGACATTACTGATGATGTCAGCACTCGGGCCTGCTCTTCTTTTAAGCCACGTCAGGATGGAGGCGGAGCTTTTAAGAACTGTGGGAGGAGTCACACAACAACCATAATAAGACATTATCATCCTAAATAATGATGCATGCTCATATTCACAGCAAGCAAAGTCCTTTTTTGTCTAATCAATAATATATTTCAACCTCACCAGGACAGTACACTGGGCTATTCTTGTCTCCAGACAGGTAGAGTCGTATTGATGGTAGTGTTGTGATGTTCAGGGATTCAGCAAGCTCTTTTTCCTTCTTCACATCCACTCCTCCGAACTTCACATTAGAATCTGCTTCCTTCAGAGCTCCAGCTGCTTCTCTAAACTCCAGGATCGAGCCCAGAGACTGGCCAGACAGAGGAGCATCTACAGCAGGTTAAGAAATTGACAGCAGAGTCTTATAGCAATAATTGATATTATTTTATCATGATATTGACATAAGCTGTAAATAAAGATCACTTTAACAGGAATCATTTTTAAAGTAAGAAATTCATTCACAAAAGGAGCTTTACAATAAGATTTTATTATGGTGGCTTGAGAAAGCCACCATCCTGATATACTACATAAACTTCTTCTTCTTCTTCTTCTTCTTCTTCTTCCGTCTTCTGAGACTAATTTTAAAGGGTATCTCCTCCTAAACTGTTCAAGCTACAAACTTCAAAATTTCGTCAAACTTTCAAACTGGTCTGACTCGGGTTGCTATATCTTTTCTAACTGATTCGACTATCGGTTTTCTGAAAAATGACCCAGAAAATTTCCAAAAGTCCCATTGACTTAACATTGGGTCAAACTTTGTGAGCTCATAACTCTGCATCAGACTGTCCTACAGACTTCTAACTGGGCTCATTTAACTCAGTCTAGCCAGCAGCCAATAACTGATGACTTTTTAACTTACTAGCCACTCCCTAGCAACCACTTACAGCACCCTAGCAACTGTCCCATAGACTTCCATTGTAAAAGCCTGCCATTGACTTAACATTGGATGAACCTTTGTGAGCTCATAACTCTGCATCAGACTGTCATACAGACTAATGGCTGAGCTCATTTAACTCAGTCTAGCCAGCAGCCAATCACTGATGACCTTTAAACTTAATAGCCACTCCCTAGCAACCACTTACAACACCCTAGCAACTGTCCCATAGACTGTGACTAGCTATTCTAACACATGCTAATAGTTTTAACATCCTACTGACATGCTAATTTTGCTAGAAAGATGCTAGCAACACACTAGTGACATGCTAGTCATGCTAGCACATGCTAATTCATGCTAATTCATGCTAGAAACAAGCTGATTCATGCTAGAATCATGCTAGTAACACACTAAAATCATGCTAGTAACACGCTAGAATCATGCTAGTAACATGCTAGAATCATGCTAGTAACATGCTAATTCATGCTAGAAACATGCTAGTAACATGCTAATTCATGCTAGAATCATGCTAGTAACATGCTAATTCATGCTAGAAACATGCTAGTAACATGCTAATTCATGCTAGAATCATGCTAGTAACATGCTAATTCATGCTAGAAACATGCTAGCAACATGCTAATTCATGCTAGAATCATGCTAGTAACATGCTAATTCATGCTAGAATCATGCTAGTAACATGCTGAAACATGCTAATTCATGCTAGAATCATTCTAGTAACATGCTAATTCATGCTAGAAACATGATAGTAACATGCTAATTCATGCTAGAATCATGCTAGTAACATGCTAATTCATGCTAGAATCATGCTAGTAACATGCTAATTCATGCTAGAATCATGCTAATAACATGCTAATTCATGCTAGAAACATGCTAGTAACATGCTAATTCATGCTAGAAACATGCTAGTAACATGCTAATTCATGCTAGAATCATGCTAGTAACATGCTAATTCATGCTAGAAACATGCTAGTAACATGCTACTTCATGCTAGAAACACGCTAGTAACATGCTAATTCATGCTAGAATCACGCTAGTAACATGCTAATTCATGCTAGAATCATGCTAGTAACATGCTAATTCATGCTAGAAACATGCTAGTAACATGCTAATTCATGCTAGAATCATGCTAAGCAACCACTAGAAACATGCTAACATATATGTACTTATCTATGCCGACTGTTTCAAACTTCATAAAAACTACTTCAGTTATTTACACTTTAAAACTACTTCAAACTTTCAGACTCGGCTTTCTCAAGCCACCATAAAGTTTGTCCTCAAACTTTAATATCTAGTTAGTGAATGTTAATTGATTAAACAAACATAAGTGGTGAGAAATAGATAAATGTATTAGATAAATAAGTATTGACGCTACCTTACATTGTTTCCCAATCATCGCTGATAATTTATCATTGCTTGACATTGCAGCCTGCCATTATCAATGTATTCAAACAAACATCTATACATAAAAAGTGACACTGCTCTGCAATCTTTTATGTGATGCATAGTTTAATTCATATTTTTAGTTATATAGTAACTTTGAATAGCAAATAAAGAAATGATGAGCAGTCATGCCATTGCCAGTACAGTGAACATCACCACAGTTTCAATGCTAGTCTTGCTGGTTTTGCTGGTCTTGACCAGCATTGAGACCAGCAAGAACAGCATTGAAACCGGCAAGGCCAGCATCAAGACCAGCAAAACCAGCCATGAAACCAGCAAGTCTAGCACACCAGCATCAAAACATACCTTACCAGCATATGCTGTTTTTTTTGTTGCAGGGAAACACCACTGTAAAATATTACAATCAGAATATCCTTAAAATGCATTGTGAAGTTTAATGACAATTATTCACAGTATTCGAACTGTCCTCGATAATTAACGATATCATACTCATTATTGTGGGTAACAAGATTGCCTCACAGCAAGGTCGCATTGAGTTGAGTGCGTTTTCTCCGGATGCTTCGGTTTCCCCCAAAGTCCAAAGACATGCGCTATAAGTGAATTGAATAAGCTAAATTGGCCGCAGTGTATGTGTGTGAACGCAAGAGTGTATGGGTGTTTCCTAGTGTTGGGTTGTGGCTGGAAGGGCATCCGCTGAGTAAAACATATGCTGGATAAGTTGTTGGTTCATTCCGCGGTGGCAACCCCAGATTAACAAAGGGACTAAGCCGAAAAGAAAATGAATGAATGAATGTTCATTTGTATTTTTGAACATTGCTACTTGTGAGCAGCATGCACTACAAAAAAGCTGTAAGTTTCTTTCCTCCGTGCTATAAATTCTCACCATTAATTTTTTTTACAGGTCCCACGTGTGCCTTCTAGTCTTCTAATCTGTCTTCTTTACACACTTATGTGTCTTCATTAGAAAGTAAAAAGTCATTCAGCAGCAGATGTTTACATCCAAAGCTACACAATCCCTTTCCGTTTAAGTGATTTGCTCAAAGGCTCAGTGGTCATAACTCATCGTTCATTTCTTGAGGAGATCGAAACAGAAACTTCCCAATTACCAGGCCTGAGATACCAGGCACCATCATTCACGTGAAGTGGCTTCATTTAAAGAGATTATCTTTGAAATAAATAATAGAAACTCTGGGAAACAACTAGGGCGGAAAAAAAACATGCAGTAAACTAAAGCTAGCGTTAATGTTTTTACTCGAAGTTGTTCGCCTCATAGATTTATCACACAATGAAGCAGGATTTATGACAGGAGAGCCATAAAAACACACACATATACTCACAGAAATGCACCAGGAGCTGCTCGTGTTGTTTAAGAGCTCGGTGGAAATTGCTTTTTGTCAGCACCAGCACATCTTTGTCCTCGACGATTGAATCGGATTGACTCTCCGCCAGAGTTTGGTGTAAAAATAAACAGACACTCAAGCACAGCGTTACGTCCACCTTCATACTGCCTGCAGGAGCTGAAACTGACTGACCTTTGAGTGTGTGAAGAGTAGCTAAAGGTGTGTGTGTGTGTGTACGTTAATGATATCAGTGTGTACTTTGGCAAATGAATAGTTTACAGCCAATACGAAAAGAGATAGAGAAGTCTGACGGCGACTTAAAACAGTATTATTTGTCCTTGTGCACAAATCTCTGATCAGCGGTGTCTCCTTCATTGAGGGATACTTTTATTTTTTAAAGCGATAATTCACACAAAATTGATAATTCTGTCATCATTTACTTTCCATTGACTTGTTCCAAATCTATATTAGTTTTCCTTCTGTACACAAAATAATATATACACTGAACAAATAGCCTATTTATTTTCTACTGTGGATGTCAATATTTACTGGTTTCCAATTCATTCATTCATTTTCCTTCAGCTTAGTGCCTTTATTATCAGGGGTCGCCACAGTGGAATGAACCGCCAACTTATCCAGCATATGTTTTACACAGCAGATGCCCTTCCAGCTACAACCCAGTACTGGGAATCACACATACACTATGGCCAATTTAGTTTATTCAATTCACCTATACCGCATGTCTTTAGACTGAGAGGGAAACCGGAGCACCCGGAGGAAACCCACACGAACACGGGGAAAACATGCAACTCCACATAGAAATGCCAACTGACCCAGCCGGGACTCGAACTTGTAACCTTGCTGTGAGGCGACGGTGCTAACGTCTGCGCCACCATGCCACTCCTGATATCCAATATTCTTCAAAATTGAATTTATAATTTAAAATGTATCAGGATAACTTCACCTATAGGTCTAAGCACTCACCTCCAAATTAGGCAGATTTACACAACAGATGTCAGTTAACTAAGATATACTGGCATCGCTGGAATTGCTGTGAAGCAAATAATGTGATAAAAACAAAGTTTAGATATTGTAAAATAAGACATGAGGCTTAAAACAATTTTTTAAATAAATACCCTATATATATATATATATACATACACAGTTGAAATGAGAATTAATAACCCCCTGAATTAGCCCCAATTGTTTTTTTCCCCCAATTTCTGTTTAACAGAGAGCAGATTTTTTTTCAACACATTTCTAAACATAATAGTTTTAATGACATATTTCTAATAACTGATTTCTTTTTTTTTTGCCATGATGACAGTAAATAATAATTTACTAGATATTTTTCAAGACACTTCTATACAGCTTAAAGAGACATTTAAAGGCACAATCTGCGGTTACACTGGACTTTTCTCCCCATAAACTTCCATTCTTACGCACGCGAATGCGTCAGACAGGAAACGCAAGCTCGTGCGACAAGTTTCGCAGTTCGCTGTGTTGCAAAGTTGCCGCAGCTTTAACTAGGTTAATTAGGTTAACTAGGCAGGTTAGGGTAATTAGGCAAGTTATTGTATAACGATGGTTTGTTCTGTAGACTATTGAAAAAAAATATAGCTTAAAGGGGCTAATAATTTTGACCTTAAAATGTGTTTAAAAAATCTTTACAAACTGCTTTAATTCTAGCCAAAATAAAACAAATCAGACTTTCACCAGAAGAATAAATATTATCAGACATACTGTGAAAATGTCTTTGCTCTGTTAAACATACTTCGGGAAATATTTAAAAAAGAAGAAAAATTCAAATAATATTAAATTTAATAATTCTGATTTCAACTATATATATAAGTGAACGCAAAATTGATGTATTTGATGTATTTATACTTTTAAAATATTTTCCAAATTATGTGTAATTATAGGAACTAGTATTTCATATTATAATTATCTTCTGGAGGAAGTTCTCTTATTCTTTTAGTTTGGCTAGAATTAAAGCAGTATATTTATATAATTTTCTTAAACAAATTTTAAGGTCAATGTTAATATGAACTTTTGATTGACTACAAAACAACCCACTGCTATCCAATAACTTGCCTATAATTAACCTAATAAACCTGGTTAAGGCAAATTTGCTGAAATGTGTATAGGTGCTGTTTTTAATGTAACAGCCATGTTAATAAAAGCATTTAAACACATTTTTCAAGTGCCTTGGACTGATTATTTTGTTTTGCATACTTTAATGGATCAGTGTGGATAAAAGATTCTTTAATTACACATGAGCTCCTTTTGCTGGTATATAAAACCCTTAAATTGCACTTTAAGCTGAATCCTACTATCTAACAAAATAATTAGTAAGTTTTTATGTACTGTCATCATGGCAAACAAAAACTTTGTTATAAACAACTTCTATGAGGCGTGTCACGGTGACGCAGTGCAGCACAATCGCCTTACAGCAAGAAGGTCCCTGGTTCAAGCCTCGGCTGGGTCAGTTGGCATTTCTGTGTGAAGTTTGCATGTTCTCCCCGTGTTCGCGTGGGTTTCCTCTGGGTGCTGCGGTTTCCCTCACAGTCCAAAGACATGTGCTATAGGTGAATTGAATAAGCTAAATTGGCAGTAGTGTATGTGTTTGAATGCAAGAGTGTATGGGTGTTTCAAAGGGTTGGGTTGCGGCTGGAAGGGCATCCACTGCGTAAAACATATGCTGGATAAGTTGGTGGTTTATTCCACTGAGGAAACCCCTGATTAATAAAGGGACTAAGCCGAAAAGAAAATGAATGAATGACATTTCTATTAAAACTTGTTTCAAAACGTGAATAAGTCTTCTCTCTGTGAAACAGCACTTGGGAAATATTTGAATAAGAATTTACAGGATCGAGGACTAATAATAGGAAAACTGTAGAGGGAAAATATTTCTAGTAGAGTGAACATCAGATTTCCCCCCTCTAACAATAACATGTAAAGCATAGAATGTTTTAGGAAACTTTATTTTCCACATAATACCTTCAAATGTTTTTTCTCTCAAATAAGTCGTCATTTAAGTATGTTCAAAAACAAAAGCAAGTGCATGTTCTCAACACATGTTGCAGCATTACTTAATTTTAGCCACTGTACTTAAACAGCCCTGAGATCATTACACTGGCATCATGTTCATTACCCTGTCCAACAACAAAACAAATGAGGAAAGAGTGCAATCTCTGCCTATAGTAAAACAGATTGGGACTTCATTTACATATAGTAAACACTGCAGTATTATGTGAGCAGTGAAAACCCTCAGCCCCTGCATGTCATTTACTATTATTATAATACAGTTTCAATTCATAAATAGGTTAGGACTCCTCAAAGTCAGATCATCCTCAAAAGTGAAGAATTTGCTTAATTAAGTGCATTACAAGTGCATTTGTTTGCACAGAGGTCACATGGCAGGTCATGTCATTCAATTAAATACTAGTTCATTAAATACCTTGAAAAACAACAACACAAAAAATACATTATAGTTCATTTGGGATCAGTGCATTTCCTCTTGTAAATAAACATTCGTTCTGATTCTAAAATGTAGGAATGAAATGTCTCCTTAAGCCGTAATCTTTGTCCATGTTCAGTCACATCAGCTCAATCTTGATGATTTTAGGAAAAGTGGCTTTAGATAACAGTGGTCCATTTTTCATTCACATGGACATTAATGTAGTTTTCTCCGAGCGTTAAGACCGTCTTTGTGGATTTGGCTTCCATCTGTGTCAAGCAAAAAGGCATTATATTTCTCAAACCAATGTGATGGTTAAATTAAGCCAGAATTACATCAAACAATCAACATGACATGACTCAATTTACTTCCATAATTTGAGATTATTTTTATGCTAAAATACAAATAAATACTTTATTTTGTTAAATTTATTATTTAAAAAAAAGTTTATACAAACAAATTATATAAACAAATGAATTTAACATTTAAATATTTTTTTTAAATAAAATGGTTGAAATAATGTTCCATCATTCAATGTGACAAATATATTTATTCAAAAATTAAACATGCATATATTTTTACTTATGAACGTATTGAAAAGAAGTAACAATCATATTAAACGTTTTCATGCATTAAATGATTAAAAATGTATTGCTTTACTCTTATTATCGTAGCGCCACCTCTGTGTATTAAGTTTAAGATAGCGCTCCAGGTTCAATAAACTAAATGCCTACAGGGATGTTGAAGGCCCCTCTGATATGATTCTTCAATTATGTAATCCTCTGTTAAAATAAGGTAAATTAGAATAAATCTTCCCCAAGTTTGAATAAATTACCAGAAATGAACTTTGTAAATAATAAAACTCTTAGAAAAATCAGAAAATATAATGAATTTAATTAGAATAGAAATGTATAGATTGGGGGAAAACCCAGATGTAAACAAAATGCAAAAATATGCAATATATGCACAACCAAAAATAAATTACCCAGATATAAATCGACACGAGGATTTACAATGACAAATTCTATTTATTGTAGAATTTTTGCTATTTTTTTATAAAAGATTCTTGTTCTACAAAGCCTGACAAGATTTATTTTGATAAACTATTTATGTTTATGTAAAAAAAAAAAGAAGGATAAAGAAAGTCTTCTGAAACTTGTTATGCTTGAAATAGATTTGAGGCAGAATTTGAATATAAAGTCGAAGTTAGAATTATTAGCCCCCTGGTTATTTTTTCCCTAATTTCTGTTTAACGGAGAAAAGATTTTTTCAACACATTTCTAAACATAATAGTTTTAATAACTCATTTCTAATAATGGATTTATTTTATCTTTGCCCTGATAACAGTAAATAATATTTGACTAGATATTTTTCAAGACACTTCTATACAGCTTAAAGTGACATTTAAAGGCTTAACTAGGTTAATTAGGTTAACTAGGCAGGTTAGGGTAATTAGGCAAGTTATTGTATAATGATGGTTTGTTCTGTAGACTATCAGAAAAAAATATAGCTTAAAGACGCTAATAATTTTGACCTTAAAATGGTTTTTAAAAAAATTAAACTGCTTTTATTCTAGCTGAAATAAAACAAATAAGACTTTCTCCAGAAGAAAAAATATTATCAGACATACAGTGAAAATTTCCTTGCTCTGGTAAATATAATTTGGGAAATATTTAAAAAAGAAAAATAATTCAAAGGGGGTTTAATAATTCTGACTTCAACTGTATTTATTATTTTATTATTATATATTATTTAATATATATTATATTATTATGATAGCTGGTTTACAAGAATTAATTCAAAACAAAATATGTAATTTTATTGAAAACTATTAAGAATAACTTCAATAGTATGTCTTAATATCTTAACTAAAACAACACTAGAATAAATATACACTCACTGGCCACTTTATTAGGTACATCTGTCCAACTGCTCGTTAACGCAAATTTCTAATCAGCCAATCACATGGCAGCAACTCAATGCATTTAGGCATGTAGACATAGTCAAGACGATCAAACCGAGCATCAGAATGGGGAAGAAAGGTGATTTAAGTGACTTTAAACGTGGCATGGTTGTTGGTGCCAGAAGGGCTGGTCTGAGTATTTCAGAAACTGCTGATCTACTGAGATTTTCACGCACAGCCATCTCTAGGGTTTACAGAGAATGGTCCGAAAAAGAGAATATATCTAGTGAGTGGCAGTTCTGTGGGTGCAAATGCCTTGTTGATGCCAGAGGAGAATGGCCAGACTGGTTCCAGCTGACAGGAAGGCAACAGTAACTCAAATACCACCTCATTACAATCAAGTTACACAGAAGAGCATCTCTGAACACACAACACGTCTAACCTTGTGGCGGATGGGCTACAGCAGCAGAAGACCACACCGGGTGTCACTCCTGTCAGCTAAGAACATGAAACTGATGCTACAATTCACACAGGCTCACCAAAATTAGACAAAAGAAGATTGGAAAAACGTTGCCTGGCCTGATGAGTCTCAATTGCTGCTGCCACATTCAGATGGTAGGGTCAGAATTTGACGTCAACACCATGAAATCCATCCTGCCTTGTATCAACGGTTTAGGCTGGTGGTGGTGGTGTAATGGTGTGGGGAATATTTTCTTGGCACACTTTGGGCCCATTAGTACCAATTTAACATCATGTCAATGCCACAGCCTACCTGAGTATAGTTGCTGACCATGTCCATCCCTTTATGACCACAGTGTACCCATCTTCTAATGGCTACTTCCAGCAGGATAAGGCACCATAAAGCTCAAATCATCGTTTTTTTTAACATGAAAATGAGTTCACTGTACTCAATTGGCCTCCACAGTCACCAGATTTCAAACCAATAGAGCACCTTTGGGATGTGGTGGAAGATTCGCATCATGGATCTGCAGCAGCTGTGTGATGCTATCATGTCAATATGTACCAAAATCTGAAGAAGATTTTCAGCACCTTGTTGAATCTATGCCACGAAGGATTAAGGCAGTTCTGTAGGGGCTCCAACCTGGTACTAGCAAGGTGTACCTAATAAAGTGGCCAGTGAGTGTATAAATGCATTGTATATCTTTTGACATTATGGAATAATTTATTGCAACATTAGTGGAAAACAAGTGTGACTAAAAAAATTATTATGTGTGCAAATTCCTAAGCATGTGAGGAAAAATACAAATAATTTTGCAGTTGTAAATGTTTTTTTTTATCTGTGTATTAAAATAAATTGAGTCACTTTGGATTTCATGTTGAAACTACAAGACTGACATCATCAAGTCTAGCTTATGATGTCAACACATCATAAAGGAAAAAAAAAAATCAACAAATCAAATTCACGGGTTATAACAAAACATGACCAAAATATAATCTGATTTACCAACAAGAAGAAATGAATTATTACAACTAAACTAAACACAAGCTTAGCATGCAGTATACTCTCAAACTTAGAGTCAGAAAGGCAGGACCAAAGAAAGAGAGAAACATAATGCAAGCAAACACTCAAGACGAACACAATGACCAATGTGACCCTGGGCTTTTCCAAAGAGTGGACATTTACCTAAACCAAAGAACCATGGAGAGAGAGAATGAAGTGGAGCAGGAGAGACAGAAAGAAGATGAAGAGTGCTAGAGCACAGCATGGACTTCCCTGAAACGCCAAACACACCAGGAGAAAGAGGAAGAAGAAGAAAACACCAGGATGACTAATGCAACATTACAGTGATGTACAGCTCATCCAGTCTCTCCAATACACATGAAGACAACAGTACTAAATCATCAGTGTGTGTGTGCCAACCTGATTTCACGAAGTAGGACATGCTCCTGGATTAACATCTATGTTGATCTTGGAACAACATTCCAATCAGCCAATCAGAATTAAGAGATATGTTAACCGTTTATGTTAAGTTTAGTCTTAAGGTTAGGTTTATGCACTTCTACATGAGTGTTATCCAACTATTATTCCTCTCTGATTTAGGGAATAATGTACAGTTATGATTGGGTTTAGGGGTAGGGAATAGGTATGGATTACATTTTCCAACAAAAATGATGTTCCAGCATCAACACGGATGTTAATCCTGAATCGCATCGAACTTGGCAAAATCATGAAGTGCGTTTGGGTGGGAATTTATCACACCTCTGTACGCTGGGCATGGTGAAGTGTGTCATTCTGGTTCAAGTCCAGTGTTTGGCATTACTGTGAAATAAATGGTACATACAGCTGTGGAAAACATTAGGAGACATCTAAAAGTCTGTGTGAAATCTAAATGTATGATGTTTATTTTGCTAGTGCACATTGTACCTAAAGAATAACAATTAATCAGTGGAAATTTATTGTACTAAATTCTTTTGGTAATCTTCAATCAGTCTGAACATTTGCTTTGTGTTTGGTCCTTCTCTGTTGACCTCAGCTTGACGGCTTCTTAGCCACGCCCCTCTTACTGTTAGTTTGCTATGAGGATATGATGCGCAAAAAGATAGCCCCACCCCCCACTCGATGTTCAGTTTCAGTTGGAAGTGGATCAACATATGGAAATAAAAGTCTCAGCAACATCCGGTTCACACAGTCTTTAAATTCCCAGGTTCTCTGGATTTATTAGGTAAGGGTTTGAATAAAATGTTAATTATTGTTTTATTCCATTAAGTCTGTTAAAATTTCATCCAGATTAAAAATGATCTAAATAGTATTATTATCTAAAATGTTCATCTTGACAAAAGGTTTCTTTCATTTCTTAGAATAAATGTCATCAGAAGTTTACAGAATAAAATAAAAAATTATGAACTATAAGCCGTAAATCCAGAGAAACTGAGAATTTCCAAATGGTCTCTTAAATTTTTTCCATAGCTGTATTTAATATAACTTTCACATACTGTATACTTACATGTACAGTACAGCAGCCAGTTATGTTAAGTAACAATTCTGAATTGAATTTTATTTTATTAATGAATACAATAAAACCGCTTTAAAGACGAATAAAAACACTGAACGCTGACACTGAAAAACAAAATGCAAACAAATTTAACAAATTAAATGAATAGAAATTTTAATTATTTACAACTATTAATAAAAATCAAATCAATAGTATTTAAAAACAATACTAACATACTGTAATTAGAGATGAAGATGAAAAGGGTTTGCCAAGAAAAATAATAATAAAGTAAAATAATAAATGCTTCAAAACATTCTGTCCATTCAAAAGTAATTTCTTTATTTTACTTGATGCATAGAAAAAATATATTCTTTAAAATGAATTTTTTACTATAATACAGTTTTAGTATCATACAGTATATGCAAGATGCACTTCATGATTTTGTCAAGTACGATGCAGTCCTGGATTAACATCCATGTTGGTCCTGGAACATCATTTTTGTTGGAAAATGTAATCCATACCTATTCCTACCTCTAAACCCAACCATAACTGTAAATTATTCCCAAAATGAGAGGGGAATAATAGTTGGATAACACTCATGTAGAAGTGCATAAACCCAACTGTAAGACTAAACTTAACATAAACAGTAAACATATCCCTTAATTCTGATTGGCTGACTGGGATGTTGTTCCAGGATCAACATAGATGTTACTCCAGGAACATGTCCTACTTGGTGAAATCAGGTTGGCGTATGCAAGACAGCCACTAAATTGTCAAAGTAAAAAAGTTTATATTGAATATGTATTTTGTTGAAGTATTTTTACTTCAAATCTGTTATTCTAAATGAACGAAACAATTTTTTTAAATATTTACTTTTTATAATTTAATTTTGGTTCAATTTGGTTTCATTTTTAAACCCGTTTAAAATTAATTCTATTTGGTCCTTCAACTGGCACATAAAACCACACTTCACCTTCACCCAAGCAGTGCTGATGTTTACTGATGTTATTTTGAGAGTGATTGTCTGCTCACCGTGAGCGAGCGCGTGCTGGAAGGCTCCAGGTGTTCCAGGATAAACAGCTGTTTTGCAGGCCTGTGTCTGTGTGGAGAGTTTGCTGCCAGGGCTCAGGCCAGGGAACGGCAGAGCGTGCAGAGGGTTGAAGCCAGGCAAAACTCCTGGCTGGACGCTGCAGGGGTAAGAGGACGGCAAGAGAGACAGAGACGGTGTGGGCAGAGCTGGAGTCCCACAGGAGATCTCACCCGCGGCCTGAAAAATCACACACAGAAACTCAAGTAATGACCTTAGTACATCATATGAAATCCAGAGTAATTAATTTAACGTTTTAGGGATGTTATAACGATGATGATGTAAAGCAATGCAATCCACTTGTTAAGTGTGATGCCACACGAAGTGGCTTCCGGGTCCAAGCGTTTTATCTAACTGTACAGGGAGACAAAACAAATTGTGATAATGAACGTTTTCAAAGTGAGGTAATACTTTAGAAAATCACAATATGTGTGTGTGTGTGTGTGTGTATATATATATATATATATATATATATATATATATATATATATATATATATATATATATATATATATATATATATATATATATATATATATATATATATATATATATATATACACACACACACAAATACATACATACATACACACACACACACACACACATGCATACATACATATACATGCCTTATATCAGATGATGTGTGATCACACCATGATTTCATATGAAATTCACTTTAATGTGTGATATGACTAAAAATTGGTCATAAACTAATATTTTCTGAATTGAAATGAGTAGTGGCTTGGACCCGGAAACAGTATTTTATACGTCATGACTTAAGTGGATAAATTCAGCTTTAGGCATCCCCAAAAAAATAATAATTACATTTTATAGTATATTAAATATTAAAATTGTACTTTTGATTCAACAAATGCAGCCTTGGTGTGCATAAGAGACTTCCTTTAAAAACATTTTACTAACCCAAACTTTTCAACAGTGTTCAGCATATGAAGAGTTCAGATGCAAAAACCTCTAAATGCCGTCTGAAATTTTCTAAAAAATGAGCATTTCCTATGTTTAGGTTCAGTTTTTTTCACTTTAAAGGCAATGAAAAGAACTTATTCGCCACTATAAAAGTAAAATTTGTGAGCCTACACAAAGGAGTTGGAGAAAAATGAAGAAAATATCAAGCAGCATTTAGAGGTTTTATATATATATATATATATATATATATATATATATATATATATATATATATATATATATATGCATATACTCTTCATATACGTACAAGTACACCCCTCACAAATCTATCTTTTAAATTCATATTTTTAATAGGAAGCTTTACAATATTATATTTGTGCATAAACATTAGATTATAGTCAGTACTGAAGCCAAATCTGGAGCCGATCTAATAAAATAACTTACAATAATGGTTTAAAAACTAGTACAGCAAAATGTATATGTTATAGAAAAATATTAAATACAAATAAAAAAAAAAAGAGGAAAAAAATCAAGAAGCAAAAAAATAGAAAAATGTAGTTGAAATTTTATAGTTTGTATTTTTTTTTTTTGCAATATTGTGCTTGAATTTAATTGTATTCTTTCAATTTCTAAATATGTTTGGTGACTAAAATATGTTTTATATATATATATATATATATTTATATATATATATATATATATATATATATATATATATATATATTAAAAACATATATCTGTTTAATAAATCTGTTTTGTTTATAAATCTGTTTTTGTAATAATAGCCATAATTAAGTACATTTACAATGTTAGACAAATGATTTAAAAAAATAATTCCGCTGTTTTTAAGTTTTCAGAAACCGTTTTCACTTAGATGGCAGAATGCCAATGAATAGTAATAGTTGTTAATAATAATATATCTGAAATATTAGAAATATGATTAAAAATAATGACATACAATTATTATACTGAACATTCTGCTTTGCCATCTAACAAACTTGCAAACTCTTAATCCAAACTTTCTCATGAACTATTGATGCATATCTTCCCAATTTAAGATGAAAGTATTATGATTTACAGCATCAACAATAACAGCATAAACCAATAGTGTAACTTACGTGAAGTTGGCAGCCCATAATAATAAACATTCCCCAAAACACTTCCATTCGTTTGTGCTACATTTGTGCTGGTTTGGTGTCTGAGATATTAAGCATTATTTTTTTGACTGTGTGACATCTCTTAAAAATAATGCTTATAAAAATAATGCACAATCTCTCAGACACCAAACCAGCACAAACCTTCGTTTTTTTTGCAGCACAAATCAACACAAATGTAGCACAAATTAATGGAACAGTTTGGGGGATTATTTATTTTTGGGGGTGCAAACTACATGGAGGTATATTACTACTTCTGAAGAGTTGTATTTGGTGGGATTCATAAAAAAAAAAAATAAATAAATAAATAAATAAATCTTCTCACTGCTGCCATAGAGGCGTGTGTGTGTCCTCTGGAGGCGGTGGTGGTCAGCAGTCTGGCCACCCCCTGCACCACTGACGGACAGTGCCCCTGCGCTCCATCTGGAGGAGCCACCAGCGTCAGCTTCAAACTGGCCTTCTCTCCGGCCTCTGAATCCCCAGCAGCCTCAGCACTGACCGGACTCCTCTGCTTCTCCGTCTTGTTACTGGCAGCGGCTGAAGATCTGTGGCTCTGGATGCAGGGCTGCGTGGAGAAGCTGTTGGATGGGGTTTTGGCAGTGGTGCTCAGCGTGGCTGCGGCTTCAGGCTGCATGTTTGCAGGTAAACCCAGACGCTTGCGTTTCAGAGCCGGCGGACCCTGAATCTCATGGACATGCTTACCGTCTTCAGGGGCGCCGCTGGCCTGTGTGGCCAACAGTGGGAAAAGCAAGACTTAGAAACACAAGTTTAACTCTAATTCCCTAATAAATGCAACATTCAAGACCTTGAGGTACCTTCTTTAGTTTTGTTGTGCCTATTGGTTTCTTCCTTGCCCTGTAAAATGCAAAGGAAGTGCAATTCATTAACCTGAGCACTAAAAACTGAAGACTTTTAGTGTGTTTTAGCCATTCATTGAGACAGCAGAAGCATTTTGGGTGACTAAAAATGTGAAATTATGATAGCTAAACAGCACAGAACAAAACAGTTTCATTTGTTAGTCTACTAGCACGAAGCTTAACATTATTAAACTGGAAACAGAAAGCTGCTCCTACACATATACACATCTAATGAGGGATGTAATGAAACATTTGGAACTGGAGAATATCAGATTCGCCCTAAAAAAAAAAAAAATAAATCTACCAACTATACATAAATTATTTTAAAGACATAAATTCTACAGGAAATAGTTGAATTAAAGAGGCTTAGCTTAAAACTGAAGGTCAGTACTTTTTTTATTATTATTTACTTATTGTTTTTATCCATTATTATGTTACTTTCATACATTGTTTGTATATTTATTTATTGTTAATTTTTGTGTAAATGTTTGTTGGACCAAATTTGTAAGTCCATGTGTTTGACTTTTGAAAAAACAATAAAGAAATTTATATATTCAGTTAAAGTCAGATTTATTAGCCCCCCTGTATATTTTTTTTCCTCAATTCTGTTTAACGGAGAGGAGATTTTTTCAACACATTTCTAATCATGATAGTTTTAATAACTCATTTCTAATAGCTGATTTATTTTGTCTTTGCCATAATGACAGTAAATAATATTTTATTGGATATTTTTCAAGACACTTCTATACAGCTTAAAGTGACATTTAAAGGCTTAATTAAGTTAATTAGGTGAACTAGGCAGGTTAGATTAATTAGGCAAGTTATTGTATAATGATGGTTTGTTCTGTAGACTATCGAAAAATATATAGCTTAGAGGGGCTAATAATTTTGACCTTAAAAAGTTTTAAAAATTTAAAACAGCTTTTATTCTAGCTGAAATAAAACAAATAAGAAAAAATATTATCAGACATACTGTAAAAATTTCCTTGCTGTTAAACATCATTTGGGAAATATTTGAAAAGAAAGAAAAATTCACAGGAGGGCGAATCATTCTGACTTCAACTGTGTGTATACAGTGTATATACATACAGTATATATAAAAAGAAAATGTGAAATTATAGAAAGAGCAAGTTTAAAAATATAGATTTTGTTATTGTTAATCAATCACTAATATTTTGTAAACTACAAAAACATGATTTTGTGAAAATGGTGTGTGTGTATTACAAGAACTATACGTGTCTGCATGTGAGTAGTTTTTCTTGACAAAGTGACAGTGGCAAATATTAGCATGGCATGTTTATAGCTTCTTTTAGTTCAGTGTAATTGCCCCCCCCCCCCCCCCCCCCCCCCCCAATACATTTGGATAAATAATGAAAAATGATGAACTCAACTCTTCTTCGTAAAGGTTGGCTATACATCGAAGTGTGTAGTAATGTAAAATCATACTTACACAACACCAGTAATATGACCATGTGCTTTTCGGGTTCTATAAGCAGAATTCTATTGAGAAAAACAAGAGAAATAAATCAGAAACTAACAATTCTGAAGATTTAAAAAAGGATTTACAGACTTCATATGCACACACATTTTATATAGCCTTTTCAAATGCATATTTAATGCACTTCTTGATGGAAAATATAAAATCTACATTTTCATAGTGTTATTAGCAGGAATTTGAATTTTTGCCAATCAATACTGTTCCATTTATGAGCTTTCTATTAATCAAAGAATGAAAAACAATAATTAAAAGTAAAACAATATTGGGAAAAAATATTGGGAGTTTGCTATTACCAATGCAAGTTAAATATCTGATTTATTGTTTCAAATAACCTTAAAAGGACCACTCAAATTAATTTTTTAGAAATAATTTTTAATAATTCAGCAGATCTCCAGGTTTTGAGGGAGCACTTTTAGCTTAGCTTAGCATAAACCAGATTAGACCATTAGCATCACTTTCAAAACAAACAAACAAAAAATTCAAAAACCTTTTGATTATTTTCCTGTTTAAACCTCAACTCTTCTGAATTTATATTGTGTACCAAAACTGACAAAAAAAAAAAAGTTGCTGTTTGTGTATTGTTGTATATTGTAAACTAGAAATATGGGTCAAATCTAAAAATAAAATTCCGACAAAGTTTTGAAGGATAGTGGTACAATAGAACTTTATGACCAATTACATAACTTGCAAATTATAATTAACTAATCTTGGCCCTCGCTGTTTCTCTTGTATTGATTTGACAATTTTCACAATTTTGAAGTATCAATGGTTGGCTTTGTATACCTGGACTGCATCCACCCTTTAGGCCAAAGTGATTTAACATCCGCCTCCAGGAACGCTTTCAGATACTCCTCTAAACTAGAGCAGGAGTGCGACTCTGAATCATAAATCATCATTTTCACATTGACAATCTCACAGAGCAGCTCCCTGTCAAAACACACAGCGACATTTGTGGATACCCATGATCAAAGGTCACAAAATAAGACGATGCTTGATTTTATTAAAAAAACCTGGTTCTCATTAGATTAATAGAATATTTGATGAGAATGAACGCTCTGTTTTTTTGTAATTTACTAGCATCTATTATTAATCATATACACACACGAGAGTCCCGACCTGATCTCTTCATTCCATCTGAATCTCTTGCGAGGCCCAAACACCCGCTTTCCACTCCTCTCTTCTTCTTCCTCATCAGATCCATCAATCGCTCGCTCTTTCTCAGCCTCGAGTCTTAAAACATACAGAAGAACACATAAATATAATAATACAAGTGGAGTGAAAATTAAAACTTTAATGTATGTGCAGTTATGTTCTAGTAGTACCAGAATAGCAAAGTCCACTAAAGGAGGTCGAGCCTTCTTATTTATGGCTCCTAAACTCTGGAATAACCTTCCTGATAATGTCCGAGGCTCAGACATGCTCTCTTAGTTCAAATCTAAATTAAAGATCTATCTTTTAGTAAAGCATGCACACAATGCATCCCATAACAGTATGATGTTTGAGTGTGCTCCATGCAGGCGAGTAGGTTTGACAACCTCCTGTTGGACACACTCCTCCTTCCTTAATGCACTAGAGATTTTGTTAGAAACAAACATATAAAGCCTATAAGTATTTCTATGTTTGATTATATAACTACTATTTTCATTTATTGTGCTTCATTTTCACATTGACATTTAATATCTCTTGTTCAAATACATTATGAACAGCAGCTGAGCTAATTATTTTCTTTGTTCTCTATTTCCCCTTGGGGATGCCCATCCTGAGTCCTCTACAGACTGTGCAGCAGCAACCATCGAGGACAACACATACACTTAATACACTTCATTAAACATGTACTCATAGACATCACCTATATGCTATAAAAATGCAGGTTAATGATGTCTTTATATAATAAATTATATTTGTTTGTAACTTTAACTTAATTTGATTGTAATGCAATATTGTGCACCTTTTGTAAAGCTGCTTTAAAACAATAATTATTGTAAAAAGTGCTATATAAAAATAATCTTGAATTGAATTAATGTCTGATTACTTGGCAGCTCTGGCTTCAGAGTGAGCCTGGCAGTGATTCTGGAAGCGGGTGATCTGCTCTGGCATGGATCTGGCAACCGCATTCTCCAGTTTCTTCAGCAGCTCCTGCATCTGCTCATCCTGATGACATACAGCATTTGAATTATATATAGTACATGAATCAAGGTTGAAACATTTTACTGAGCAAAAATTGTCTACTTTTTACCATGATTTACAAAAGACATTCATTGAAATTCCATTTAGTGTAACAAGTTTTTCAAAAACATTGAGTACGTTAACATGGACACCAATAATTTAATGTTAATACGATTAAGACACTACTCTGATTAAGAGTCTACCCATGTAAACAGTGATTTTTGATTACCTTAACCTGACTAAAGTCATAATCGAACTAAACAGAAATCGAATTAAGAGGTGGAGTGTATCTATTATTGTGCCTAATCGCATTATTGAAGTGCTGTACAGACATGTAAACACTTTAATCAAACTATTACCATCATGTAGGGCTTTTAGCTGCATATTATGACAGGAGAGTCTATACACACGGCTGTTTGACACTATTCTCTCTGCACCTACAGAGTCATTAAAGTACCACAGACATGGAGGTTTTTTTTCTAGTCGGCATGTGGCATCACATTGCATTAAAACACCAGTCCTTACTTCATACTCGCATCCAATATCTCAAAGTTTGTCTTGGGAGCATGAATGAAATGTTCCTAATGAAAGTGAAAGTGCCAAACTGCAGTTAAAGTCGACAACTTAAAAATGAAAAACCTGAAATTACATGAAATTCCGGAGGAAATGTGGATAGTGTGATGACGTAATGACGTTAACCAAAGCTTTTCACAATCATGAGGGGGGTCTTTCCACACCACAACCAGTGTGCAGCATCCACTTGGATGATGCGACGGCAGCCACAAGATAACGATGCCAGTGCGCTCACCACATACCAGCCATTGGTGGAGTGAAGAGACAGTGATAGAGCCAATTCAGTGGATGGGGATTATTAGGAGGACATGATAAGTAAGTGTCGATTGAGGGACTTTGGCCAGGACACCGGGGTTACACCCCTACTCTTTACGAGAAGTGCCATGGGATTTTAATGACCACAGAGAGTCAGGACCTCGGTTTAACGTCTCATCCGAAAGACGGCGCCCACTGACAGTGTAGTGTCCCCTTCACTTTTATTGAGGCATTAGGACTCACAGACCACAGGTTGAGCGCCCCCTGCTGGCCTCTCTAACACCACTTCCATATATATATTCCTATAACATGTAAAACCCGATCATGAAAGGAACATTCAAAAGCAACTCATGTAAACACCTTAATCATATTATTGGCTTATTCAGATTAAGGCAAATAATTTGATTACTGATGTCCATGTAAACATAGTCATTGTTAGCCATATTAATTGTATAACATACTAACATAGTCTAACTTAAGATCACAGTGGAACAGAAAAACACTATTCAGTTGCTATTTTAAATATTTATACTTCGCCACTATCCATCAAACCAATAGGTTTTACCCATTTGTCAGCAATAAGATTTTCATTGTTTTAAATATAATAAAATCTAGTGTGATTGCATATATTTTCCATGTATTTTTTGATTAATACAGGTTGTATTATGTCTGTTGATACTATTTATGTAAATGTATCTGCTACACTGATTGACAATGAAACATTATTTCATGCATATTTTGAGGTTTTATTTTTACAAAAGCGTTTTAAAATATTAAAAGTAGACACTATTAAATTTATTCTTACCATTAGAATATATGGTCACACTTTAAAATAAGGTTCCATTAGTTAATGTTAATGCATTTACTAATGTGAACCACGAATGATAGATGCTTCTACAGCATTTATTAATCACAGTTCAACATTTACTGATGCTTTATTAAAATAGAAAAGTTGTGAGTTAACAATAACTAAATTATGAATGACTTTATTCTCATTAGCTAAAGATTAAACAGACAAAGTCAAATAAGTATTGTAATACAGTGTTTCTCAACCACGGTCCTGGAGGACCACCAGCTCTGCACATTTTGTCTCCTTAACCAAACACACCTGATTCAGATAATCAGCTCGTTAGCAGACAATGAAAGACTTGTAATGAGTGTGACCGCAAAGGAGAAATCCAAAACATGCAGTACTGGTGGTCCTCCAGGAATGTGTTTGAGAAACACTGCTGTAATAAATGTATTGTTTTGTTTGTTCATACATTAACTAATGAAAGTGTTACTGATTATATTATGCATGATAACATTACCGACCAGATTACGGTAGCGTTATTACCATTATCATGCATTACTCATGCAATGCAAATGATTCAAATTTGATCACTTGTCCAAAAGACTAGTCACTCATGTGGTGATAAAATCGAGAGAATCTGGCCGCTGCATTTATAAATATAATTTTTGCAGTGAATGACTGTATTCTCATGTATAGGGCAAAACACAGTAAAATTCTCATTGTAATTTAAAAACTCCTTAAAAATCTCTAGATATTTTTCTCTTTCTGATTTTATCAACATACTACAAAACTGCATTTACAAATATAATTTTTGCAGTGAAGGACTTGTCATTGTCATGTCTTTACAGGGAAAATGGTCTTTCAAATTGAATTAAAAATCTATATATCTTTCCTTATTCTGATTTATTAATATAGTACAATATTATTCTATTCAAACAAGTTAGGTCGAAACTAACCTAAAATAGTCCAATCGTGATAGCCGAGAAGTGTAATCTAAAATGAACGTATTAAATTAAATGGATTATAATTGACTCTTGAATTATGATTAGAGATTGCAAAAGATGGGAAATCACACTGAGGAATGTAAAGTAAAAACCAAGAACAAAAATGTAAGAAATTGTCAATATTGAAGTCATTTATTTTAGTGTTAAGGTGTCATGCAGTTCTCAAAACCTGCTGTTGACTGTGGAGCTTTTTGGCTCTTTTAACCAGTGTGCCTTTGTTGCAGGACAGCTGTGATGCCAAGTAGGAGAAGATTCTGGAACGCACTTTCCCACCAAGCTGCTTAGAGTTCACTTCCACACTGAACATGTACAAAGAGACAGAAGATAGAATCAAAATAAAAAAGTACACTGTCCTCAATCACAATCAACAGTAGAAAAAGAATGCTTAAGAATCTATATGCAGTATGAATTGTTAAAGTGATAGTTCACCCAAAACTAAAACTTCTTGTTCCAAACATGTTGGATTTTCTTTCCTCTGTTAAACAGAAAAAAAAAATCCTTTTAAAAACCATTGATTTCCATAGTATTTGCTTCTCCTACAATGGAAGTCAATGCTTTCCGGTTTCGAATATTGTGAATAATATATTTTGTGTTCAACAGTAAAAATAATACACATATAAAATTCAAAACCACTTGAGGGTAAACAGTGAGTAATTTTTTTTATTGGGTGAACTATGCATTTAAGTGCACTGTAGCCAGAACTTTTTTTTTCTTTCTAGTCAAAATTCACTAGCTTCAAGTCAACAAATAAGGTAAACTAAATGTACATTGTTATGTCATTTGATTGTCAGGTACACCTCAGATTATAGACTACATAGTTCTGGTTATTAAAGAACATACTTTTGCTGATGAATATTGATGTTACAGAAGAGAATGAAATAAAATGATTATACATTTGGCATATTATTTAGATGATGTACAATAAATTAATATTCATACTCCACTTACTCTAGTAAAACACTGTTGAGTTCTGAAGACAAAATCTCCATCTTATTTTGTCCTTCAATGTTCTTGGCAGCCTAAAATAAAACACAAGTCATGTCTGAGAATAACTCATGTATTCCTACAGTACAAACTCTGACCTAATACTCTAAAGCCATAAGAGCAAATGTCTATCCAACAATTCTCAAAATGATTTAAAGTATTCCAACTATATGCCATCAAATTTCCTGTCTTTTCCCTGATTTTCACTGCACTGTAAAAAAATTTATGACAAAAAGTCAAGACAACAAATATTTTATGTTCCTTTAACTTGTTTTAGTTAATCAGGTTTAAAATACATTTACGTTATACAAAAGTTTAAATTTATATTTTTAGTCAGTTTGATTGATGCAAGTTGAAACAACTAGAATAGTTAACTAAAGAATTTAAAGCAGGAAGACTTTGTTTACAGTGCGACTAAAATTTCCATGACCCATCCACCTTATTATTTAACGTTAGAGTGGTACGGTAACTTAAATGTGTCAAGACTTTCAATCTCATTCACTTCCATAATATTTTAGCAATTAAAAAAGTATGCTGCTTGATGTTTTAAAACATAATTTTCTTATGTTGTTTAAATATATATTGAGTGCGGCTGACAAATGAGTAAGGAATAAAATAGCATGGATAAAATATGTGAAACGTGAAAGAAATGCTTTAGAAAATTACATTTTAATAAATGAAAAGTCAAATTTAAAATGACAAGCTAAAATGCATGATAATCCATGACTTAAACAAAAAAAGTTAATATAACCTGACTTTCAGTGTCTGGAACAGACCTTTTAAAATTCTATGATATTCCAGAAATTACTTGAACTAAACTATATAATATTCACTGATTTTCAATGTCTGGAATAGACATTTTAAAATTCCATATTGCAGATATGACTTGAACTAAAAATAAATAATATTCCCTCACCTTCAGTGTCTGGAATAGATCATTTAAAACTCCCATGATATTCCAGAAATGACTTGAGCTAAAAATATATAATATTTCTCAACTTTCATCATCCGGAACAGACCTTTTAAATTTACAAGATATCCCAGAAATGACTTGAACAACAACAAAAAAAATATATATTTCAGAAATGACTTGAACAAAAAAAATATTCCATGATTTCAGTGTCTGGAATAGATCTTTTAAATTCCACAATATTCCAGAAATGACTTGAACTAAAAATATATAATATTCCTCAACATTCATCCTCTGGAACAGAACTTTTAAAATTCCAAGATATCCCAGAAATGACTTGAACTAAAATATAAAATAATCCCTGACCTCCAGTGTCTGGAATAGATCTTTTAAAATGACTAGACATTTCATTAATGACTCGAACAACAAAATAATAATATTCCCTGACTTTCAGTGTCTGGAATAGACCTTTTAAAATTCCATATTCCAGAAATGACTTAATATATAACATTCCCTGACCTTCAGTGCCTGAAATGACCTTTTAAAATGCCATGATATTCCAGAAATGTCTTGAACTAAAAACATTTAATATTCTCTGACTTTCATTGTCTGAAATAGACCTTTTAGAATTCAATTTTGCAGAAATAACTTGAACTAAAATATATAATATTCCCTGATTTTCAGTGTCTGGAATAGACCTTCTAAAATTCCATGACATTCTAGAAATGACATGAACTAAAAATATATAATATTCCCTGATTTTCAGTGTCTGGAATAGATCTTTTTGAATTCCATGATATCCCGGACTTGAACACAAAGATATATATTATTCCTTGGCTCTCAGTATCTGGAATAGACTTTAAAACATTGCACGATATTCCAGAAATGACTTTAACAAAATATATATAATATTCCCTGACTTTCAGTGTCTGGAATATACCTTTAAAGGTTCTATATTCCAGAAATTATGTAAACTAAAAATATTTAATATTCCCTGACTTTCAGTGTCAGGAATAAACCTTTTAAAATTATTAGACATTCCAGAAATTACTTGAACTAAAATATATATATAACATTCCCTGATTTTCAGAGTCTAGAATAGACCTTTTAAAAGTCCATATTCCAGAAATTCCAAAATATTCCAGAAATGACTTGAACTAAAAATATACAACATTCCCTGACTACCAGTGTCTGGAATAGACCTTTTAAAATTCCACATTCCATGATCAGAAATTCCATATTTCAGAAATTCCATGACCTATGGGAAACCTTTATGTTGTAATAGCAACAATTACCTGTGAAATGTCCTTAATGTGTTGCTCTAGCATAGGCGGTAGACCTTCGGGAAGTAATGCAGGTGGTTTCTCAGCAACAGACACTACCAGAGCCTCTCCGTTCTCCTCCTCCAGATCTGGAGAGCAGATGTTCTGCGGCTCCCCCAACAGATCATCCAGGTCAAAGTCTTGCTCTGCTGCTTTGACTGCTTGCAGGAGGTCATCTGCACTGGCAGAGCCAATGAGTGAGAGAAGAGGGTCAGATGAAACCGGTGCCTCCTGAACCTCCGCTTGTATGGTGGGACCTGTGTGTATGGCATTGAGAGAATGCAGTTCTCTCTCTCTAGAATTAAACTCCTTCATCTGCTGAAGTTTCTCCTTATGGAACTTCTTCAGCATCTTATCGATACTTAATGGCTTCTTGTTTTTCTTCTTCTTTGCAGATGATTTATCTGGTAGGGTGCTGAGAAACAAGCCAAACAAAAGAAAAGTAAACTTGGATTGCTCTTTATAATGATTCTGTACAAGTATTCCAAACATCTTCTTAAAGGGATAGTTCCCCAAATAAAAAATTTACATCCATTATTTACTCAACCTCTGAGAAACCACAAGTTTAATCATAGACAAAAGACCCAGGTAAACAATGAATGATTATTTTCTCTTTCTTATAGCATTCTAGTTATGACTTGTTTGTAGTTTTAATAATATTTGGCAAATTGACTCAAAAATAGATTCATTCATCTCGATGAAGAGACTCAAAGGTCCGAGTCAGGAAAATGATCCAAGCTTCCCATCAGTAATATTTTGTTGAATGTTGGAGACTGGTGGCCATTGACTTCCATAGTAATTTTTCAGTCAATGTCAACTGGATTCCAACATTTTTTAAAATATCTTCCTTTGTGTTAAATGTACATTTTTGGGGAAACTATTCCTTTAACAATAAACATTATACTATTAAAATAAACGGATCTCTGGAGCAGAAAAACCTCTTCTTGGATTCCTCTTCATCCTTTTTAGCAAGCACATAATCATCTCTTTTCTTCTTCATCATCTTCTTGTCTTTTCCTTGCTTAAGCTTTCGTTTCTAAAAGCAATTTAGAAGCAAGAAATAATAATGCATGTTGAAGTCATGTGTAGAACAATCATTTGCATAAATCTTAAGAAAGAAAAAAAGAGGAGAGTTGCACAACCAGCTATGAAGAAGTTACTTGGTAACTTATACACTACTAAATATTTCTTCATGTGCATAATTAAAAATATAACTATATAAACGAAAAAACTATGGAAGCCTTCAATAAGCAATGGTTAACACTGATCTGCAAAAAAAAGATTAAAAGTGCCGTATTACATAAGTAAAGCCTCACATTTTTATAGTTCACACAGAGACGGTAACAATTCTATTTTCGAAAATGTTCATTTAGTTTGCGTTTTTTGGACCCCAAAACAGCATTGTCATGTATATCGATTGCAAACAAAACAACAACGACAACTACAAAAATTTTTGTTGACTGCGGTGTAAATGCACCAAACGACTGGTGCACCTCTACTTTCTACACAACAAACATTCAACGTCAATTTTGCAAGATACACTGAAAAAAAATTATTCATTTGATTGACTAAATTTAAGGTCAGTGGTAGCAAGCAATTTATATGGGCTGAATTTAAAGGTGGGGTATGCAAGTTTGACACCAAGTGGTTGAACTAGGTACTGCACTTCTGGATCAAAACACACGCAAGTGTAGGTTGCCAGATTTATGGCGAGCCTGACTATCACGTCTAAAGGATGATTTAACCTGTGTTCAAAATGAAAGCAATGGCACACGATAGGAATATTTTCCATATTAAAAGGAGTTTTGGTTCTAACCAATACCTGGAATTTATACTTTATAAACGGCTTCAATTTCTTGTAGCTGAACAACAAAGCTGACAATGCTCACCTCAGGTACACCTCATGTGCTTTATTCAGTGTTAAATGCTAATAATGTGAGTTTGAATACCATTTTACATGACATTTATAGTCATACTACTGAAAGCAGCAGCAGATAGTTTATCTCAGATATTGAAAATAAAATAAATTGTTTGAAATTGAACTTTAGAACTGTGACTCAAAACCAACATATCAATGATTCAACATCTACATTTAATATGTTAAAGAGGTTTAATATGTATTAATTAGATTGTAAACCTTACCATTTCGTTGGAGTGCAGTAAGTGCACTATTCTGAGCTTCTGAACGGCTGTATTTAAATGACTCTGTCGTGTTTCGTCTGGTGCAAACAGCCAAATTGCTGTCAAATTCAGGTAGTGTGCTGTTAGGACACGGGGTTACAGTGCAACCTGCTCACCCAGGCACGTGCACAGATAGGGCTCAACCTGTGCAGTGCACATGCCTTTTTTTCTCTTGGATAAAAAGTGCATTTCAAAAATGAACAAAAGTGCAAAAAAAGTTTCAATTCGCGACCGTCATGCCCCTTGGAAAGTCTCTGCACGGTTCTGTGCTCACCTAATGTTTACGTTCGTAATATTTATATTATTTGCTCATTAATAACCACCTCATGTGGAACTCTGAATCTGCATCTCATTTTGGATTCTGCTACTGTCCACCGGAGGTCGCATTTCGGTTGAGGACGCATATTTGAGAGGCTTCCTGACTGAATAATTGAAATAGCTGTTTTCCATCGAGGCAACCCGGGGTGCTGAAATATAATTGGCTAAAGTGGCATAGGGCGGGTTAAAGGAAACAAAACAAAAACTGACAAAAATGCACAATTTCAAAGCAGAATATCTGACTTCAGCATTGTTGTTCAGATAAACAAGAATGCTCATTTGGCATGTTTCTTAAATATCTGCAAACATGTCATGGTATTTTTATTCTTTAGAATAGTCAAGAACTTACATACAGCACCTTTAAACAAACAAATTAAGTTAAATATTACTCATTTTAATTTGTTCATTAAAAGTCAGCCCTTATAAATTGTTTACTAAAAAAAAAAAAAAAAAAAAAAAAAGTGTAAATCCAATTAATCATTTTTTTCAGTGTAGTGGTTACTAGACAGGTCGAAGAGTTCTCAAATGTGTTTACACACCTTGGATTTAAGGCCACTGTCCTCAAAATCATTTTCATTCTCTCCTTCATCAGAAGCTGGCCGGAACTGCAGAGTTCCAGAGTTGATGTAGAAGCCTCCATATCTGGTGGTCAGACAAGCTGGAACAAGCTCATCATACTGTGGACATGCGGTGGCATGGAGGGACAATGGTGAATTGACCAAAACATTTTCTACAAGGGTATATGATATTTTATAAAATCATCTGGATATACAAAGACTGGCCAGAACTCACAGCTTCAGAGTTATCAATGAATGAATCTGATTCATCATAACCAAAGCCCATATCCACCAGGTCCTGTAATCTGTCTTTTTTTCTTTTGCCAGCTCCACCCTAAGCAAGAAAACTGGAGATATTTTCTGCATGTATTGGAGAGAGATAAAACTAAAAGATCACCAGCTTCACGGTTAACCCTTTAAAGGGCACTCATTGAAATACTCTTTGGTAAAACCTGGTTATTTCAAGACTTTATGACTTGAAAAAAATGAAAAACTTATGAAAAAATTTATGAAACAAATTATATTGTAATCAATGTCAATGAAGGTTCCTCACCTGATAAAGGGTTAAAGAATAATATTAAATACAACAAGAACAATAAAACTTCATGACAACCAACATTTTACTTACACTGTAAAACCCAATAAGTTAAGGTAACTCAAACTATTTGAGGAAACCGATTGCAACAAAACATTTAAGTTCAAAAACTAATCCAGATGAGTACTGTGAACTTAATCCATTTGAGTAAAATAAGCAATTTGAGCACAATAAAACCCAATACATGAAGAGAACTCAAACCAACTGAGTCCTGTAAAACCCAATAAGTTAAGGCAACTCAAACCATTTGAGGAAACCAATTGCTACAAACCATTTGAGTAAAAACTAATCTATATGAGTACTGTAAACTTACTCCATTTAAGTTGAAGTAATTAGGTATTTAATTAACTCATTACCTTCAACACGGAGTTCAAAGCTCTTGTTAAAATGAGTAGAATTAACTTTCAGTCAATTTTGAGTTAACTACACTCAATTCATTTGATAAAGTTATCTGTCGGGTTTTGCAGTGTAGCAACGATGACAAAGTTGCATTTGTAAGCGAAATATATATCCACTTAAGTTCATACTCACATATTTTGCTTCAAATTTTTTTGCAAGTGCCTCCAGTTCATCTCTAACTGTGTCTTCCACCACTTCATCGAATTTTGTTTTCTCAGTGGTTTCCTTAAAATCAGAAGAAAGGTTTAATCCACAGGAACTAAATCAATTAATTAACACAACTTAAACTATATATTAGTAAAGTATTTTTTTAATCTGTTTCTCTAGATTTACAATTTATCATTGTACTTGAGTAAAACTTTATTTTTGTTTTATTCTGTAAACATTCGATCACATTTCTTTTGAATTTAAAATAGATTTCTTTGTAATTTACAGCTTTCTTTGCACAAAATAACAAAATAGCAATTTATTTTCAGACTTTTTCTAATGTTTTAATCAATTTTCATTTCCAACATTTTTATTTGAAATCTAGAAGAAATGTTATTGGAGGCATTCATAAAAAATAAAAAAAAAATTATCCAAAAAAAAACAAAAAACTATAATAACTTTCAATATTAGCCTACATGTCAACTTGTTTACTGAAATGCTCAACACCATTGCCATTTATGGATCGGTAGATATTTACCATTAAAGTATTTATTTAACCAAAAACGTTTTGTAATTGAAAATTCGTTTAAACAACAATGCCTGTGTGGTTGTTTACCTTTGTGCTGATCAAATCCGGGTAGTTAAACTCCGGGCAGCGTTGTTCATCCGGCTCGAACAGCTTTAATTCCACTCTGGTTGCAGCATGTGGAGGGGGTGGCGGTTCTACCGCTGGGATTGGCGCAAGTAAACCCGGTTTGACAGTTTGGTCAGTGGTACTCTGGACTGAAGAGATGGCGGGGAGAGGAAAGTGTGCGTTGCTTGATAATGCTGTGAGATGAACTCTTCTTGGCGCGGCCATATTGCTCAGACTGACGGCAACGTTCTACGGTTCTTCCCGAACAGGTGCGAATTTGATTGATTAATTGTGAACCTGTGAAGTTAATTGAAGTCGCTGTCATTTCCCTGCCTTGAAAAGGGAGGATGGAGGTAAGCAGCACTTCACAATGAAGATCCTGGAGAACAACACGACAAGATGTAATGGCTAAAACTAACACAACTGTTTTAGTTTTGGAATAATTTGAACAAGCATTATTGTTAATCATTTATAAAAAAAATATAATAAATGTCAATGTTTAAACTTGCAATGATAAACTGGTACCAAAAAAACGTTTTCCCAACCGTTGATAATTGTAACTTCTGTAAATTGTTTGCACAATTTCTAATGTAGGCCTACTTTAGTTTTTTTAAGTTTTAGTCTTAAAATAATGAGTAAATTTGGAAATTTGAAAACAGTATTATTATTAAGTACAACAAATGACAAACGTTTAAACAATTGCAATGATAAACCGAAACGTTTTTTTTCAAACCGCTGAAAATTGTGACTTTGTAGAACTTCTAATGTAAGCCTATTTCTAGTGTACTTTTAATGTACTTCTAACTATAAGGCAGAGATGGCCAAAGTTGGCCCATAATAACCTTTGATTTGGCCTGCCATCCCATGCCTTTAATAGATTGTCATTTCTGATTTAACATTCTGATTTATCTTTTGCTTGTTTGTACTATTTTTTAGCTACAAAAAAAGCAAGCTTAGATTAAATGTCTTAATTATTCATTCATTTTCTTTTCTTTAGTCCATTTATTAATCTGGGGGCGCCATAGTGGAATGAACCGCCAACTTATCCAGCATATGTTTTATGCAGCGGATGCCCTTCTAGCTGCAACCCATCACTGGGAAACATCCATACACACTCAATCACACACATACACTACAGACAATTTTAGCCTACCCCTCTTTTGACCTTGTGGGGGAAACCGGAGCACCCAGAGGAAACCCACACGAACACAGGGAGAACACGCAAACTCCACACAGAAAAGCCAACTGACCCAGCTGAGGCTCAAACCAGTGACCTTCTTGCTGTGAGGCGATCGTGCTACCCACTGCGCCACTGCATCGCCTAAATGTTTAAATTTTTTTTTTTTTTTTAAATAAATGGATTTTGTGTTTTCATTGTAATAAGTTAATTATATAATGTAAAAATTTATAATGCATAGTTAGCCTAATACCATTAAAGTAAAGCTTTCTATTTATTTTTAAATATTATTTTTAAAAATTAGGAAATTACCCATGGCAAATTTGTAATACTTTGATATATTTACCTTTGGCCCACAGCCCTCAGCTATGTTTTGTTTTTTGGCCCTTCATAAAAAAAAGTTTTGACACCCCTGAACTAAAGCAAGGATCTCTTTAAGTTGATATCTTTGCCACAGTAGCCAGTGAAAGGGGTGGTTATTTGTTTTTTCAAAAAGTGGACCATTTTGCAGTTTATACCTCATTATCTTTTTAATTATGAGATTTAAATGCTGCATTTTAGTGGGATTTTAAGGAGTATTTTTATGCTGGATTAGCTAGTTAAATGGTCATCATTACCACACTTTTTTGATAACAAAATAATTTCCTAAAGATTTAAAATAAAGAAATATGAAAAAAAAACTTATTTTTAAAATACAAATTTATTACCCCGTATTATCAGGAAAAATATGAATCTGTTAAAGTTTTAAATTAAAAACTGTAGCCTATTGCCATTTATTAGGCAAATAACACACTGACCAGCACATTAAACTGTCCTCAGTCAGAATTTGGCAATTTCAATTAAAAAATAAATAAATAAAACATAATAATGTAGAGCTTCACAACTTTTCTAGCCTCTTTTGTAAAAAAAAGAAAAAGAACATTAGAAAAGTCATGAATAACATAGCCAACATATATTCAAATTAATTTAATATAGGCCGCTTTTGGTGCTTCACACCTTTTTAGTGGTCATTTAAGTTTCAAGAATAAGCTCCAAGATTTATAATAAAAGTTACTTGTAAAACGTTTTCTCTATTCAAAAACAATACAGTAGCGAAAGTTGACTCCTCTTACGTCAGATTATAAAATGTAAATATTTGTTAGCATTGGCCAAAACTGGATAGCTGAAGTCACGCCGAAGGGACTTGTTTTCACTATTTATGATGGCATAGCAGTCAAAATAGGACACATGAGCTCATGTATAGGACATACCTGCCAACATTTGGTTCGTAAATTCCGGGAGACCCCCCTGGGGGGGGGGGGGGGGGGTAATTACGTCATACGCTAATTTGCATATTACTGACGTCATCGCGTTCTACCATTTCTGTTTGCTTAACAGCCTATGGTAAATAAATGGGGTATTTTTTATTCGCACTATGCTTTATGTAAGCTTGTCAATTTAACTAAATTTATTGCTGTTTTAATACAGTATATCATTATAGATGAGTAGGGAATTTGCAGTAATCTCTCAGACGTAATATACTCAGACAAGTTCTGAAACTCACACTTAAAACATCTCTGATTGTGCAACAAGAATAAACGGTCGAATTAAATTGTTAAAATAAAGGAGAAGCAGATCATCAGGTTGACTGTACAAGGGAAATACCTTCAAACTGCCACCTGTTCTAAATCATTTGCCGTCGGTACGCAGAGAGGTGCTCTGCTCTCAGGCTGCAGGGGAGGCTCATTGAGAAGAGTAGGGACGGCACAGTAATGGACAAACGACAGTCTATAAAAATCGCCAGTAACACACAAAAAAGTCGGCAACTAAGTTGGCAACACTGGCGCAAACTGAAGAGCGGGGAGCGGGAGGAATAAGAGGTTTGGGGAGATGGGGGCGCGCGAACTGTATCGCGCGACCGGAAGAGCACAAGCGCCAAGTAAGTTTCAGCCCGGACTGTACCAAAATGTTGAGGAGCGGGGGGCGGGGGAATTCCGGGAGTTTACCGGGAGACAGAACAATACGGGAGACGGGTCTGAAATACGGGAGACTCCCGGGAAAAACGGGAGTGTTGGCAGGTATGGTATAGGACAAATTGTGGACCTTTGCAGTGATGGGTAGGTCTTCTGAACCACACGAACCCCCCTGGCTACGGGCCTGTATTAATAGGCTATGCTATGCAAAACAAAGTCTAATTTAAAGTTTAACTTATTTCCCCTCGGCTACACCATTGAACGATGTAGGCCAATGACAGCACGTTTTAATAACAGCGCAGGTGAACGTAGAGAGGTTCTTTAAAACGTCACTATGTGACGCAATAACGTAAATTAGGCGTAGTGAAAATGTTTTCTACCCAGATTCGTTAAGTGCGGTATAAACGTTAATGCAGCATTGTCATTATAGCCTACTTAAAATATATATATATTTCAAAGCTCATTTTCATTTAGATGGCTGTGCGTTTTATAGGGTGACATACATTTCTCCGTGAACCTTTTTCGGAGCATTGCTAGCCTAAATAAATAGTGCATTTGATGAAAACGCTAGAAATAAAACCTACCACGGATGTTTCTCCATGTCATGTAATGGTGAATCGCTGCTGGTATGCTGTCCTGTGTGACATGTTCATGAAGTCTCCATCAGCCGGTGTTTTCCTCTATCTCCGCGGGCCTCGGTGAAGCGCGGATCCGTGGTCGTCGCAGCGGTAGTCGAACATCCTCCGTGATGATTTCGCTAGAGTTATCATGGCAATTGAGAATTGTGGTTTTCAGATACTGAGCGCAAATAGGAGACAGTCAAGCTTTAGCCTTTTCTCACATGTATTGGTCGGTGGTTCCCTTTAGCGATCTCGAAGCTTTCCGTTCGAACTACGTCGACATACATTTATGTTGGAAGCATCTTATTAGACACATTTCATCACTGATATGGACACCCATAAGTATTTCCCAAAATCATAAATCACTGCTCTCATTGGTGAGACCACTGCCTAGTCAGTTTAATCGTCATCATCCTGCGCCTGTTTTTTTTTTTTCTAAATTAGGAAATGTGTAGCTAGTTTTGCTTTATGTAATCTCCAGTTGTCACATATCCCGTTGTTTCAGTTTAAGCTTGTGTATTAACCGATCGCAATCTATTTATTATGTGTAACTGTAACACTGTTTATTTTTATAAGACGATCTCTTCCTCTTCTCATTTTCGATTTCCCCATTAGTAATGTCTTAACCAACGTGGTGCTGTCCATGGTACTGAATGGATAGGCACACTAGTAATTTTCTGCAACTATATAGGATATATTATTTTACAATACACCAGTTTACTGTAGTGAAAACTTAAGTATACTACAACAGTTTATCAGTTCACTATACTACAGTACGCTGGAGCATTCATTAACAAAGTGTTTTAAATACTACAATATATATATAGTATAATACGCTTTACTATCACTAAATAAATATTCACTGGATTTACTATTTTTTAAGGTGAGTGGTTGCAAATAATTTATATGGGCTGAATTTTAACAAACAAATTAGGTTGAACAATATAGTAGCCCGATATAAACAAATGACCCAATATATATTCTACAACTATATAGGGTATATTATAGCACAATAATATGGACAAATTTAATTAACAAAATGCATTCATGTAAGGATGTGCACTGTAATGTATAGCCAACATAGCCCCAAATAGGCTATACTGTAAAATTAGGTGGATATGCACAAGCTAGTAAGCTTAAGATAAAACATTTATAAGAGTATTAGTAAAACAGTCAAATGTATTCTGACTTTGATCAAATCTAGAGGAAAATAATTACATCATTTGAAATGAGTAATACTTCGGGAAACAGTTTCAAATTCTGTTGTTTGGTTATAAGTAACCAGTAGATGGCAGCAGATTTCTTAAAACTGAAAAAATATTGTTCAATAGTGATTTGGGGGTCAATTCACACATGGATTTTCTCCTTTGAACATTATTGGGAACATCAATTTCTTCATCGTTTCTATTATTTAATTGCTCTACTATTTCCATATAAAAAAAAATAGTAGAATGGCTGGTAGGGAAGATATATTAATATGTCAAGCTTCTAAACTGTTGAATAATTGAATTCATACATTAGAAGTGAGTCCATTATCATTAATTCTAAAAATATTTTAAGCCGTGATGTTTTAATGCTATTTACAACAACATTTTAAAAAATAAATATAACATAAAACTTTTCAACAAATATCCCCAAATAAGTAAGGTGGAACTTCCTTAGTTGCCATGTGGTCCATTTAACATTGAGCAGCACGTCATCAGTCTCTTGTATGTTTCACTTGACCATTGTGACTTGTCTTTCATAGGCTAAAACAAGGTCCTTGAATAGTACTCCAGCGCCTTTTTGAGCAGGAGAGAAACTTTTTTTGTTCTAGAACAGAGATGCTCAAAGTAGGGCCATTGTAACTTTTGATTTGGCCCATCACCATCTCATCAGAGAGGAGAGTGAGAATAATGGAGAAGGTTGGGGCGATTGTCGTATCCTTTTTAGCTACAAAAAAGCAAACGGAAATTAAATGTTGGAAATTTAATGTAAATGAATCTGGTTTTTAAAAAAGTAAATAATGTCACGCATAGAGGACTATGCAGAAGACATTGACGAGCAAATCAAGGCAAAAACTAGTGTAATTGTGTTGAAATTAGATTGTTTTATTTTTACTGTAATAAATTAATTACAAAATGTAAAATAATAGCTAAAATACTGTATTAGTTATTATAAAGCAATGTTTTCTAGTCATTTTTAAATATTATTAAATAAATTAGGAAATTACCAATGCAACTATATTTACCTCCGGCCTACTAGCCTCAGTCAAGTTTGGTTGTTGGTCCTTCAAATGAAAAAGTTTGGGTATCCCTGTTATAGAGAGAGAGAGAGAGAATATAGGGCTGGATCGGCCAGATGGCAGCACACCTGGTTCATCATAGCCACCAACCAGCGTCTGTCTCTTTAATTCTGTCTGATGCGAATGATAGACCTGTTTCAGTTTAAAGTGCTTGGCCATTTTGCACCAACTGAACACGCATTAAGAAACACTGGCAATAAATGCAGGTCATTTTACCGACTTTATCACAATGCTGTTTCGTTTTTCCTCCAGCGAAAATCTCCAAGTCTCCTCTTTGAGGTGCATTAAGATTCACCTCAGCTTCTTCTCTACGGGCGCTCGCCGTGGAACGAGCCTCTTATGAATCGAATTTGACAGTCACAAAGGCGTCATAATTGCAGTCTGTCGCATTCCATTCCATGTTAACATATCACAAACTTATTCAAACGTAATTCGGGACGCATATGCTTTCGCTATCTCTCTCTCTCTCTAGCAATTATAAATGAATTTCACGGTGGAGGCTTTTAATGCTAATAAGATCCCCCTCCCCGCTGGCTTGCGAACGAACAGGCCAGTCTCACTGACAAACAGGGCGCGAAGACCCGTGGTGTGCGAGAGAGACATGTATGGCCTCAGAAGAAGAGAGAGGGAGGACAGAGGATCAGATTGCATCTCTTTTGTTTAACCAGACTCCTGTTTCAATGAGCTAATGGAGCGGAAGAGATTGGCGCCCCGCGGCTAGAGGAGGCCGACAGAAGCGCCGAATTAAAAAAGGTGTCAATAAATGTGTGAAAGACAATGAGCTAAAATACACAAGCTTTATAGGGAGGACAAAGGGGGACAGATGGATAGTGAGGAGGGGGTTCCGACCACTGACAGGACCCCTCAGCGTTTCATCAGAGCGGAGAGAGAGTTACAATATTGTCCCGGGATGATTTAAGGCGCTGTGGGACTCTGGTCCCCAAAGTGAATAATTTAGTCCTTTTATTAACTTGAGCAAACATGAGCTGTTTTTAATTAACCAGTTAGATCAGAGCACGACGGCCAAATGCATCCATCAGTGGGTGCTTTAAGAGAAACGCAAAACTTCAAACAAGTTTAACATTTCGGAACCTACTTTAGGGGTGCTGATGGCATTTATTAGTTGAATGAATATGTGCAGAACAACCATATCGTTAAGCAAATATAAAGTCTATTAACAACTTAATGTTTACTGTATGTCGAGTTTATGGGAGAGGCAATGACTCGGATTACCAGTAGGTAGCGCTCCGGCTACCATCAGTCGTCAGTTGGGTAGCCTAATTAAGCAAAAAATTAAGTACATTTAATTAGGCTCTGGTTCCATAAACACAATTATGTATTTAATTGATGGGCTCGTCTAATTATTCTGTCGCTCTATTTACACCTGCTTGCTTAACTGTGTATGAGAACCATCCTCTGGTAGGCTACTGAACAAATATTGCTGGAGAACAAATGATTGAATAATGATGTTTTATCAACTGTTATAATAATAATTATATACATTTTACTCAATTTGCATTTTCATTTATGCATAACTTTAGTGCAAATTAAAAATGGTGGGCTACATTTTTAAGGAATTAATTGAAATTTAAACCCCCCAAAATTGACATCAACACAGATCAGTTTTTTAAATCTTCAGTAATGAAGTGTTTTAGCTTGAATCAGGCAACCAAAAGGGTCTTGGGTATAACATAGGCCTAATCATTTTTGGCTGTACAGGGTTTGAGACAAAGCAGCTCTTATGGGCGACAAGGATAGGGCAACGAAGGCAATTCATTAAGCTGCCGAGTTAACCTGCCTCGCCTTAATTAAAACATCTCCGCTAGTTTACAGTGTGGATACTGGGGCGTCTCTGGGGTGTTGGGTTTCCTGGGCGCAGCAGATGGCCGCGCCGGCCGAAAATAATAGTTGACGCTCCTCCTCCCATGTTTTATTGTACCAGACCCGAACAACCGTGAGGCCTCGAGCCACCAGGGGATTAGAACAGCGTGGATAACAAAGAGATATTAACTATTCAAGGCGCTCACCAAACCAGCGCGGTCAGTGCACATCAAGAGCCTGATTGATACCCAGGCGGATGACACGAGTCACATGACGTGTTTGAGATTTATTTATTGAGAAAGCGAGAGATGGGTGATCTTCAGTTCTCTGAGGAGCTATTTGACTTATAGATCGCTGAAGTCTCCAAGCACTTCTTGTCACCATCAATAAGCCGAGTTTTTATTAAAGGGGGGTTAATTTTTAACTCTTCAAAACATTTGAAATGATCACTGACCTTTACCTTATCAAGAGTCTATAGTGTTTGGATTTCAGCCGAATTACAAAAACATAGCTCATTTCCAACATTAGATCTCAATTAATTATTAGTTTCTGTAAAACTTAAATAGTTTGGTTTTTTGGTCTTAGTTAATCATAAATAAACATGAAAATTGAAAAATTGGTCACAAATTTTCCTTGATGAACATGTTTTCAGTTCTCATATATAGGCTATATATTAGTGAAAGTAAATAATAGTTATAAAACAGACTAAATAGGGCGTCACACTGGCGCAGTGGGTAGCACGATTGCCTCACAGCAAGAAGGTTGCTGGTTCGAGCCTCAGCTGGGTCAGTCGGCATTTCTGTGTGCATGTTCTCCCCATGTTCGTGTGGATTTGCTCCGGGTGCTCCGGTTTTCCCACAAGTCCAAAGACATGCGATATAGGTGAATTGAATAAGCTAAATTGTCTGTAGTGTATGCGTGTGAATGAGAGTGTATGGGTGTTTCCCAGTGATGGGTTGCAGCTGGAAGGGCATCCACTGCGTAAAACATATGCTGGATAAGTTAGCGGTTGATTCATCCCTGATTAATAAAGGGACTAAGCTGAAAAGAAAACGAATGAATGATTGAAAACAGACTAAATCTAACTGTAACTAACTATATCCGTCCACAAGAAAGTCTTTCTTATTTTGTATACAGTTTGTTGAATATTTAATAATAGTATTGAAAAAAGGCAGTGGTAACCATATTCTCATGTTTTGATCTTGCCATACAAACCTTTTTAAGTCACGTTTTGTTAAGGAGGAAAGAAAATTGAAGAACGCTGTAAAATTAAATGATTTAAACCACTTAGTTATTTCTGTAAATCTTTAGAAAGTATACTTTTGGCTCAATTTTATTGACCATTCTACCATTTGTTTTAGATGTTAAAAGAATCCCTGGTCTAGGGCAGAACAGGATTGCAAGTACATCAAGAGTGTGGAAAAAATAAGAAATTTGAGAGGAACAGGCAAATGTTTGTCCCCTATAACACCATTACAAAAAAATTCAATTTTTTTTAACCTGGAATTACAGACGATGGTTTTACATTGTGGAGAGATGCTGATATAACCATTAAATATATTCATTTGAAAAGGAGGTATTGTTATCATTTGAACAGCTGAGAACTAAATATAAATGACCACCAAATATATATATTAGATATTTACAAATTAGAAGCTTTGTGCAGAAGCATATTGTCCCTGGATTTTATTGTCATCCTACCCCAATAGAAAAGGTGCTCCTCAATAATAAATCCAAATCACGAATAAAGAGTTCTTATGAAGCTTTGTGGCTGCAAAAGTTAATAATGAGGCAACCCTAGATGTTTGGCAGAAAGATCTGGGATGCTCAATCGATGCAGACACTTGGATACACATTTGGCAGTATATTTCAATTATTCTCCATTCTGTTTAAAGTGCAAAGTTGAAGAAGGTGATTTCATACATTGTATTTGGAATTATATGTATATTAAAGGATATTGGGTACATATTTGTAAGGGATTAAGTCTTATATTTAATACAAGATGTGACTTCAACTCTCTTAATTTTTTATGTTAGATGTTGCTGATAATGATTTGAATAGTGCAACAAACAGGAAGTTTTTTAACTATCTTACCTATGTTGCCCGTAAGAGTGTATTTCTTAAATGGATATCTGATAAACCACCAAGTATCAGAATGGCATAAAGTAATATTTGATCTTATGTCACTAGTCAAGGAGAAAAAAAAATATTTTTTATCAGATCTGGACTCCTTTCCATGAGTTTGTTGGTCCCAGGATTTCAGGTACTTTTTTTTGCAAAACCTTAGATCACATAAACCTTGGCTAATTTATGTATTCTTCTATTATTATTATTACTTTGTGTATTTTTATGTCTTCTTTTTGATCTTCATTATGTGCTGTGATAATGCTGTGATGTTGAGAAATGTGTTGGTTGTAATCTGTGGTAATTGTTCTGTTGTTATATGTTATTAAAATAAAGGCAAAAAAGTATAGCCTACTTTTATGAACTTTTAAGTTTAATAGATCGTGAGTGTTTTTTTAAAAATGCACAATATGATATTATCATTTATTCACTTTTTATTAACTAGGATTTATTATTGACTATTAGGTCTTTATAAATTACAAAACAAAATGTTTTAGGCCATATACAGTATTGGACACCTTGCATTTAGCTAAAACAGAACGCTAGGTGGCGATAAAATCACGGTTTTTTTTATCCACATGACAGTTCAAGTTTTTGACAGCTGTGATACCTGTGCGCTTGATCACCAATGAAGTCGTGTCACAGGTCTGTTCTGCTAATTTCCCTCACTTTTTTCATGTAGATGGATAGAATCAATATGCTTTTAGCACACAAAGACGCACAGCCCTCTCCCATATGCAAGTGCTCCTACACTGTCCTTCAGTTTCAAAGTGAAAATAGTGGGCTTTAAAACATATGTATGTAAATTACGCTCAGAAAGCCTCCGAAAAATTGCCGTCATCACCATAGCTCCAACGATATCATTATATATTTTGAAAATGTTAATCTGTTCAGCGGATTTCCCTGGGGAGGCAAGTAAATTAGTTCTATTTCCGAGCAAACCAGCGCGAGGCAACGGGAAGCGACAAGCACCTTCGATTCGCTGATTACAATTAGACAATCCCTGCTCGGGGTCCGTCAAGCATTGATAATTTTTGGCATATTAAGCACGTTTTAGCAAAAGGTGATAAGTCAGATTTAATTGAAATGAAATTATTGCTCTAATAGAAGTTTGAGTTATTGTTATTAAAAGGATTCCATTTTGCCCTACCTCATAAACGCAGACCAGAGTACGATTTCTGAAGGGCATTGTAGGTTGTCGAGGCAGAATAAGGTAATTTGAAGGGGAATTGCGTTTTTTCCTCTCTCTTAGTCAGAAATGAAGTGAATTAAAACTCGGAATCAATCGCTTTTTGCTTTCCGCTTTCTCTGCAGTCAGCCCAACAATTGTAGATAATTAGTGCGCGGGAAAGTTTTAATTGCATGATTAGCTGAGCGGGATTAGAGGGAAATTTGCCTGGTGGGATAGCCTAGATTTCCACTAAAACACCAAACTATGTGCTTGAGTGAAACACAAACACTGAAAGGAAAATCATTTTACACTTTAATTGGTTCCGTTTGTGGATCAAATGACTTTCAACAATTAATTTACGTTTCACACTCTAATTATCTGTACATCGACTAATGTGCAGCTCAGTTATGATAGCTACAAATGAATTCACGTTACGTTAATTCAGCAATTAAATACCTTCAAAAGTAGTATATTGATTTTTTAATTAAATGTTTTATTGGAACCTAATGGTTATTTATGATTAACGTTTAAAAATCAAGCTTCAAGGTGAAATGAAAATTATGAAGAGCACAATCCATCTTAAACTTTAAATACTTAATAAATAAACCCGACCACTCTTAACCTTTTTAAATGGGTTTGATTCAAAAGTGTAAATAAATATTTATTTTACTCTGAAAAGAGGTGTAAGGGTTGTGATGTATTATTTAAACGAGCATGTACAAATCCTCAGGTGGATTTCCATACGGCATTCAGACGTTAAAATGATTTAATTTTGACACGTGTTGATTCTTCATATGTTTTTATAATACCGCCTTCTGGTACAGATTGAAAGTATCGAAAGTGTGATAAAAGTGGGCGAAAACGCACTGAACCCTGCCTCTCGTGTGGCTCGGGTACGTATTATTATGAAGTTAATTAAAGCCCGCGCATCTGACACAGTCACTCCGGCGGATTAAAAACAACGGGCGCCTTGCAACGCTTCGCAGGGGCCGCGTGTCAAGGGTTGTCTACCCAGGAGCCGCGCGCGCGCCGAGCGGATACCGCTTGCTCAGAACTGGAGGGGTGCCCTTTCAAGAAGCGGTTTTCAAAAAGCAAACGACAAGAAGCCAATTATTGAACTTAGATGTCGGAGGAGGGGCAGAATGAAACGATTTCCATAATTCCTGTATGCGATGTGATGAAATGTTTGGGGATAAAGAGTGGAGGAGAGAGATACAAACCAAGCAGCATCAAACGCGCGCTCACGCAGGGAATGTGTGCTTTGAAAGCTACTAGTGCTGGAAGAGAGGCCTTTTTTCCCCCTCAAAGTGCTGATTTAAAATGAACACATTGAAATGCAGAGAGGCGGCCAGCCAACAGACTGCGGGGTCAAGTGACGAACGGATTATATGCTTCTTCTTAATAATATTAATTAAACAATTTGCATGCTAATAAGGTAACAATTATCGTGCCTCTCTGTTGAAAGATTTAGGTTATTACTACACGCCATCCGGGTGCTGCTGAGGGTCAGCGCAAGCGGGCGAGTGGTGAGAAATTTCAACTCAAATTAACATTCTGGCAGCTGGAGAAATTGGATAAATAAAGTGGAATTAATTCTCGGTAATGGAGGAGGAGAGCAGGGAGAGGGAAAGACCCGTGTGCTTGCTTTACACATGGATAGGATTGATTACCATCCTGTATTCACAACCATCTCTCTCTCTTTCTCTCGCTCACTCACTTCCTTTCCAAATCCAATGCTAAATAAATAAATAAAAATAAAAATATACATGCTTGAGATGAACTACATTCATTTATTCATTCTTTTTCCTTCGGCTTAGTCCTTTTATTCATCAGGGGTCACCACAGCGGAATGAACCGCCATGAACTACATTATAAATAAAAAAAAACTAAAAGTTTGCAGTCATTCCATTACGATATAATCATAAAATATTTAATGATTATGTTCCTCTTTTAGTTTACACTTTTAATATTTTGTCTGTGCACCTGTGCGAGCTAAGCAAACCTGTATGATTTGTGCATTTGTGGATTTTAATTGAATGCAAAACATAATTTACATAGAAACTTTCTATTAAAATATTCCTAATCTCATTTTAAATGTTTTAGTTTTATTTGTAAAATGACCGCACGCCACACTCTCTCTGGAAATGACACAGATGTAAGTTCTTTAACTTTATAGAACATAAAAAACTAATGTAAAACCCCTGACAGCTTTCCTCCCTCACAAATAATCTGTCAGACTCACTTTTGTTTCCACCTTCAGATATATATTTTTTCATAACACCTGCCAAGATCATGGCCACAGTAATCAGAACTGTGGAAATGAGTTGAAACTATTCGAGGCGCGCTCGCGTGTAGATATTAGAAAGGCTGAGGTGCTTGTAGTTTTAAATTCATCCTGACAGCTCGCAACAGGGTGGGAGATGCTTCATCCGTTATAGGATCACTTTATTCAGGGCACGATGCCTCCGCGTAATGGGAGAACAGCATTTTACGCATTCAGAGAGAGCCAGACGTTCCTCGAAAAGTATCAGATGTGGGACACTTGACGTTTTCGGTTGTTAGGATGTTATTTTGTGTCTGTACAGAACAAATGCGGCGCTCAGAGCAGAACAATTAGCAATTGGAACAGAACCATTGTGTGTTTATGTAGAATTTAGTCGGGAATCAATCAATTTGCCGGTTTCGCCTCCTCCCCTTTCTCCTCCCTCTCGCCTAGTTGTGATGTCTCATGTCGTGTTGTGACAGCGCTGGTATTGTTTATTGAGGTGGATGTCAGGTATAATTAGCAATCGATATGGAAAACGTTTGTGTCGTGGCTCTGACGTCACCGACGATTAGGCTTTCTTATTGGTCGCGAATTCCCTAGCGCGAGAGCTAGTTATTTGGACAAGGGGAGAGTTGATGTTGACAAAGTAGGAGAGAGCGAATAAGCCCGCACGCCTGCCTCGGTCTCCTTATTCCTAATTCGGGAGCGCAAGGCATGTCAACGCCGCACGTCCCTTCACGGCTGCTGCATGCGTTCTGAGGGAAGAGTTGGAGCTTGCTTTGGCCAGACGAACGCGAGATGCAATGATGGATAGCCGGATCCTCGAGCATCCTCATGCCCAATTTGGAGGCTCTCTAGGAGGCATGGTTGGAATGGGTTTTCCCTACCACCTCGGTCATCATCATGTTTACGATATCTCCGGACACCAGCTACAGTCGGCGGCCGCTGTACCTTTTTCTATAGACGGATTACTTAACGGATCATGCTCGGGGTCTGTTGCAAACTCCAACCCATTGCTTGGATCTGGTTGTGGTGTAAACGGGGATAGTCAATATAAACTGGGCGGTAAGAGAATACTTCTTTATTCAGTACAGAATATAGTATTCGTACAGTTTTATTGTCAGTATTTAATAGTTACGCGAGGCCTCTCGCCAAAAGAATCAGGAATAATTCTGTTCTTGCACTTTAGAATTGGAAGATTTTACAGGTTAAATAGAATGTAGGCCGATTTTACTCAGTCTAATGATGCCCTGACAACTAAATTGTAGTCTTATTATTACTATGATAACGACAGGTGATTTTTTCATGGGATTAAAGCTGTTTGATATGTGTTATGGGCAAACCGATGTATATTTATAGTTCTTTAATTTTTTAAATGCATAAATAAGATCACAAAACATTATGTAAACGTGTTAAAACCCTGTCAAATTAAATACGACTTTGAAGAATAATCAAATGCATTTTCATTTGAGTGCATTTTAAAATTCACATTAGCAATACTAAATTTGACCTATATATTTTTAAGTACCCTTCACGGGTTAATTTATATATGAAAATAATCAGGCAATGCACTTGTTTAAAATATTGTCATTTTATTTTAGAATCATATGAATGTTATACATTTTAAATTAACATTCTTTAAATAATTTGTCAACAAAATTTAATGTAGAGCTAATTTCAAGCAGCATGTTTAGTATGTGCATGTTCATGTTTGCATGCGCGTTCTGAAAGACTTTGTGGTTCTAGATGCCGGAGACCCCGACAAGGAAAGCCCTGGTTGTAAAAGGAGGCGAACACGTACAAATTTTACGGGTTGGCAGCTGGAGGAACTAGAGAAAGCCTTCAACGAAAGCCATTATCCGGACGTGTTCATGCGCGAGGCGCTCGCGCTACGTCTAGACCTTGTTGAGTCACGTGTTCAGGTAAATGATGGTTTGTTTTTATGTCATAACAAAATCTTTCATTGACCTTTATCATAATGGCCTACTAATTATTAATTAGACGGAGTAGCAATAGCCATGCTCCTCTATTTGTGATTCCTAAAGGTTTTTACTTAATGTGAATTTAATTGTAAGCCTTTGAATGATGAAAGTCTAAATTATTATTTTTCATGTGCATGACGATACACAATTTAAAACAACATTAATTTGTAAATAGTTATCGTTTAAAAGTAATTTCATCATTAAAAACATTAGCCGATAATTTAATTTACTGATTTGGATATTAATTCGTGCTAATGATTACTGGTTTAGTTGTGCATGCATGCGATTTTAAAGCAAATAAATATATAAATTTACATTTTAAATTTTTTTATTAAATCAATATAAATTTATTACTAAAATGTTTTTTTTAATCTACAAATGCCCTGTTTTATTAATATATTAGAACACTATTGCATTTTAGTTGATAATATATGTGACCAGTTTATCTATTATTTACTAATAAATGGAGGCCAGTGGGTTGTAAATGATCTTCGGTAACCACTAAACGTGCAGCTTTTGTCTGCTTTTTATCATTTTTGTTGAAAATCGACGCTGGGAGAGAATCAGTTTTGTTTGAGGAGTTAAAAGCTTAGCTTTGTATTATGCTTATTCCTTAAGGAAGATTAGCCTGCTTTATCGTTTGGTTTGTATGCTCACAGATTTTAGCAAAATTAACATTTCATGTGTATACATAGCTATTGTCATGTAGCCTCGATGTCTCTATGTTAGTATGCGTCTTAGCCTGCTGGTGGATGCTAACTCGCGTGTTATCAGCGCTGAACAGACGGCAGTCGCCATGTGAGGGGCCTGGGTGTGAGGTGCAAGCCTGCTGCTCTCTGCCTCTTCTGGGCCAAATCTGTCCTAGCGCTTATACGCGCCTAAATGAACTTTAGGGGAACAGGCCCAAATTAGCCACGCAAGTTCCAGGCTTAATTGAAAGATTGAGAGTGAGCCATTACATTGAATCAACTGATAATTAAGACAAGCGCATCTGTGGCTGTGAGCTTTATGATAGAAAATATGCTTAGATGTAAACATTCCCTCTGTCCAAGTTCGTCATATTGTTAATGAACCTTGGATGTATGTCAAATAGCTACAAATAACAAGACATCTTTTTATAAAATAATTGCCATTTAACCCTTGTCATTTGTTTGTAATGTTTGGAGAAATATTGCAGTTTTATTTAACCGAATAAATGCTTTAAATAAATAATGTGATGTGTGATAATACTGGAAAAAATGACTTAAATAGTGATAGCAGGTGCTTCTCAGATTCATTTAAACATTTGCATTAATAATATTTTTTTCAGTCGAGAGTTATAATTAGTGGTATTTCTAACATGCATTCATATTCATTTATGTTCACTAAAAAAAACTATTTGATTTCTAGGTTTGGTTTCAAAACCGGCGAGCCAAATGGCGCAAAAAGGAGAACACGAAAAAAGGGCCCGGTCGACCGGCTCACAACTCTCACCCCACTACCTGCAGCGGCGAACCAATGGACCCAGAGGAAATCGCACGACGGGAGTTGGAGCGTATGGAGAAGAAAAAGCGAAAACAGGAACGCAAACTGCTCAAGTCCCAGAACAAGCTCTTAGCCGGTGAGCTCTTCCACACACCCGGTTCTGACAGCGACAGTGGAGTATCGCAAAGCACCGATAGCGAATCCACTCCGCACACCGGGCCTCAGCATAGCGCGCACCGGCAGCAGACAGAACATATATGTGAGCAACATGCACGCCACCAAAGAGCCGGTACGGTCAACGAGACAGCGGAGCCCATGGACTCCACACGGAACTCTGGCCTATGCCCCGCGAACGGCATCACACGCGCCTCCACGCTCCAGAAACTCAACCCATTTAGTGTGGAGAGTTTACTAGCCGACTCGAGTCCCAGGAGAAAAACTATCCTGGATTTTTCTCAGTTACCGCCGCAGCGACCACTGGTCGGTAAAGGCCATTTCCTTCTGTATCCCATTACCCAGCCGCTGGGTTTCATTGTGCCACAGACAGCGATGAAACCGAGTCATGATTCAGGAAACTCGGGTCACCACTGTTCCACGACAGACACCTCAACCTCAAACCAGAAAAATATCAATCACTTGTGCAGAGACAACACCGGTGCAAACGACGAGCTGCAGAGAGAAAGCAAGAACTCTTCAATCCAGTCTCCAAGCACAAGCTCAGAGAAATGCTTTTCAGATTCTAACTCGCCACAAAAGGAGTCTGAAAATGACTCCGAATCCACTGTCACAAACTCTAGTCAGAAAGAAAGCATCTCTGCTAACCTGTCTGAATATTCTGACAGGAAAAGCCGCAGTTCTGCTGACACAAATACAGATGGAGAGGATGTAGACATGGACTGAAATATAAATAGGCCAAAAGCAGTGGCGCCAAGTGACTTGTCACAATCCCAAAGCTGATAACGACACGTTTTTTTGTATACAAGACTGTTTGAATTCACTTTTTATACTTTTCAGAAACAGATATTCTTTATTCAGGTGAACTGTCTGTCTGTTTCGGCCTAAAATGTTTGTTCCAGTTCAGTGACTCTGTTCACTTGAAGGAACAGGTTAGCTACACGAGCAGGACACAAGAACAAAACATCCTCAAATCGTTGTATAAATGATAAAGTATCGAAAATATTTATATATGTATCATTTTGATAAGTAATAATAAAATATTGTGAAAGAAAATATCTTGTATAACCATCTCAGTTGCTTTTGGTTAGCCTGTCTGTTTTGTTTATCGCTTTGAGAGGCTGCTGTACAGCAGGCTCGTGTTTATTGCTTTAACAAATTCATTCATTCAAAACCTCCAGTTAAAATGAGGTCTCACGCCGCGGGCGGTAGGACCCGGTCAGCTCCTGTGGAGTTTTGATATGAAAGTAATTATTTTCCCGGTGGCGGCTGGGAGGATACGTTTTTTTTCTGTTAGCCTGAAGGGTTATTATACATTACCGATTCCAGCGATATGAAATCACATAAACTTCCAACAATAATAGAATTAGCATGAAAGGCTGGCGAGTCAGATTGAAATGGGGAAATAATAGCCCAGGCAGCTGCGAGCGTACGTGTGAGGATGAGTGTGTGTGTGCGCGCGCGCGCAGTGAGGCAAGGATGATTCGCGGGGTGGAATTTTCATGAGGCGCGCGGGCCTGTCAGGGCACGCGGAGGCGGCAATATTAAGATAGATGTTCGATGATATCCCTCATTGTTCTGTCGCGTACATTGATGTTCCTGCCTTATCGGCCTATTGATCATTTGTCGCTCTATAAAAGAACAGCCCTCCCTGCCTCTCTCTCTCACACACACACACACACCACAGTGACTCTCTCTCTCTCCCTCTCTCTCTCTCACACACACACACACATTGAGAGAAAGAGACCAATTTACTCTAATAATGTTACCTAGAGGGTCAAAACGCATGGCACGCTGAAGCATATGCATTGGAAATTATTAGCCGGTTTAAGTAAATTTAAGAGTTGAAGGGACGTCTGTGTCAAGAAAAAAACGAAAGACTGTCCCAGCGTGGGATTTTAGCTATATACTTCCTTATGCAAAACCTTTAATTATCACATTTCCTAAAAGATTTTCTCAACCCACAGTTTAGATTCTGTACAAGTGGGCAGTATTGTACGAATGTAAAACCGCCACCCTCCGGTCATCTTCATTGAGCCCCTGTATTTGCAAATAAATTAAAAGTAAACGGATGGGGCTCCGGCTTTACCCTATGAATGACATCTTCCAGCCTTAATAACATTTACATAATTTCTTATTTCGGGTTACTGCTATTTGCACTGCATGAGACCTAGCTTATAGGAAAAATAATGAGAGAAGGGATCATCTCTGGGGGGGGTGTGCTACTTCAGCGACGAGAAACATAAATGTTTTAGTGTAGTTATGAGCGCAGGAAGAAATGACTGTGAGAAAAGCTGTATTTTATAGTGGCATATTTTATTGGAGTGGATTGTGAAGGTCTGACACTCTCCCCATTACACTCACTGGGGATCCTGCAAGCGCTGGTAGGCATAATTTATTAAGACAAACAATGAATTGATTTATACTAAATGAATTGATGATGCTACAGGCTCTCCTCGCGTCTGGTCGAGCCCCCAGCGCTGTAATCTACTCTTGTACTGGGTTTATAGATTCAGGGAGTAAAAAAGTTTTCACTTTGAGCCCTGAGACTCATTATAAACGGGGAAGGGAGGAGTGTAAATTGTTTTTACGCTATTATCTGTCCGTAAGCCACAATTTCTCTTGCTAATTATGAAGGTGTTGCTTCTCATCGACAGCCGGCTGCTGATTTTCAATTTAACTGATCATCATACATTCATTTCTCCGCATGATAAATCTACAAGGCCGCCATGCCCCGGGAACCGAGTGGAGAAACAGCAGCGAGAGGGGGGTGGTGGAAAGAGTGTGGCTGTCAGGGCGAGTTAATGGGGGAAGTGTATGCGCCAATGAGTGCGGATCAGGCAGCTAATTTACCACCTCCCGTAGCCTTCTATCTCCGTATCTCATTTCCTCCTTTCTCCCGGGAGGGATTGCCACCCTAGAGCCGCGTGTACAGGCAACGGACAACTAGGTTGACTTCATAAAAAAAATCGCCCATTAAAACCTTAACGTGAATGATGGTCCAAAACATTATGTTTTGAAGTTAGATTAGCAGGTTTCATTAATGCTGGTTGACATACTCATTTAATTGCAATTAAAAAGCAACATTTGCACAATTAATTAACAAAGTCAATTATCATTCTCGCGATCTCTAATCACACCATACAGTGTTTTTGTACAGTAAAGGCGAAAGAAAGCTGGAGCATATAAGGCAGCTGATTTATTTTTTCCAGGGAGTTATCTTTATATTTTTTAGATAATATTTATGCAGATGCAAGCAGAAAGTATATTTAAAGTGCTTTATGTAATATATGTTTATGAAAATACACAATATATCTATTTTCATTACATATAGAATGCCTTCAAACGTTTATTCAACACAACAGAACATTCTATGTACACATATTCTATGAAGTCAATTTTCAATATAAAACTCATAAAGAGCATTTGTGATGCGGCAATCACTGCCATAACCACTGCAGAAATAACTTTATAATACGTTATTATTGCAACATTTTAAATATAAAATGATTAATTTATTAACTCGAAATTAACTATGAATTAATAATATTTAAATATAAAAAAACACCCTACAAACTTAATTAAAACTGCATCCCATTGACACAAAGATAAATCCGTCTTCGTTTTTACCCTGAATATGGCTCAGAAAACTTGCTCATAGCTTAGGCTACCTTAGTTTGTAAGCCTTTAAATGCATTTGCGTTCTCTGTAAGTAAAGATAATATATTTAGTTTCATACTTTGTGGCATACATGCTCAAATGTTAGGCCATGCGCTGTAAACTCTAATCACTCTTAATTTTATGGTACTTATTTTTATAGGTATACATGAACACTTGATTTTGTTTTTTCCCCCCACTAAAATATTTACTATGTTATAGATTGATAAATAATTAAAGTACCTCTACCGTTCAGTATTGATTATTAGTCCATAAAGTGGTTGCACTGTTACTTCAGCTGGCTTAGGCATTTTATTTTGGTGGTAGTTTTTATGTACACTTAAAAACGCAGCTGAAACATCCTGAATGTGATATAAATGACGAGGCTACCTGTTTAATGTAGGCCTATTTAGTAGGACTCCCAACAATCCTGTTTTGAAATGCTTTGAGTGGGCCGGTGATGGTACACCGCTTAAGGGAGTAGCGCACAATTTCCTCGGTCGTGTCTTTAGGCCTCTGTAATTTGGTAGATAAATCAAGCACGTTTTGGTCTCAGGTTTAGCCGTTCAAGCTCGGTGATTGATTCGAGACCCGCGGTACTACAGGGTCACTGACAGTCTGGATAAATCAGACTAGTACTGCGGCCGACTAATGAGACCAGATTATTTCAACAGCCTGAAACGAGCGTGAAAAATAAGATCTACCTCATCCCGAGGTGTCAAATCGATTCAACATCACCGTGCAAATACATAGGCCTACACACATACATTTGCGCACGGATGGGTCCTCATTGTTTAATTGGACCTAAAGCACAGGTAGGCTCTCATATTAAATTGTCACAACTCATCTAGCTGTAGCCTACCGCGTTAACTGAAGAATGTTTCAATTAATATTTTGAGCTTGCCTAAAGCCTTAAGGTCCAGATGGTTGACCGATATGAATATAGTAGACAGATATTTTATATTCAAAATATTAGCATCATACAAAGATTTTTCTGAGGCAATGCATCAGCCATGAAAAACCTGTGCAATGTATATTAATATGTCAAAACATTAACTCCAGATATAAAAAGCGGAGCTGAAATTCAGCCGTATGGTTTACAGCTGTAGTATAACTTTTCATTATTATTTGATGAGCGAGTATAGGCTATATTTGAAATTATGTAGGTCTATAACCGCTACACTCTAGCGCAGGGGTGCCCAAACTGCTTTGTATGAGGGGCCAAAAACCAAATATCATTGATAGCTGTGGGGCAAAGGTAAATATACCAAACTATTTTACAATAAAGTTGCCATGAGTAATTTCCTAATTTATTTAATACAATTTAAAAATACATAGAAAACATTACTTTATATCCTGTTAACTAATGCAGTATAACTTTTTAAATGATAACTAGTTGCAAAAAAACATAAACAATCACATTTATAACAGTGAGGTTCAATGCTGGATACACTAGCAGAATCTGCCTTTGCCTTGATTTGCTCACCAAAGTCCGTCGGGTGAAGGTATTTTGAAGTAAATCTGATTAAATTACACCATTTAAATTGAAACATTTAATATCAATTAGCTTTTTGTAGCTTAACAATACAACAAACAAACAAACAAACAAAAGGTTAAATTAAATTTCTAAACCAAACCAAACCAAATCTCTAAACCATCCCCTCCCCATCATTCTCCCTGTGTTCTCAGATGGAAAGGCGGGACAAATCAAAGGTTACCAAGGCCACTAGTTTGGGCATCTCTGCTCTGGCATAACAAAATAAAGATACTGTATTAGCATCAATGGTTTTATGAAGAACCCTTAACATCCACAGAACATTTCCATTGCACAAAAGGTGGTTCTTTGTGTAAAATAATCTAGATTATTAATTGTTCTTCACACCATCGAAAATGGTTCTTTTAAAAAACTACAATCATTCTCTCAAAAGTTCTTCAATAGAAACACAAATTTTGGAAACTTTGTACCAAAAGTTCCGTATAGCAGCAAGCAAAGATAAAACTTTACAGTAAGTTCCTTTTCTCAATAGCATTTCATTTATTTAGTAACGACAAATATCAGGTACACCTGCTGCCAAATAGAACAGAAATGGCGCGCTGAAGTGGTTACCATAGCAACAGCGAGCTAATAGAATCCGTATGGAATTTTAGAAGTAATTTGTTTCGCGGTTGTTGCTACATCAGATATGGTTGCTGCCGGAGGGTAACGAAAATTATTTATAATATTTATTAAATTGCCCATTAATTGTATTTTATTAACGTATACCCCCACCCCACCTTAAACCTTACGTCACAGTTACGTAAAAAACGGTAGTTTTACCGAGTATCATTTATGTTATCTATTAAATTACCCAATAAATTGTATTTTAGCGTATACCCTAACCCTAAACCCAACCGTCACAGTACTGTAAAAATATTATTTACTGTTATACAGTGTCATAAAAAATACTGCCATATTGATGTGCAAATTGTGCATATCGCACTTTCGGCCGGCCTGCATCCTAAAGTTTACCTTTTAGTACTACATTTTTACACTCATAACAGGAAAAAAAAAAATAAGCGATACAAACTATAGCAAAAGCAAATTTCTACATAATACATAAAAGTAACTAAGTTAAACAGGTGAAACTAGACAGATTACTTCCCATTAACAATGCCATAAACAATTAAATTTCTCTGGAATAGATGACCCGGAGCTTCACATAAGACATTATATAATGTAACCCATGTAACATCGCCATATTATAGTCGTTTTTTTCTTAGTAATAGCCAGAAAAAAAGTTGTGTGTGTATCAAACACCAGGCTAATATAAAAGCCCTAAGTGTTAAATCATAAAAATGAATTAAGGCAGTGAAAGTGATGCATGGCAAACATTATTAAAGTTTTGCATAAATTGCCTGTTACGGTCTGAATTTGTTTTAAATTAATTCCATGGGTGTCTCACAGCATCAAAAGATTAGCCTAAAAATATCGCACCCCGACCAGTTCTCTGAAGTCATTCAATAACTTATCATACACGTTAAATGTAAAGATGTTTAAAAAGCAAAGTCGCTATTTAGACCAGAGAGAAGTATTTCTTTAAATGGGACCCCCTGCCTTTGTGAGGGGCATGTTGGTGTTGGTAACGATCTCACACCCGCGATTCTGATTCTCCAGCCTTATTCTGTTATTATCACCTGACCAAATGTGTTTCATTATAAGCCTCTTCAATTTTAAGAATTACTCGCTGAGAGATGTTCACGCACGGTTAACCCTGTATGTCCTACACATTCTCTCTCGGTGTTAAATATATTTAATCTATACATGACCACTGGAATCCAAAAAAAAAAGAAGGGATTTAAACATGTCAAAGAAGATTGTGAAGCAGTCATCTGTAAACGTGTTGGCACAGAAGGCATGGGGAGAAGTAGCAGATTGGCACACACTGAGGCTGGGCTATCTTTATTATGTGCCAGGGGAGAGCAAGGGCAGGGCAGAGCAGTTGGGTTCAATCTTACATAAACATGCCCACTGTACCCCTGGCCTGGCATCCATTAACACAAAATATGATCTACTGACCTGGGGATGAAGTTGGGGGAAATAATGCAAAGGCTGAGAGATGGAGAACATAGTTGGAAAAGGACAAAAGAATTAGGAATGACACCTTGATCAACAATATTGGGTACAAAAAATGTAATCTTAAGGAGGAATTTGGTGTAAAACCGGCGTTTTATAAATGTAGGCTTTGCAAGGGCTATGCTAGGGGTCTGTGGATATGTTGGGGGAAATAAAAATAATTAATAAAAATATATAAATAATTAAAACAATTTAAAAAATTATACTAATCACACTAACTGTATTATAATTATTCATTCATTCATTTTCTTTTCGGCTTTTCGTTTGTCCCTTTATTAATCTGGGGGTCGCCACAGCGGATGCCCTTCCAGCTGCAACCCATCACTGGGAAACTCATACGCTCTCATTCACACACATACACCATGGACAATTTTAGCTTACCCAATTCACCTGTACTGCATGTCTTTGGACTGTGGGGGAAACCGAAGCACCCAGAGGAAACCCACGCAAACATGGGGAGAACATGCAAACTCCCCACAGAAATGCCAACTGACCCAGCCGAGGCTAAAACCAGCGACCTTCTTGCTGTGAGGCAACAGCACTATCTACTGCGCCACAGTGTAGCCGTATTATAATTATAATAAATAATAATTATAATGAATACAAAAGCAATTAAATAAGATCTAAATAAAAAAAGGTCAAAATTTGATTAAAAGGAATACACAAATTAAATAGATTTTATGGTATTTTATATATATAAACTGGTGTAAAATGTAGTTTAAATGTTTTTGAAGTATCTATTATGCTCACTAAGCCTGTATTTTGCTTTTTTTATTATTATTTTTCCATATTACACCTTATTTATTTTTTATTTTGATGTTTGAAATAAAATTTGTATCTGTTTTTATGGTAATTTAACGCATATTTCATCCAGAAATTAAAATTATCCATAGTTTAATTTATAATAAATAGCATTACGATATTTCGATATTTATCATTAGCAATAAATAGTGCCTGAGATTTTGAAGCTCCAAAAAGTGCATTCATCCATCATAAAAGTAATTCATTTGACTCCGGTGGGTTAAAGAAGGCCTGAAGTGAGGCAATGGATATTTTTTGCAAAACCTAATAATTAAAGGGTCACGAAACACTGTCATATGACAGTCCCACACTGCTAAAAACACTATTAGGACACAAATACTTCACAAAAGATTGAAAATTGGTTGTTTTTGCATTGTTTAGAGCAAATTCGTTAAATCACGACCATGAGATCATTTTGTAAATTCCAGCATGGAGATTGGCTGTCTGTACCGGCCAGTACAATGTGACGTCATTGAGTTTTCAGCACATCTGTTCATTAATTCATGAGAAAGACTTGGTTCGAACCAATCAGTGCGCTCTATTGTGAACGAGATGCAACTTCATTAATATGCTCGATATAGCTTTAAAGACTCCTTCGGACATTCCGTTGTGTTGCCAACCATATAATTCAAACTAATAGAAAAATTGTTCAAATACAAGGGTCGTCAACGTTTATAAATGTGCCGCAACGAAGCTTTTGTTTCCATTTCCCCGCAATGAGAGCACAGCTCGTGTGTGGACCGACATGTGTGGATTACAGTGGTCTGCCAACACACGACAAAAATATGTCTTAAGAAACATTTTTTACTCGAGTTTTTGCATCTGGAAATGGTAAAATCCGGATTTGCCACTCTAAACAACAACTGTCTTCCAACACCTTTTATACATGCTTTCATAAAATAATGTTGAGTTAAGATGTAGGCCACAGGAGAGAAGTGAAGAGGATGAAGTGAAACAAAATGCCATTTACAAAATAGAAGTGTAATGTGAGAAGAAACATGTTGGAGGATTTTGATGTAAGAGAAGATGATCTTGAGTTTTTTTTTACTCCTCTCTGTTTGTATGAACTGGAGCAACTCAACGCAGTTTCTGGAAGCCAGTAATAACAGCTTAAAAATTCATATACACATATTTTTCTTACAAAAACCCTTCACTTTGCTTCAGAAGGCATACATTAACCTACTTGGTTGGTATTGGATTACTTTTATGATGGAGAGAGCTTCAAAAAACACGAGAACCATTATCTCCTGTTTAAATAGTAAGAAATAATCTTAAATTAAATATTAATCTGTAATAATTAATCTGCTCACACTATACACTACCTGACAAATGTCTTGTCCTCTATCCCAGTTGTAAGAGCGACATATAATAACTTGACTTCTAGTTGATCATTTGGAAAAGTGGCAGAAAGTAGATTTTTTCATAGAATCATCTGTTGCACTGCATCCCAATCATCACAAATACTGCAGAAGAACTATTGGGATTCGCATGGACCCAAGATTTTCACATAAATCAGTCAAGTTTGGAGAAGGAAAAATTATGGTTTGGGGTTACATTCTATATGGGGGCGTGAGAGAAATCTGCAGAGTGGATGGCAACATCAACAGCCTGAGGTATCAAGACATTTGTGCTGCCCATTACATTACAAACCACAGGAGAGGGTAAATTCTTCAGCAGGATAGCGCTCCTGCTCATACTTCAGCTCCCACATCAAAGTTCCAGAAAGCAAAGAAGGTCAAGGTGCTCCAGGATTGGCCAGCCCAGTCACCAGATATGAACATTATTGAGCATGTCTGGGGTAAGATGAAAGAGGAGGCATTGAAGATGAATCCAAAGAATCTTGATGAACTCTGGGAGTCCTACAAGAACATTTTCTTCGCCATTCCAGATGACTTTATTAATACGTGATTTGAGTCATAGCAGAGATGTATAGATGCAGTCCTCCAAGATCATGGGAGTCATACGCAATATTAATTCTTTTTCAACTGCATGACTTTATATTCTATACTGTACATTATTTCTGTTAATGACAAGACTTTTGTGTAAGCAAAGTCAGACCTTACTGTCCAAATTAAATAATTAAAAATCAAGGCATGATTCTATTTTATTTTGGTAAAACAAGCGTAATCTAGAGGTCTTTGCTTTCATATAAGCCACTTCTGATACCAAATAATCAACTAGAAGTCAAGGTATTATTTGTTGTTCCTAAAACTTGCATAGGCAACAAGACTTTTGTCAGGTTGTGTATATCACATATACACTGTAAAAATATGTTAATAAATAGTTTCCATATATTGTGTTTTACGTTTATTTATGGTTGTAAATTGCATTATTACCTTGATCTCTGCTCTGTCGACTTTTGATATTAAAATTCAACTCTACAGTTTAACAGAGTAACTTAAAATGACATTTTAGTAGTTTGCAATAATATAATGTATACGAAATAATATATAGAGATATAAATCTGTAAAATGACAGAAAAAGTACAGGTAAATGTTTTTGTAGTGTAATAAACAACATTAATCCAAACAACATATCAATTTAAATTATTCAAAATAAGGTTAAAGTTGCTGGAAGAAAGATCAAGGTCCCATAATGCAAAAATAAAATGGGTAAAAATAAAAACATGAATCACAATATATGGAAAACTGCTAATTTACAGATATTTTTACAGTGTAGTAAAGGATTTTAGGAAGATAGCAAAGTCAAAAAGTAGTCAAACAGGGTCAACTGTATAATATCGCAGTGTATAAAGTACAAAAGGTGTTATCAATCTGATTATTGAATTTATTTTAATTAGCACTGGCAGGTATGCTTGTTAAATGGGCATTCCCAATACAGCAAAAACAACAATGATTAAAAAAAAAAAATCACATTAGACCCAATTAATTAGTTTTAATTTCATTCTAAATGCACTGAAGTGCTTGTTAAATGGAGGATGAGGCGTATTAAAAACGCCAACCTCCACTCACACACACACACGCACACACACTCACAAGGAATGGTAAATAAACAGCTTAAGCCTGCTTTCCGGTGGAATGGGCAACAGACTCCCTTGGTGGCACCCGGCAACCATAATCTGGCGTAAATAATGACATCTCTCTTCACGGCCGCAAGCTTTAGCCAAATTAAGACGCACACACACACGCACACAGTGAGAGAAAGAGAGAGAGAAAGCCAGTAACACTAATTATTTACTTTGGGCTGGACCGCACTGACCCTCTGGCCACACCAGAGCCTGCCAGGACCAGCGGGCAGAGACGAGTCAAGCATCTGCTGAGACACACAGAGAGAGAAACAACACTCAGTCTGCCGTTTGCTGGAGTGAGTGAGAAATCAGACCCACAGGTGTGTGTGTGTGTGTGTGTGAGACGGTAAAAGGATGGAAAAGTCTGAGGCTAATGGAGATAAATGCAGGGATTTACTGTACTTTAAAAGTTCAAGACAATTACAGGCCAACACTGAGTTTTGTACTTTTAAAGTTGTGTTAAAGCCTAATGGTGCAATGCGAAGAATACTCTATTAGTAGCATGATTTAGGGGACATTGTGTAATAATTGCTAGTCCACCACAAAAAAGTCTAAAGTAAAATGATTGTACTCAAGATTGGCTGTTTTGTGATGAGTCTTATTGGCTTTCATTTAGTTTTACTGTTAATTATATTAATCATGGGAGTCACAGTGGTGCAGTGGGTAGCACAATCGCCTCACAGCAAGAAGGTCGCTGGTTTGAGCCTCGGCTGAGTCAGTTGGCATTTCTGTGTGGAGTTTTGTGTGGGTTTCCTCTGGGTGCTCCAGTTTCCCCCACAAATCCAAAGACATGCGGTACAGGTGAATTGGGTAGGCTAAATTGTCCGTAGTGTATGTGTGTAAATGAGTGTGTATGGATGTTTTCCAGTAATGGGTTGCAGCTGGAAGGGCATGCGTTGCGTAAAACATGTGCTGGATAAGTTGGCGCTTCATTTGGCTGTGGCGATCCCAGATTAATAAAGAGACTAAGTCGAAAAGAAAATGAATTAATTATATTAATCATTTATATTAAAGATGTTGAAGTTTGTTTAATCTACAGAATAATAAAAAATCTGACTTTCTCATAAAGTTATAAATTTCATAAATCTCAGAACATAACTCAAAATTAGACTCACAAAATGACAGAATTGTGACTCTGCGTCTTCCAGGTTCAATAAACATCCATTTCCAAGAGCATATTCAGTATTTATTTTGATTCTGGAAAAAAAAAACTGAATTGTGAAATTGAAACTTGAAATTAATAGAAAAAAGTCTGAATTGTGAGATATAAACTTGAAAGGAAATTGAAAGACAATAGGACAGAATTATGGGAAAAGGGGATCACAATATTAACAAAAAATAAGGAGAAATAAAATAATAGTTGTGAGAAAGCCAATAAATACAGTTAATTATGAAAGAAAAGTCAAAATGGTGAATTATAAACCCAGAATTGAGATACAAACCTTGAATTATAATAATAAAGTCAGATCTACAAGAAACCATGAAGAATTTAAAATTGAAACAAATAAAGTTGTGAATTTGTACCTTCAAATCAGACGTTTTGCATAATAAAATCAAGATATAAAACAAAGTTGCAAGATATAAACCCACAATTGACTATAAACTTGAATTTTGGTAATAATTGTTAGATAAAAAGCCTGTAAAAAATGCATGATCGAGTTAAGTATTAACAATTAAGTGGATTGAGCATAAAACAATTGAATTGTAATCAAAAATATATTAAAAATTGTGTTGTTTTAGCTCATTTTAACAGGCGTCAAAAAGTTTTTTTGAGTGTACATTTTTTTATTCCATAGAGGAAACATAAGGAGGACCAGGAGTGCCGGTTAGAAATAAAATGAAGAAATTATGAATGTATAATTGAAGCATAAAAATGTATATAAATAAATCACAATGTAAATTAACAAATAATGAACAAAAAATAGACATTTTTAAATGTGTTCATTTAAATTGTGTTTTTAAAAGTCATTTAATAAAGCAATAAAACACTGCATTTAAAAATAATTCTTAAATGTATAAATAGGGTGACACAGTGGCGCAGTAGGTAGTGCTGTAGCCTTACAGCAAGAAGGTTGCTGGTTCGAGCCTCGGCTGGGTCAGTAGTGGAGTTTGCATGTTTTCCCTACGTTCGCGTGGGTTTCCTCCAGGTGCTCTGGTTTCCCCCACAGAACACAGGCGGTAAAGGTGAATTGGGTAGGCTAAATTGTCCATAGTGTATGAGTGTGAATGAGTGTGTATGGATGTTTCCCAGAGATGGGTTGCAGCTGGAAGGGCATCCGCTGCGTAAAAACGTGCTGGATAAGTTGATGGTTCATTCCGCTGTGGCGACCCTGGATTAATAAAGGGACTAAGCCGAAAAGAAAATGAAAGAATGAATCTATAAATAGACAATTTTATAAATGTTTATTTAATTCATGCTTTAAAACGCTGATCAAACAATAAAAATGAACAAACAGCAAATGTAATTTTTTAAATGTGTAAAGGGGAAAATTAAGCAAATTATATTGAAAGACATTTGTACCTTTTAATCATCAATTCTCCAAGTAAATTTTTTTTTTTTAATTTTATAGATTCAGAGTCAGAAAAGAAATACAGAGCTAGCTATCTAATGATCTGACTTCGAATTTTGATGCAATAATGATTTTATTTTGAATGGTTTGGCTGTCCATGTATGCTAACAGTAAAGTCAGTTAGTCTTCTCTGTCAAGTTTTAAAAAGGAATGACAGAATTTCCATTAATATACGATTTTCTTGAAGGGGAAATGAAGCAAGCATGCACCGGTATTGCATTTGTAAACAATTATTTCTCGTAATCCATTTAAGCACAAAATATATAAAAAAGGATAGATACACAAACACACTCACACACACACTTGGCTCAAGTCCATGAGATATAATGGGTTTTAAGCTGGCATAACTCATATGCTAAATTAAATAGTGTCCATTGTTTCCAATGTTTCATTTGACAAATCTTATTTCAGTTTCCATTTGCTTTGGTGCGGGCCAGTGGGCATAGTCTTTCTGCAATTAAAAAGCTCTCTCTCATTCGCTTTCAAGCCCTTATTCTCTCTCTCTCTAAACCTCTAACTATAAGAGTCAAAGAAAGAGAAAGACGCTTGTGCTCTATTTCAATAATACTGTTTACAAGCAGTGATGATGAACTGAAGCACAGATCTAGTTGTGCGCAGCTGCTAAAAATGGCAATAATCATTACGAAACAGTTAAAAAAATCCTTATGAATTCTAGAAAATGACAAGTAAATAAACGGTTGGAGAATGAAATAGATTGAGCTCACCCACTGCAGTTCAGAGGATTAATTAACCACATTGAAAACAATTATCTACTGTATGAAGCGCTGGCTACTATTAGGCTATAATTAAGTCGCCTCTATTAATCAACTAAGTAAAAATAATGAGCCTTTAATGAAATTACAGGATACATGTAGAATAAGTAAATGACTCATTACACAGGCACATAATCAAAATGTTAATGATTAAACTATTTTACCTCTGTTTTCATTGATTATTTTTTATTAATGTAATTAATTAGCGGTGATGACTGGGTATAAGAAACGGAAAAGAAGCTGAAAGTTAGTTTCCACCAGCAATAAAGTGCCAGGATTTTAAGCGTAAATAATAAAATGTTTAAAACCTGATGATGGATCAACTTTGTATTCAAAGACAGCTGCTAATAAAACACTGATGTGCTCAGAAAATGTTTTGCTGCTTGTTCAAACTAAGCAGAAACAACACAATTCTTGATATTTATTTAAGACAACTTAATTGTTTTATAAAGCCTTGAAAATAAAGTGTCTAAAACAGTGGTCTCAAACTAAATTTGGCCACAGTTCTGCAGATTCTAGCTCCAACCACCTCCAACTCACACCTTGATTAGTTGGATCAGCTGGGTTTGATTAAGGTTGGAGCAAAATTGTGCAGAGCTGTGGCCCTCCAGGAATCGAGTTCGAGACACATGGTCCTAAATATTAAAATGTATACATTTTAAATAGCAATTTTTGGATGTAACATTTAAAAAAAAAAAAAAAAAAGCAAAACATAGAGCATCTAAACTAAAAGTATATATATATATATATATATATATATATATATATATATATATATATATATATATATATATATATATATATATATATATATATATATATATATACACATCTATATATATATATATATATATATATATATATATATATATATATATATATATATATATATATATATATATATAGTGGGTAATTTCCTAATTTATTTAATAATATTTAAAAAATATCTAGACAGCATTGCTTTATATTAACTAATACAGCATATTTTTTTTTACATTTTATAATGAACTTATTTCAGTAAAAACAAAAACAATCTCATTTCTAACAGAATGGAGTTACACTAGTCTTTGCCTTGATTCGCTAACTTCTGCATAGTTCTCTATCCGCCAAGTGACATTGTTTACATTTTAAAAATCAGATTCATTTACAATATTTAATTGAAACATTTCATTTCAGTTTGCTTTTTTGTGACTCTCTTCTCTTCTCAGATAGTGAGCCTAATCTAAGGTTACAATGGGCCAACTTTGACCCGCGGGCCCTATTTTGGGCATCTCTGTTCTAAAGAATGATATTATTCTACACCCTCAATCCTACCCAATACCTAAACCCAACAACTACATTTTAAACTATAAATAAGCACCTAATAAGCAGTTTATTAAGCTAATATCCTAAGTTTATGGTTTGTTAATAGCATGAATTGACGTTAAAATAAAGTGAGACCCACTTTATTGGGACAAAAAAAAATGTTTAATGTGTTACTATTGTCATCATAAGCATAAGAAAACACATTCATTCATTCATTTTCTTTTCGGCTTAGTCCCTTTATTAATTTGGAATCACCACAGCGGAATAAACCGCCAATTTATCCAGCATATGTTTTACGTAGCGGATGCACTTTCAGCCACAACCCAACACTGGGAAACACCCATACACTCTTGCATTCATACACATACACTATGGCCAATTTAGCTTATTCAATTCACCTGTACCATATGTCTTTAGACTGTGGGGAAACTGGAGCATCCGGAGGAAGTCCACGCCAACACGGGGAGCATAAGAAAACACAAAGAAATTAAAAGTTCTTTAGTGACACTGAAAGAACCTGTAACATCCAAAGAACCTTTGAACAAAATGTTCTCAGTAGCAAAAAAAAAAAAAAAAAAAAAAAACAGAGCAAGGAATTTTTCACAGTGTTTTCTATAATATTTTTTCTTTATGGAGAAAGTTTTATTTGTTTTATTTTGGCTAGAATAAAAGCAGTTTTAATTTTTATAAAAAAAAATTTTAAGGTCAATATTATTAGCCCCCCTAGGCAATATTTATTACCGCTACAGAACAAACCATCATTATACTATGATCGAGCGGCTGCAGTTCGCTGGTAAACGCACAGATCACATAGAACTACAAATCTGCCATTATATGGACTACAAGACCCAGTCATGCACTGCACACACACACACACCGGTTCCTAATACTGTCTGATTGGAAACACTCACAGCTAAAGCTGCTCATGAACGGATTACAGGACTATTTAAACAGCGCACACACACACACACATCAGTGCTGAGTCTTGTTAAACAGTTTTGTGAACATTACAATGTGTTTTCCTTTGCCGTGCTTTTGAACCTCGCCTTGTTTGTTTATGTTGTCTGCTGTCTGCCTTTTGACCATCTGCCTGTTTACTGACCACAACTCTGGATTGCCTGTGTACATGTGTTTACCCCAGTGTTGACCGTAGCTTGCCTAACCATCTCTGTTTAATAAACCTGCGTTTGGATCCGCACTTCCGTTGTCAGCGTCCCGTTCACATTACAGCCTAATTACCCTAACTTTAACCTAATTAACCTAGTTAGGCCTTTAAATAGCACTTTAAGCTGAATATTAGTGAATATCTAGTAAAATATGATGTACTGTGATCAGGGTAAAGATAAAAAAAAATCAGTTATTAGAAATTAGTTATTAAAATTATTATGAATGTGTGTTTCAAGAAATTTCAAGTCTTTTTGTTTAACAGAAATTGGGTAAAAAAATATACAGGAAGCCTAATAATTCTTCAACTTCATATAATTTATGCACAAAATAAAAATCAGTTCTTTGAACAACTGCTCACTAAAAGGTTCATCGTTGGAACAAATTTATTTATGTATCTCTTTGGCATCCCTGTGAAACCCCACATGCAGTGATTACTTTAACTTCTACAGTAACTAACGAAACATTTGCAAAGTTATTGCATCAAAATGATAAATTTTTTATCATTAACCATCACCGTTTCCCAGAGATGGGTTGCAGCTGGAATCGCATCCGCTGCGTAAAAACGTGCTGGATAAGTTGGCGGTTCAGTCCGCTGTGGCGACCCCGGATTAATAAAGGGACTAAGCCGAAAAGAAAATCAATGAATAACCATCACCGATATCCTAATGTATGAACGCAGCAGCGGTTTAGGACCTCTAGGCGAGGCTCTCCAGCGGTTGGCAGTATTAGGCGTGACTAATGTCAGGTTGAACTCTGCTCAGGCTGCCCGGGTGAACACACACAGTAATAACAGCCATAGCTCATTTAGTGCGCAACCTACCAAGGACATCAAACCAGCGCACACAGCTACACACTACCCCTTCACACACACACAAACACGTGTACTCACACATTTCATATACGCGTTATCTTTGCCAGTTGTGTTTAGTCCCTCAAGGTTTCCAGGTTTCGGGTGGTATTTCCCTAAACACCCGAGTGCTAAATGGGAGCTGATGCATCTTCCAGGGACTGTGAACGAGCTGCGTTGAATATTTAACACTAAACAACAGAGAGAGTGAGAGACAAAGACAGAAAAAAAGCTCATTTCAAATCAGCTGGATCATATTTGGTTTTGTCCACAGGAAAGTCAAGAATCAAATGTCATCCAATCCAACAAACACAAACACACACTCACACACACTCCAGCACAAACAGGTAAAATGCCAGTTATTCCATTTCCTTTTGCTGCAGTATTTCTCCGACCTGTTAAAATCAAAATGATCCCAAGTTAAGTCACATACGCACGCACACACACATACGCACACACTCTAAACCAACACAATAATTGAAATATTTTCAACCTGATTAAACCCAGCACCCCAGGCTATGCCAGTTGCTATGGCTGTGCGCCTTGGTTGCTAGGGGGAGTAAATCATGGTGCATTATTTGATTTTTGTAATAGATATGAAAGCTCGATTCGGCCGATTAAATGTCTCCCCGTCTAGCACCTATAAGACCTGAGGCGGAGCGTGAGGGAGTGGGGGGAAAAAATGAAAAAGGAATGGAGATTTGATATGGCTTGGAAATTGCAATAAAATGTTAATGGTTAATGAGAAAAAATATATATATAGAACATTTATTTATGAAAGTATATATAAAAGTGTGTTAGTAATGCAGTCACATACCTTCATTTAGTAATATATATTATTACATGGGAAACTGGAGCTGGTTGTTATACTTTTTATACTCCTGAGGGTGAGTTTATTTTAGAAAGTCAGTTTCTGTAGAGAAACATACAAGATATAGGACATTTACAACTAGTGCTCAACATATATGAGTACACCCCTCAAAAATCTATCTTTTAAATTCATAATTTTAATAGGAAGCTATACAATATTATATTTGTGCATATACATTAGATTAGTCAGTGCTGAAGCCAATTCTGGAGCTTACCTAACAAAATCTTAAGATAACAGTCTAAAAACTAGCACAGACAAATTTATATGTTATAGAAAAATATTAAATACAAACTTTAAAAAATAGGAAAAATCAAGAAGCAAAAAACAAGAAAAATGTAGTTGAAATTTTGTAGGTTGTCATTTATTTTTGCAATATTTAGTTTGAATTTAATTGTATTATCTTTCAATTTCTGAATACAGTGGAAGTCAGAATTATTAGCCCCCTGAATTATTAGCACCCCGGTTTATTTTTTCCCCAAATTTCTGTTTAACGGAGAGATGTGATTTTTTCAACACATTTCTAAACATAATAGTTCTAATAACTAATTTCTAATAACTGATTTATTTTATCTTTGCCATGATGACAGTAAATAATATTTTACTAGATATTTTTCAAGACACTTTTATACAGCTTAAAGTGACATTTAAAGGTTTAACTAGGTTAATTAGGTTAACTAGGCAGGTTAGGGTAATTAGGCAAGTAATTGTATAATGATGGTTTGTTCTGTAGACTTTAAAAAAATATGTAGCTTAAAGGGGCTAATAATTTTGACCTTAAAATTGCTTTTAAAAAATTAAAAACTTCTTTTATTCTAGCCGAAATAAAAAAATAAGACTTTCTCCACAAGAAAAAATATTATCAGACATACTGTGAAAATTTCCTTGCTCTGTTAAACATCATTCTGGAAATATATATATAAAAAAAAACAAATTCAAAGGGGGGCTAATAATTCTGGCTTCAACTGTATGTTTGGTGACTAAAATATTTTTTTAATAAATATATCTGTTTAATAAATCTGTTTTGTTTCAATGCACCAAAATACATTGCCTATATTTACTGAGAAATGCATAAAAATATTCATTTTCAAAATGGGGTGTACTCAGTTATGCTGAGCACTGTAAATAAAGAGCGCAGTTCTTTGAACATGTGGTGAAAGGAGTAAGTTGTCACAAAGAAATAATGCATTAAACATGATAATACACAATATTTTGCAATAAACAGAAGAAATAGCTCAGACTTTACAATACAAGACAAAATATAATATATACGTATAGACAAAAAATAGATGTACTTGACCATTTAACTGAAAAATAACAGTGCATTTTCAAATTTCAATTAAACATTACAAGGGCAACCTTTTTTTTCTCAATGATATGCAGAGCTGAATTGTTCACCACAAAACTAGCAATGTGAGCTAAGAAAATCATATGGTTAGTCTTGATTTCTTGGAGATTTTAACATTAGTTAATGGAAATTAAGTTGTTCACTGCTAGTTCATGGTAACTCACGGTGCATTAACTAATGTTAACTGGTTGGATTTTAATAATGACTAGTAAATGGTAAAGTATGAAATAATAAAAAAATGAATAATAAATATATGCTGTACAAGTATTATTCATTGTTTGTTCATGTCAGTAAATACATAAACTACGTGCCCTGCATTGTAACATGTTACCCAGAAATGTAAGGGTTTTAGTTAAATGTGATTTATATATAAAAAGCATTTTGAATGCAAGTGTCAAATTCAATGTTTTTATTTTGGAGTGAAATCATGCTTCATCACTCTGCGTAACAGATATAAAGTTGAAGTCAAAATTATTAGCTCTCCTCTGAATTTATTTCTCTTTTCAAATATTTCCCAAATGATGTTTATAATATTTTTTCTTCTGGAGAAGGTCTTATTTGTTTTAGTTCGGCTCGAATAAAAGCAGTTTAAATTTTTAAAAAACATTTTAAGGTCAATATTATTAGCTCCCTTAAGCAATATATTTTTTTGTCTAAAGAACAAACCATCGTTATACAATGACTTGCCTAAATAACCTAGTTAAGCCTTTAAGTGTCACTTTAAGCTGTATATCTTGAGTTATTAAAACTATTATGTTTAGAAATGTGTTGAAAAAATCTGCTCTCTGTTAAACAGAAATTGGGGAAAAAATATACAGGGAGTTAATAATTCAGGAGGACTAATAATTCTGACTTCAATTGTATTTATGCAAATATTAAACAACATATTATATACAAATGTGTGCAAGAATAAGTCATCGCATTACATTTTATTATATTTTGAAATTAATTAAAAAATTCTTGTTGAGCAGTGGGTAAAATATAGTGATTTGAAGCACAGTGGCAAAGAAAGCCTAAAAATGACAACTGATTTGTATTTTGTGATTCTTAAAGTCTTTTATTATGTCATCAGATGATTCCTGTTGTGAAAGCATAACTTGGTGTTCAGTATATAATCTGAATATGTTACACTAGATGATATTTTAGTGATTCTCTACCATAATTCATGGTAAAATGTAAGATAGTCTGTTTTTTTTGCTCTGAATAAATAAATTAATCACAACATTTTCTAATGTATCAATTTTTTATTTATTTAAGGCAACATTACATTTTTAAGTTTGTTGCTTGAACCCCCTGATTGTTTGTTGTTTTGTTAGCAGTACTATTATGTAATTCATTCATTCATTCATTTTCTTTTCGGCTTAGTCCCTTTATTAATCCGGGGTCACCACAGCGAAATGAACCGCCAACTTATCCAGCACATTTTTACGCAGCGGATGCCCTTCCAGCTGCAACCCACCTCTGGGAAACATCCACACACACTCATTCACACTCATATACTACGGACAATTTAGCCTACCCAATTCACCTGTAGAGCATGTCTTTGGACTGTGGGGAAACCGGAGCACCCAGAGGAAACCCACGCGGACCCAGGGAGAACATGCAAACACCACACAGAAACGCCAACTGACCCAGCCGAGGCTCGAACCAGCGACCTTCTTGCTGTGAGGCGACAGCACTACCTACTGCGCCACTGCGTCGCCACTATTATGTAATGTAAAGTTTAAACAAACAAACAAACAAACAACAAAACATCAATTTAGGACAAAATCTGTAAAAATGCTTAAGCTTTCAGTTCAAATTGATGCTAAATGTAAGTACAAAGCTTCCAAAAACAGGTCCACATGGAATTGAGCAAAACTGTTTGTATGTTTGTTTGTATTTTTCATTTTATTTGAACCAGCAGCAGTGTCGCAGAAAGCCCTTTCAAAAAGCAGATACAAGCTTATACACATACTGACTCATTTCAAACACTGGCTTAATCTGCTTTCTGGTTTCACACCCACAGATTACAATATTACTTGTATTAAATCATTGAACTTTACATGTCTCTCAGAGCTCATTGTACATTTCCAACTGCATCAAGCTCTTTATCTGGTTAACATGCTCCACACACTAAGTTACATTATCTTCTCCCCAGGTTAATAGCTGCATTAACGTTTAGTGTCTGAGTGTTGCATTATAATGGCAGAAATATGTCATCTACTAATAGACAGACACACTTTTATTGCCTGATATTCTATCAACAAACAACTGTTAAGTATACATGAGCAATTAAGACATTTATAATTAGTTAGTATGTTTAGGAAAGATATTATTTTTTATTCAGAAAAGATGCTGTCAAAATTGACAGGGAAGACGGTAAAATTGTTAGAAAATATTTCCATTGAACATGAAATGGTTTCCATAAAAATATTAAGCAGCACAACTGTTTTTACACTGAGAACAATGAGATATATTTCTTCATTAAGTGAAATCATCATATTAGAATGACATCTGAAGGAACATGTGACATTGAAGAAGACTAGAGTAATAATAGTACAAATGCAGCTTTCATTTACAGAAATAAATTTATATATATAATAGAATTTTTTTTCTTTTTTTAAATTTCCCAAATTATGCTTAACAGAGCAGGGAAATTTTCACAGTATGTCTGATAATATTTTTTCTTCTGGAGAAAGTCTTATTTGTAGTAGTTTTAATTTTTTAAAAACCATTTTAAGGTCAAAATTATCAGCCCCTTTAAGCTATATTTTTTAATAGTCTACAGAACAAACCATCATTATACAATAACTTGCCTAATTACCCTAACCTGCCTAGTTAATCTAATTAACATAGTTAAGCCTTTAAATGTCACATTAAGCTGTAAAGAAGTGTCTTGAAAAATCTCTAATCAAATATTTTTTACTGTCATCGTGACAAAGATAAAATAAATCAGTTATTAGAAATAAGTTATTAAAACTATTATGTTTAGAAATGTGTAGAAACAATCTGCTCTGCGTTAAACAGAAATTGGAGGAAAAAATAAACAGAGGGGCTAATAATTTAGGGGAGCTAATAATTCTTTTTTTTTTTATAATTATTTTTTAGGGGTTTTTACCTTTAATGGACAGGACAGTGGAGATTGACAGACAGGAAAGTGTGGGGAGCAGAGATAGGGGAAGGATCGGCAAAGGACCTCGAGCCAGGAATCGAACTCGGGTCGTCGTCGTGCTATGTGTCGACGCACTAACCTCTAGGCTATTGGCGCCGACTGGGGAGCTAATAATTCTAACTTCAACTCTAGAGCATATAGGTTTTTTTGATTGCTTGATTTTTATTTTCAGTTCTTTTTTGTTTGCAAATTTCATTTTTATTTTTCAAAACTTAATTTCCCCTTTGCAGTTCTTTATTTTTAATAGCAAAATTAATTTTTATTTCTCAACATTTTATTTTTGCTTTGTGATTTTTGGAGATTTGCATTAATTAATTTATTTTTTGCTCAATACTTTATGTTTTGTTTGCAAAACTTTCTTTTATTTTGCAAGTATATATGGCCCTAGATCAGGGATGGGCAAACTTGATCCTGGAGGGCCGGTGTCTTGCATAGTTTAGCTCCAACACTAATCAAACACACCTGAACATGCTAATTAGTGTCTTCATCATGACTAGAAATCTATAAGCAGGTGTGTTTGATTAGAGTTGGAGCTAAACTGTGTAGGACACCGGCCCTCCAGGACCGAGTTTGCCCACCCCTGCTGTAGATTGACTCCATACCACTAAGGCAACCCAGGATGCTAAAATACAATTGGGTAAACTGGCAGTGGGCGGAGTCACACAGACCAAAACAAAGCCAGACATTCTGGAGCGCACATATTCAAAGGAGAATAACTGACTTCAGCATTGTTTTTCAGATAAACAAGTGTGTTCACTTAGCATGTTTCTTAAATATCTGCAAACATACGGTGTTTTATGCTTTAGAAGAGTCAAAGACTTCCATACAGCAAGTTTAAGCATCTACACTGGCCTTCACATGTGTCATTGGCTCTTGATGCTGCTTGCCCTACTCTGTCCACACCTGCGTGTGTGTCCTCTTAATCACATTAGTCTTAGTTTAATTTGAGGGTGTTCCTGTGGGACTCTGATGTCCAGCAGCAACATTCAGCAGAAGAGAAGCTTTAACACCATCACCAGTGCAGATGCTGAGGACGCCACCACAGACACACGTGATTGACACAAGTATAATTGCATTTTAAGTGTTGATGTGCATAAAGTGTTTGCGAATACCTGCGTGTGTGTGTGTGTGCTGAAATATACGTTTGTGCTCGGACTAATTAAAGCCTGACATCCAGCTTTGCTCATCCTCTATGATTCTAATTAGCAATGAGCTGCGCTCTCAAAAGACAGTTCTGAAATACACTACACAAATCACTATAATACTGCTGTTGACACGAGAGGCAGAGAGAAAGAAGCGAGGGAAGAGTGTGGGAGAGAGAAAGAGGGAGAGGATGGTGTGAAAGCGGGCTTTGAGAGATTACAAATTTACATATCTTAATAGACAACCGCATACTCACATTCTTTCATCAGGAAAGTCCCAGTGCAGCACTGGAATTGTGGGTAGTGGACTGGCAAGGCGGTGAAACTGATTGTCTAATAAGACACACACACACACACAAGCACACACACACATGCATACACACAATTTTATAACATATAAGAAAAAATAACAACTCTGGCCTGATGGAACAATTCGCATTTTTGGAGACGAGCAGAATAAGCATTATGGCTTGAAGTAAAGGAAGAGTGTAAAAATGAGATATTGTAGTTGAATAATGCACTTTTGAAATCAACAGTTTGCATTTATGCACTTACATGAAGATGCAAAACATATATCAGTTATATATATACAGTATACGTGGCTTTCTGGAATGCTGCATTCTGATTGGTCAGTTGGGACAGATCTATTTTGCATGCTAGTATATTTCTCGCTCTTCTCATATAAGGAAATGTAAACTTTTATTAATATGTGAGTTTCATTATTTATGTAACTAAGAAGGCATGCAAAAAGTTATATAATACAGTCAGAAAAAAAACTGAAATTTATTGTATATAGTATGTATTGCTTCTTAGCTACTTATTTAGTCTGCATAATAAAATATGAATATACTTAAAATATTTATATTTATATATGGCAGTCAACATTTGAAGTGGATCAAAACATTTGATCAAAGTTGTCATAAAACTATTCAACAACAACCATTCAGGGCAGCGCGGTGGCTCAGTGGTTAGTACCGTCACCTCACTGTAAGAATGTCGCTGTTTCAAGTCCCGGACCAGTTGGCATTTCTGTGTGGAGTTTACATGTTCTCCCTGTGTTGGCATGGGTTTCCTAAAAGGTGCTCCGGTTTCCCCATAGTCCAAAGACATGCGCTATAGGTCAATTGGGTAAGCTAAATTGGCCGTAGTGTATGTGTGTGTGAATGTGTGTATGGGTGTTTCCCAATACTGGGTTGCAGCTGAAAGGGCATGTGCTGCATAAAACATACGCTGGAATAGTGGGCGGTTCATTTCACCGTGGCGACCTCTGAAATAGAGACTAAGCCAAAGTAAAATGGATGAATGCATGAACAACCATTCATGTCTTAGGAAAAATATATATATTTAAGACACTTTCCTACACAAACAGCTTTTTAAAAATAATTTATATCAATTATGTAAATATAATATTATATTTTATTAACACTATATTTTGAAATAAATATATTTATATAAATATTTAGATATTATAAATGTATTTAATATATTTAGATATATAATGTAATTCAATTCATGATTTTAATAAAATTAAATAAAATAAAATTCAACAAACTGGAGTCAATCACTCTTCTTACACTATGGTTATCATACTTAAAAGTACTGTTCAAATGTTGTATTTCTATATATATATATATACAGTTGAAGTCAGAATTATTAGCCCCCCTTTGATTTTTTCTATTTTAAATATTTTCCAAATGATGTTTAACAGAGCAAGGACATTTTCACAGTATGTCTGATAATATTTGTTTTTCTGGAGAAAGTTTTATTTGTTTTATTTCGGCTAGAATAAAAGCAGTTTTTAATTTTTTAAAAGCCCCTTTAAGCTATATTTTTTTCCATAGTCTACAGAACAATCCATCGTTATAAAATAACTCGCCTAATTACCTTAACCTGCCTAGTTAACCTAATTAACTTAGTTAAGCCTTTAAATGTCACTTTAAGCTGTATTATTATTAAAACTATTATGTTTAAAAATGTGTTGAAAAAATCTTTTTCAAAGATTTCTGTTAAACAGAAATTGGGGGAAAAAAATAAACAGGGGGGCTAATAATTCAGAGGGCTAATAATTCTGACTTTAACTGTATTTATATAACTGTATATATATATATATATATATATATATAACTGTATATATATATATATATATATATATATATATATATATATATATATATATATATATATATATATATATATATATATATATATATATATATATATATATACAGTTGAAGTCAGAATTATTAGCCCCAATTTCTGTTTAATGGAGAGAAGATTTTTTCTACACATTTCCAATCATAATAGTTTTAATAACTCATTTTTAATAACTGATTTATTTTATCTTTGCCATGATGACAGTAAATAATATTTGACTAGATATTTTTCAAGACACTTCTGTACAGCTTAAAGTGACATTTAAAGGCTTAACTAGGTTAATTAGGTTATCTAGGCAGGTTAGGGTAATAATTAGGCAAGTTATTGTATAATGATGGTTTGTTCTGTAGACAGTCGGAAAAAATAAGCTTAAAGAGGCTAATAATATTGACCTTAAAATGGTTGATAAAAATTTAAAACTGCTTTTATTCTAGCCAAAATAAAACAAATAAGACTTTTTCCAGAAGAAAAAATATTATCAGGCATACTGTGAAATGTCTTTGCTCTGTTAAACATCATTTGGGAAATATTTAAAAAAGAAAAAAAATTTTTAAGGAGGGCTAATAAATCTGACTTGAATTGTATATATATATGGAAACAAAACAAACAAACAAATAATAGTAAAATATATATACACATGCATTTGTATATACACAAATACATCCATTCCACACACGTATACATACATACATACGTACATAAAAAAATATATAAAATTAACCTCGTCAAGAAAATAAATAAATAAATAGAATAAGTATAAAATAAAAGGTTGCCAAACATATTCTCTCAAATATGCATAACCTCTAGAATTATGTAAATGTTAAATTATGTATAATTATATTGTTGTTGTGGAGAAAGCCAGCAATTTACTCCATTTCATTTTATAATCGAAGTGCATGTGTCATTTTTTCCATTTCCTCAACTTCTGCTATTATCTTGAACCATTCGTCTTTAGTTGGTGGGTCTTCATTATTCCATTTCTGTGTTATAGTTTTTTTACTTGTTGCCAATAATATCTTAAATAGATATCTATCCTCCTGTTCAAGTTTAATAGGAGTATCTCCTCAAATGTTGTATTTCAAGACAATTTTGTCAGGTTTTTGTCCTCAAACTGCTGTTGTGTGGGAAAAGATTGATATGCATCTCATTCAAACCCTTTATTTCATTCATTCATTCATTTTCTTGTCGGCTTTGTCCCTTGCGGGGTCGCCACAGCGGAATGAACCGCCAACTTATCCAGCACGATTTTACGCAGCGGATGCCCTTAAAGCCGCAACCCATCTCTGGGAACTTCCACACACACATTCACACTCATACACTATGGACAATTTAGCTTACCCAATTCACCTGTACTGCATGTCTTTGGACTGTGGGGGAAAACGGAGCAACCGGAGGAAACCCACGCAAACGCAGGGAGAACATGCAAACTCCACACAGAAACGCCAACTGACCCAGCCCAGCCGAGGTTCGAACCTGCGACTCAGCGACGTTCTTGCTGTGAGGCAACAGCACTACCTACTGCGCCACTGCGTTGCCCAACCCTTTATTTCTTCATTATAATTTTTTTTACTGTTGTAGGCTGTGAAATAACTGAAATAATTAAGCTTAGTGATATGGAACTAATGCGGTCAATATCTGCCAGGAACTACTTTACCTGTGCGTCTATCAGAAAATAATTGCACGCTTTAAAATATTTCTCAGCCAATCAGAATTGAGCATTCAACAGAACCCCTAGTACAACATATAAATACAATACCAGAACAAACAAGTTCTTCGCATACATATCTCGTGCAGACGTATAAGATCAATCTGGAATGATCAGATGTGTGTGTGTATTTGTGTGTGTGTTAGTCTAGCAGTGTCTGACACGTCTCTCTCCTCTGGAGAATATGACCTCTCCTCCAGTCTCACTCAGTAATTGGCTAACTAATGTGTAAAGAGGGAGGAGGGGATGAAACTCAGATCACCATAATGTAGGACAGCATGTTTCGGCAGCGCAACCAGTGGTAATGCTTTATTCAATTTCAATCGCCTCTCCAGCTTCATTTCTGCAGGTACGCGGTTGCTTGTTAACCCTGATTAGCTCATGGAGCGCCTGTCGATGCGGAAGGAAGGAAAGCGATGGCGGTGTTTGCGTAAAGACGAACGCTCTCTAAACTGTCTTGGCAGGTGTTGATTGGAGGTCATTGGTCTTGCTGTAGATCAATAACACACTCCAATCTCTTTATCTATAGCGCCTAACAGCTATCAGAGAGTGAGAAGAGAAAAGAGAGAGGGTGAGACGGACACAGAGACAAAACAAACTACTCACTGTTTCTGTAGTTGGTCACTTACTGAAACTGGATTACACCGTGAAACTACACTTACTAAAACTGTGGTTGAATGTAAGGTGATAAACAGAATAACCCACAAAACTGAATGTGCTGGATAATCCCATGTGCTGGATAAGTTGGCGGTTCATTCCGCTGTGGCAACCCCAGATTAATAAAGGGACTATGCCGAAAAGAAAATAAATGAATGAATTATATTATAATATAATATAGGGCGCCACGGTGGCTCAGTGGTTAGCACTGTCACCTCACAGCAAGAAGGTTGCTGATTCGAGTCCCGGCTGGGTCAGTTGGCATTTCTGTGTGGAGTTTGCATGTTCTCCTCATGTTGGCGTGGGTTTCCTCCAGGTGCTCCGCCCCACAGTCCAAAGACATGCACTATAGCTGAATTGAATAAACTAAATTGGCCATAGTGTATGTGTGAATGAGTGTGTATGGATGTTTCCCAGTACTGGGTTGCAGCTGGAAGGGCATCTGCTGTGTAAAACATATGCTGGATAAGTTGGCGGTTCATTCCGCTGTGGCGACGCCAGATTAATAAAAGGACTAAGTCGAATAGAAAATGAATGAATAAAATATAATATATTTTTGAAAAACATAAGTAACATAATATATAAATGCAATATAAATATTTCTAGAATGTAATTAAAAAATAAAATAAATAACATTTAAAAAAAATACACAAAATAAAATCTGATACAATTATTTCTTGCATCAGAAAGTGTCTAAAATATTCAAATAATAAATATATAATATAATATATTATATTGTGTATTTTAAATTATTTAATTGTCTAAAATATTATTAATATAATATAATAATATATTTTAAGAATATATAAATAAAATAAAATGAATGTAAAAAAAGTTAACATTTTATACTATATTTTATATAAATATAAATATAAATAAAATACATGGGTAATGACAAAACTATGAGTATAACAAACATAAATTGACAAAATTAATTTTTAAAACAATTACATAAAATATAATTTTGAAAATATAATATTAATATAAAAATATAAATATTACAATATATAAATATCATCATTAAAATAAAATTTTAGGTGACTTCATTGTTTCTTGAATAAGTGTCTTATTTACATAAATATATAATATTACATTGAGTAATTAAAATAATTTCTGTTGTTGTTTTCATAAATTGTTTAAAATATTAATATTATAATTATTAAATAATAAAAAATGTAATATATATATATATATATATATATATATATATATATATATATAATAAAAAAATTTATATAAATAAGTAAAAAACATTTTATACAATAAATTATTTATTATTTTAAGTTGCTGAAGTTTTTTTTTGTTTTTGAAAAAAAAATAAAATAAAAATATATGTGTAAAAAAGACAAAACTATGAATAGAACAAAAATAAAATAAGGCGACACAGTGGCGCAGTAGGTAGTGCTGTCGCCTCACAGCAAGAAGGTCGCTGGTTTGAGCCTCGGCTGGGTCAGCTGGTGTTTCTGTGTGGAGTTTGCATGTTCTCCCTGCATTCGCGTGCGGTTTCCTCCGGGTGCTCCGGTTTTCCCTACAGTCCAAAGACGTGGTAAAGGTGAATTGGGTAGGCTAAATTGTCCGTACTGTATGTGTGTGAATGAGTGTGTATGGATGTTTCCCAGAGATGGATTGCGACTGGAAGGGCATCCGCTGCATAAAAACGTGCTGGATAAGTTGGCGGTTCATTCCGCTGTGGCGACCCTGGATTAATAAAAGGACTAAGCCGAAAAGAAAATGAATGAATGAAAAATAAAATAACAATGTTAAAAGAAATAAATAAAATAAACAATGTTTTGTATTTGCTCTAATACTATATATACAGTTGAAGTCAGAATTATTAGCCCCCCTGTTTATTTATTTCCTCAATTTCTGTTTACGGAGAGATTTTTTCAACACATTTCTAATCATAATAGATTTAATAACTCATTTCTAATAACTGATTTATTTTATCTTTGCCATGATGACAGTAAAAATTTGACTAGATATTTTTCAAGACACTTCTATACAGCTTAAAGTGACACTTAAAGGCTTAACTAGGTTATTTAGGTTTACTAGGCAGGATAGGTTAATTAGGCAAGTGGAAAATGGAAAAAAATATAGCTTAAAGGGGCTAATAATATTGACCTTAAAATGCTTATTAAAAAATAAAAACTGCTTTTATTCTAGTCGAAATAAAACAAATAAGACTTTCTCCAGAAGAAAAAATATTATCAGACATACTGTGAAAATTTCCTTGCTCTGTAAAACATAATTTGGGAAATATTTAAAAAATAAATTAAATCTGGCTAATAATTCTGACTTTAACTGTATATATGTAATTTTAAAATAATAACATAAAATAATTTCTAAAAGTAATACATTCTTTTTGTTTTGTTGCACTCGATGCTGAAAGTAACATGTTTACCTAAAACATAAAAATCCTGCACTACATTCCAACCAGGAGTATGTTTTTGGCTAGTGATAATACTTCTGTGAGCCATTATTAGGACATAATTTGTTCTAAAATTGCATTGTGATCCCACAGGCCTATTTGTGACATGTTTGCTTTGAGCTCAAAAGCTAATTTCACTACCTTACAAATTAATTTTTGTAAGGTAAGAAAAACATCAGCAGCAGCCGAGGTCAAATTTCTTGCTATTTCTCTCAAAAAGTTGCAAAAGAACCTCTATAAACATTTATTTAATGCAAAATGTTGTAATAAAAAAGTAGGAAAAGCATGCGTGCGTGGATGCACACTTTAAAAACCCATCAGAAATACTAGGTCATGCAATCCAAGCACTTTTAGCTGCATACTATTTTGTTTTCCATATGATCTGAAAAAAAAAAAAAACCTAATTCTAATCCTGCATATAGTTGGACAGAATGCAAATTGCAACTAGTCTTTCAAAAATAACCAGCGTGTAGATATGGCTTCTGGGCAGTGCAAAGAAAATCGGCTTGGCGTAAAATTAAAGGAAGACTTACATTGTCAATCATGTACACACACATATTCACGTGTGTTCGCTCAAACGCATGAATGAGTTGATCCGGATGGTTTCCTCCGTTAAGCGGCAGCTCCATCAGTACATCAGGTAGAATCCAATGAGCAGTAAATGATTGAGACATTAGAGCTGCCTTTCTCTACTATCACTTGTTAGTGCCCATTGAAACGGACTGCCAGATTAGATTACTGAAAACCAGCTCTTAACTCCACACGAGTGTAAGAAAAGGAAACGATTGAAACAGTGGAAAAAATCAAAACAGATGAAAGAGAAAGTGGAAACTATGGAGCCAAGTAATTGCTGGTTTATAAACACTAATAACTAAAAGGCTCTAGTGCTTTGGAAAATTAAAACAAACAGACAACGCATTCGCTATGTGAAGGAAAATTGAGTATTTTGGGAATTGAATTCAACAAAAAAATAATTTTGCCTATATCAAAACCAGCACTGGGTGTTTGAATGTACAAAAATCCTCTTTAGGGCGTACTCACACTATGCTATCCGAACCGTGCCCAGGCCCGTTTCCCGGATCGTTTGAGAAGTGTGAGTGCTCTGAACCGGGCTTAGGCACGGTTCACTTGGCCGGCCCTGGCCCGGTTGAAAGAGGTGGGCCTGAGCGCGGTTCACTTGGGCTCAGGCGCAGTACGCTTGCAGTGTGAGTGCAAGCATGCCTAAGCTCGAAACTGAAAGCGAGACGTGACTTTTAAGGGACTGTTTGATATGGATTAATTAATCATTCGTACTGTTCAATGAACGCAAACTGTCATAGTTTATTAAAGACGCAAACCGCTCACTGCACGACAGCTGCACCTTCAGGAAACCTCCTAATTCCTGCAGCAGGAGGACTTTATGATTGTTTATGAGCGTCAAAAGTGGCTGATCTGTTCGGTGAAATATTTGACTGCGTGTCTCACTGCAAATCAAACGACTTAAACGATATAACTAAAGAAATCTCCACTGTGCTGAGCCAGAGCGCTCTTTAAACTGAACAGCGCATCATCGATAACGCAAGCGTGCCCAGGCCCGAATGTAATGTGAGTGCGGGCCATCGGGGGAGACGGGAGGGGGGACAAGCATGCTTTGGCCCTTTTCAACGCAACTATACATAGTGTGAGCTCTTAAAATAGATGTATGTTAATAAGCACACTGAAAAAAAATATTCAATGGATTTACTACATTTCTTAAGGTAAGTGGTTGGAAACAATTTATATAGGCTGAATTTAAACAAACAAACAGGAGACGCGGTGGCGCAGTAAGTAGTGATGTCGCCTCACAGCAAGAAGGTCGCTGGTTCTAGCCTTGGCTGGGTCAGTTGGCGTTTCTGTGTGGAGTTTGCATGTTCTTTCCTCGTTCGCGTGAGTTTCCTCTGGGTGCTCCGGTTTCCCCCACAGTCCAAAGACATGCGGTACAGGTGAATTGGGTAGACTAAATTGTCTGTAGTGTATGAGTGTGAATGAGTGTGTTTGGATGTTTCCCAGAGATGGGTTGCAGCTGGAAGGGCATCCGCTGCGTAAAACATGTGCTGGATAAGTTGGCGGATCATTCCGCTGTGGCGACCCCGGATTAATAAAGAGACTAAGCCGAAAAGAAAATGAATGAATGAATTTAAACAAACAAATTAAATTGAGTAATGTTCAACTTAAGTTGTTTGTTTAAATTCAGCACATATACATTTTTATGCAGCCATTTACTTAAAAAAAATTGTAAATCCAATGAATCATTTTTTCAGTGTACAGGATAGAGTAAACATGTAGAAAATCCTGAAAAGGAAAAAAAAAAAAACAATCAAAACATTTAGGCCCAATCCCAATTCTACCCCTTAGCCCTTACCCCTACCCCTTGTTTTGCGCATTCACGTGAAGGGGTAGGGGTGTCCCAATTCTCTTTATCTTGAAGGCGTAGGGCTAAGGGAATGGGCTAGATACCCCTCGAAAGGGAGATTTTTCAGGACCACACTCGAAACCAAGGGGTAAGAAAATTTCCCAGAATACACCATCTACAACAGCAGCATGGCTGCACCCAAAAGTGAGGAGATCCACAAATTGGTATTTTTTGTCATTATTACAATTTTTTACGACAAACAAGCACATGTTTTAATATATTAATAACGGCGTTCGTGTTTTACCATCATGCTTTAAAAAAAAAAACACTAAAATAAAAACCACGAAATTTAACAGAGAAGATTTTCTCAACACATTTCTAATCATAATAGTTTTAATAACTCATTTTTAATAACTGATTTATTTTATCTTTGTCATGATGACAGTACATAATATTTGACTAGATATTTTCAAGACACTTCTATACAGCTTAAAGTGACATTTAAAGGCTTAACTAGGTTAATTAGGTTAACTAGGCAGGTTAGGGTAATTAGGCGAGTTATTTTATAACTATGGTTTGTTCTGTAGACTATCGAAAAAATATATAGCTTAAAGGGGTTAATAATTTTGTCCTTAAAATGGCTTTTAAAAAATTAAAAACTGCTTTTATTCTAGCCGAAATAAAACAAATAAGACTTTCTCCAGAAGAAAAAATATTATCAGACATACTGTGAGAATTTCCCTGCTCAGTTAAACATCATTTGGGAAATATTTAAAAAAGAAAGAAAAATTCAAAAGGGGGCTAATAATTCTGACTTTAACAGCCTGAAATTGCTCTTTTTCAAAAAAAAATAGTTTTTTTATTTATTACCTGTTATTGGCAAAAACTTTTTTTTTATCTACAAGGACAAAGAATGTTTACCGTTTACTGTTTCTCCTCCCGCTTTCTCAATGCATTACCTCGTCACAACGAAGTATGAAAATGTGATTGTATTATCTGGGTGTCATTTTATCTCTGTTTGCACATTTGCACAGGCACTTTACGTCGATCTGTCTTATCCTAAATTTATGTTGTATGCAGTAGAGATCTTCACAGGTCCAAAAATTCGGATCCGAACCCGAACTACTTTTAATAAGTTGCAAGTTACAAAACACATGCAAAGTGCTGCTGACTGATCACTGGTGGATAGGGCGTTCTCTGAGCCCGATCGACTGATTACACACAGGCCCGATATATTATATAGTATATTGGGACTTGACTCAGACCACCTGACTGACCATTTAAAATATAGACCCAAACCTGCATGGGTTTAGAGTCCTTGGATCTTGGGTCCACTGTGAAGACCTCTAGTACGTAGCACCTTGGTCTTGGAAGAACATTGATTTATTTCACTTTACTTGGTGTACTCCTGTATTTGGTTGAAATGGCAATAAGAGCCTACTTGACTTGACTTTTAAGCAAATGAAGCTCCAAGAACACTTTTGTGCACCAAAAAACATATCAAAACAACAAGCAACGTGTTCTCTCTAGAGTCAGGTGAGGGTGCCCATTTACTGCAGGCAGAACAACGTATTGCTATTAGAATTACCAGCACAACACACAAGTGTCGTATAGTAAATTTGCATCCTAATTTGACATTGAATAGGCAAGCATTTTTTTTTTTTTTTAATTTTTGGGCACACTCGAAATGTCTGAGGATCATTGCTGTATATAGAGGATAAGGGAGCTCTCAAATTTCATCTAAAATACTGTAATTATATAAAATTTGTGTTGTGAAAATGAACAACAGGTTCAGAGGAATGAAACACCATGAGGGTGAGTAATTAATAACAGAACTTTCATTTTTGGATGAACTAATCTTTTAATAAAACAGTAATTGTGTTCACAGGTGATCAATTTCAGCTGAAGTGTCTATTTATAATGTAGTACGAGGGATGTTTTACAATTTTAGAGAGCAGAAAATAGAACGAAACCAAAAAATTAAAAGAAAATGATTAAAAAAAAAAAAAAAAAAAAAATCGAGGATTCTCAGCTTTTCTGGATTTATTTAGTATGGTTTTGTGTAAAATTATAATTAAGGGAACAAATTGGATTGATTGAATTTTGAGATGAGAAAAAAAGAACAAAAAAAAACAACAAAATGTGGGGACACTTAGTACTAATTATTAGAGCTGTCCAGATCCCATCACGTGATCGAAAATCGGGCACAATCACGCAGTTTCAGACTTGATCGGAATCAGACATTACCTCCTGATCAGGACTCGAATATATATGTATAAATACATATAATCTCATTATTTTTAACACATCTATGTGGTGGCGCAGAGTTAAAACTCTTTCTTGACTTTACACATAAACAGCAACGCGTGTGGCATGACATCACTTTGTTGCAGAGACGCTATTGGTTAAATGCCGGCAAAGTAGAACACGGAAGCAGCTTGAAGTGGAAAGCGCGAGTATGTCTGCGCTCTGGAGGTATTATAAAGCTGATGAGACTTTTTAGTGTTGCATACGTCCTTGATTAGAACAGAAACAGGCTCAAACCTAATAATGTAGAGATGTTAGTTTTCATTAAGAAAAACATACATTTCCTTTTGTGAAGCTTACTACTGTGATGGCAGTAAGAGTTATAAATGCAGTTCCTAAAAGCACATCACTGGCTTTGCAAACACTGTGGCACTTTTTTTGTTCTGTTTTTGTTTTGTTGTCGGGTATTTTAAGTTGTGGTGCTATTAGTTTTTATAATAATTTTTTTATATTTGCTGTTGCACTAAAGTCCAAAAGTGAAGAATTAATGTTATTTAATACTTGATTGCTTAAGCTACCTCACAGAAGTGCTCTGTTTGTTAACAGAGTTGTTGAATGTTAAAATAAGGTGAATTAAATAAAAAATAAGGAACATCCTGGATCTGTTTCTTCGCTCTTCTTTTTTTATGTATTATAGAAGTATTGACTCGGGTTTCGGTATCGGTATAGATACTTAAAATCAAATTACCCAGACTTGAACACAAGGGCAAAAAAACCTGATGACATCCCTATTAATTATATTTACAACAATAGAAATGATAATAAGAATGAGAATAATAAAAGTATACATATTTATATACAGTTAGGATTAGCTTATGGTCATTCCAGCTTGATCTCAAGACAGAATTTTCAAGTGGTCTCATAATTTTTTCCATATCTGTGTTTATGTATACTGTACATATATAAATATAACATGCTTGGACACTGGGAAAAAAGATCACTGCAGAACAACAAAACAAACCACTGCGGCCTCTGTCATTCAAGCCAGTTCAAAAAAAAAAAAAAAATTACCTACATTGAACATTTGCTAACGTTAATTCCCTCTGAATCATTAAAAATATGAATTAAGCGATATTACTGGCAGTCCATCCATCTCTACAACCAATAAGCAAATGAAAGCAGCGGTATAGGTCATTAATATTACGATTACTTGCAGTTAGGTTAGTATAAGCTGAATGTAGTAATAAAAATCTGCCACTTTTATTCTGAGTGATACGTTACAAGCATTTAAAAGTTCAAATACTGCACACCCACTTTAGTGTTAATCAACAATAATTAGCATTGCAGACACTTTACTTGCGTTCAGCTTCGACACTTGAGATTTTCCTAAAAACAACTATTGGATATACAGGAGTGATAGGCATGAGAGAGAGAGACAGACAGACGCATTGTTGAAGTGAAGCACAGGCACTTAAGTTGTTTGATGCGCTGTAAGTGTGTAAGTGTTTAAGTGAAGCACTGGGGGCTAAAGCTGTTTTTTGATGTGCATAAATTGCACCTCTTTGATGTGGCTGCTGGTGTTTGAATCCCGTTTGATAAGCTTGTCAGTGGCCTCATCTGCAGTAATTACTGTCAGTTCTCGTATCCCTGTAGATGAATAGACTTCGCAGACTCTGCCACAGAAATGTCGCTCGCGAAAAGAACGTCATTACGTTTATCAACGAATCAATTAATCCGCCGTTTAATTTATGAAACACATTTGCTAATGTTAATTCCCTCTGAATCAAAGTAGGTACTTGGCTTTCCAACAAGCTTTCATTTGACTGCCGTGCATCTGAAATTCAAACTCTGCTAGAAAAAGATGCATTGGCGTTGGTCAGAAATGCAGAATAAACATCTAGATAAGGATTGCTGGTGCATTGGTTTGATGAATTGTTTCTGTCAGCCACTGTAGGATGCATTTTGTTGCCATAGCAAGGACTTAAATGGTGTCTAAGTGCATTCAAAACAGTTATTATTGTTTTGACACAATCTACTCACCCTGATGGATGCTGCGCTGATTTGATCCAAAGTCTTGTCGCTGATAATTTAAACACATATTAGGTCAATTACATACAGTCGCATGAAATGCTAAACGTTTTATCCATTAGCATAAAATAGCCCGCATCTCTTTCAGGAACAAATTGAGCATGCTAATGCTGTTTAAAATGCAAATGTCTCAAATTTGCTGCCATTTGAGGTATTGCAATTATCATTTGGCATCTCGATGGGTAACGTATACCTGAGCCTTCAGATCATTTAATGCCATTAAAATATGCATCTTTGCTAATCGTTTGCTTTTAACAATGAAAACAGTCATCTGAACTTGTGTGCAGGGGAAATGTACTAAGTGAAGACAGCTACATTTGCAACTGCAGGAAGCTAAATATAATGCATACATGATTTGAAAGCCTTTTATATGTTTTTGGTTGCTCGCCAAACTATTTGGGTTACTTTATTTTAATGTACAATTCATGCTATTAACAAACCATTAACTCAATAAACTATTAATTAGTTGCTTATTAATAGTCAGTAGTTGGGTTTAGGTATTGGGTCAGATTGGGGATGCAAAATAAGATCATACTTTATGATGATTAATAAAGAGTTAATATCCTAATAATATGCAGGTATTAATCAGTAGTTAATAGTGTGAATTTTTACTTAAACTAAAGTGTTACGTTTATTCCAAGAAAGTCTTTACCATCAGTTTTGTATCCATTAATTTAATGTATCCTTGCCTGAATAAAAATATAGATTACTTAACCCTTGTGCACTGTTCATATTTACTAGCCTTTTGTTATGTTCGAGATGAAAACATCCACTGAATTAAACTGCTGTAAAAATGCATCAGATTAATTTTTTTTTTTTTTTGCATAAATCTGTTAATCAACCTTAGTCCTGATCAAAACTACTAAATTGTTTAAAAAATTACAAGATTTTAACTCTTTAATTGCCAAATTCATAAATTATGTCACTAATTTTGTGGTAAAAAAACACACACAAAATGACATATTTTCAATTAAAAAGTAATTGTGGACTGGATTTTTTTTTACTTTTATCAAAGTCTTGGACATGTGAACGATTAGTAACAACATTGGCTTTCATGCATTGTTAGATTTTTATTTGCCCCATTGACTTCCATTAAAACCACATTTGATGGTGCATAAATACAGTCTTTGTTTTTGTTTACCCATTGTAGTTCTGAGGGCAGTGATGCATATATTGATTTTTTCAGACACATCAAGGTCAGGTGTGCAAAGGTCACTCTCAGGGTGGTTTTCTGTAGATCCTGTAGATCGATTGTTTTGTTCCAAAACAGGGATTAAAATTGTTACAATGTTTATTTTTGTTCCTGGTGTGGTTCACTTTCAAAGGGCAAAGTTTCTAAACTGACCAAAATAGCTAAAACAAGTCACGTGCGAGTAAATCATTCATCGTTATTTTAATTTATGACGATGAGCAATAAGACATTATAAGCAAAAAGCTGCTCTTTAATTTTGAATGGTGACACCAATCATCACCAAATATAAATCAGAGGTAAGATTTCTCTTACCATTGGCTGGAATTATGCATTATAGGCTTTACATTATAGAGATAAATAGACAAACCAAGACTGCTGTTTGGTCAATTTTCCTAACGGATTAACAGCTCTTGTTAATAGTTCTGCATGCTTCCACTTTCGTATTTGACATGAAACGCACATTTACCGGTATGACATCCCATGCTACTCATTATTCTCTCTTCATATAGCCGTATATATGCCTTTTACATATCCATAATACACTGTGATATAGCCTGGTTCGAATCGTATTGCTTTCTCCCTACAATCGATCCGCTCCAGAGTTCGTTTCAATTGAGCCTGACCGATTGTTTTGGTGCGGATCCGAGTGCGATTGCTGGATTCACAGATGCCAAATGAACCACGCTAACTGGGGAAACGCGCCATGTTCCGAATCAAAAGTCTAGGTGTGAAAGCACCCTCACAGACACACGTACACACATACACACACTTTAATTTGCTGTTATACTCCATATAAAATCCAGAAACAAAGCTTTTTTTTGGTAAGAGTTATTGGTGCCAACTGATGATCATTACAAATTACAATTACAAATTTTACCTCTTCCCAACAGGGAAAATCACCAACAAAGATTATATGGTGTCATGGTTTTGTAATGAAAATATGTGATTATACTGGAAGTCAATGGGGCAAAAACAGCGACCAGCAGAAAATTAGGAAGAAAAAAAAGAAACTCTAACAATGCATGAAAGCCAATGTTGTTACTAATTGTTCACATGTCCAAGACTTTGATAAAGGTAAAAAAAAATCCAGTCCACAATTACTTTTTATATTGAAAATATGTCATTTTGTGTGTGTTTTTCACCCAATCAGTGACATCATTTATGAATTCGGCAATTAAAGAGTTAAAATCCTTTAAATGTTCTAAGAAATTTAGTTTTGATCAGAGCTGAGGTTGATTAACAGATTTATGCAAAAAAAATTAAAATCTGATGCATTTTTACAGCAGTTTAATTTAGTGAATGCTTTTATCCCAAACGTAACAAAAGAGTAGTACATTTCAAAGCATTTTCTCAAAATATGTGTCAAAATAAGATTTGTCAACAAAAAATCTGAAACAGCTGAAAAAGTAATGGCCAAATTAAGACTCAAAATCATCCCAGAGTGGATGAAAACATGCCCAAGAGCACATAAGGGTTAATAACAACCATATTTAAATGACTGGATATTGACAATAATGTATTATATTTATTTTTTAAAATGCGTGCACACGAGTGTCAACACATCTAAGCGTCTGCATCAAACTCAATTTATATTAGTAAAGAATAAGTAAAGAATATTAAATAATAATGTCTAATTTTAATGTCTCATATAACATTTGTAAAACTAAACTATCAAAATATGGATGAAATGTGCCATCGTCATTTAGCATAACAGATATTTATGTACAAATTAAACAACATCTTAACTTTGAACTGTACTTATTAAAACATAATATAATTAGTTATCATGTTACATTTTATTACCCTTTAAATGATTTAAAATGCCTTGCTGACAAACTGGTTTGAAGGATAGTGGCAAAGTACAACCATTTTAAATGACAAATAATTAGTATTTTGGAGCTGCACTGTGATCCTTAAATAGAGTCTTTTAATAATGTCATTAAATGATTCCTATGGCTCGAAATATTCTTGACAAGATGTTACTGCTGGACTCAATTATGTTTTTGTGGGTGTATTCTGTAAATCACAGTCAAAATGTATGACAGTTATACAACTAAATAGGACATTCAGTATACAAAAATACAAATAAAGCTGCTTTCATGCTTTAAGACCCTTTTGACCCCTCACAGACTAATTATGGGGTAAACATAATTTAAAAATTAAGATTGTCGTTTGCTTTGGTTATCTGAAATGTCAATGAATGTGATTAAATGTGAATGTGTGGCTTTGTGCCGCTCATATGTCCTCTACTGATAGACAGTGGCAGTTATTGATTTCAGTGCACGGGAGGTGAACTCATTGAGATCTCAATCATAAAACACATTTCAGATCAGATTGTGACAATACTGCTGATATTGCATCGCTGCTTTAGCTGCTTAAAACAAGGACTGATGTTATAACATACTCATTTTTGTCTCTTTTTCTACTCTATGACATTAAATTATATATTTTTAATGTATACTACGTAGAAGTGTGTTTTAATACACAACCTGACAAAAGTTTTGTCTCCTATCCAAGTTTGAGGAACAACAAATAATAACTTGACTTTTAGTTGATCATTTGGTATCAGAAGTGGCTTATATGAAAGGCAAAGGCCTCTAGATTATGCTTATTTTACCAAAATAAAATATGATCATGTCTTGATTTTTAGCTATTAAATTAGGACAGTACGGTCTGACTTTGCTTAGAGAAAAGTCTTGTCACTTAACAAAAATAATGTACAGTATAGAATATAAAGTCATGGTGCAGCGGAAAAAGAATTAATATTGTGTATGACTCCCATGAGCTTGGAGGACTGCATCCATACATCTCTGCAATGACTCAAATCACTTATTAATAAAGTAATTTGGAATGGCAAAGAAAGTCAAGAGTTCATCAAGATTCTTTGGATTCATCTTTAATGCCTCCTCCATCTTACCTCAGACATGCTCAATAATGTTCATGTCTGGTGACTAGGCTGGCCAATCCTGGAGCACCTTGACCTTCTTTGCATTCAGGAACTTTGATGTAGAGGCTGAAGAAGGAGAAGGAGCGCTATCCTGCTGAAGAATTTACCCTCTCCTGTGGTTTGTAATGTAAAGCCTTGTTTATACTCGACGCGTCCGCTAGTTTGCTTGAGTGCGCGCAGCGAATCTGACGTCATCGCGGAGTTTGCGGATGATCGCTTTGGGTGCACGCGACATCATTTCAGCTGGCGGTGCGCTGGCATTTTTTGAGACTCGAGCGAAGAGTGCGGCGCGTTTGGTTTGAGTTGAATATGAACCACTTTGAAGAGATTTTGTCTGAAACAGTACGACAGCAGACATCCTTATGATCTGTGATCATAGAGAAAACCTGATGATCAATAATTCTTGGCTAGAAATTGCAACAGCAGTGGGAAAGAAAAAAAGTTTTTGTTAAAAAGTTTGGAAAAACCTGAGGGATAAGTTTGTTAAAGCCAAAAGAGGACTATTATTGCCTTTTTAGCATAAGTACAGGACAGAAACTAGCCAGACAGTAATGTGTGAATTGTGAAGCGGGCTAAATCAAAAAAAAAAAAAACATCTGTATTTTTAAGTAAGTGTGCTTTTTTTTTTTTTTTTTTGGCTTTTATTCTTGCCATAATAAAAATATATTTGTAGAACAACCCATTCTGTTGACATTGACATTTTAATAAAGTTTGATAGGTTAAACTGTCTGAGATATGAACAAAAGCAAGTGATGCATCAAAGTTTGATTAAAAAAATCTTGAATTGTTATAAAAATCTTTATAATCATTAAAATAATTTATAAAAACAATAAAAATAATTTGTTTAAAAATCTTGAATGATATTAATGATATGACGTAGTTCCGGAAACTTCCTACTTCTCTGTTTATCCGTCTGACTTTACGGTCAGTTTCTTTTGACCGCCCCCTGTCGTTTTAAAGAATATCACAACGGCAAATGCGGCAAGTATAAAAGCCTCGACCGCTTCGCGAGGTGCGCGCGCAGTCAGCGGAGGTGCGCGATGTGGCGCCAGGCGAAAGTATAACTCCAGCTTATTGAGCAGCACAAATGTCTTGATACCTCAGGCTGTTAATGTTGCCATCCACTCTGTATATCTTTAGCACGCACCCATACTGAATGTAACCCCAAACCTTGATTTTTCCTTCACCAAACTGGATCTTGGGTCCATGCGCGTTCCAATAGGTCTTCTGCAGTGTTTGTGATGATTGGGATGCAGTTCAACAGATGATCCATCTGAAAAATCTACTTTCTGCCACTTTTCCAAATGATCAACTAGAAGTCAAGTTATTAAAATTTGTTCTTACAACTGGGATTGACGACAAGACTTTTGTCAGGTAGTGTAAATATATATATATATATATATATATATATATATATATATATATATATATATATATATATATATATATATATATATATATATATATATATATATAAATAATTAAAAGTGTTGAATAGTTACATGTTGAATTAGTCACATGTTGAATAGAAAGAATTCTATTCACTTATTATTGTTATTGGTAAAACTAGTTTAAGTAAAAATTCACACTATTAATGACTGGCATATTACCTGCCTATTATTAAGATATTAACTATTTATTAGTACTTCTAAAGAATGAACTTATTCTACATCCCTAATCCTAGCCCATACCTATATGCAGCTATCAGACGTATAGGTATTATGAAGTAATATAAATATTGTATAGTTTTATACATTATATTTATCTTTTATAAAATAGCTTACATTAAAACACAAGGTCTACTGGGCAAAAATATGATGTCTCTCAGACACTTTTAAAAGCTGTCTGTCGGTGCCAATAGCCTAGTGGTATTGAGTGCCAACATATAGCACAGATGTGCTCACGGCGACCCGAGTTCGATTCCCGGCTCGAGGTCCTTTGCCGATCCTTCCCCTCTCTCTGCTCCCAATACTTTCCTGTCTGAAATCTATACTGTCCTATCATAATAAAGGTGAAAACCCCTAAAAAAAAAAAAAAAAAAAAGCTCTCATTCATTCATCCTTACTATACTCACCTGGTCTCTTTTTCGTCTCTTGTTTATCCTCATAGCATCCATGTGGGATAAAAGAACAGCATCTTAACTTTGTCTTTCATGAAATGGAGTTACCGTTTAATGTATAGTAAATCGGACTCATTTAAAGTAGCGTCGCTGCGCAAAAAAGTGCATGTTACACTTCTGACTGTACAGTCGTATTATTATAACTGTGTTATTAAGATCTTAACTATTTATTAGTACTTCTAAAGAATTATCTTATAGACGAATTACCAGCCTACACCACACATGGCGTCACACAGGTCCCCGGTTGCAATAAAAGACCTGCTGCAATAGCAAACATGTGGTGTTGTGCGGTAGAAAACTTAACTTTTACCGTACACCACACTGCTTTAATGCCAACTGGAGACGTCTTTGGCTAAAAGGGAGCTGAATTAAGTGAGGGCCTAATTAGAAATGTTGGACTCTGCAGTTCTCATGTTATATCAGGTAAGTTCACGCTATGCTGAATCATACACATTACTTGTTTTTCATTGCAGCAATGATTTCAGCATAACCAGTTAAATATGGTGAATTAAACTGCGGACACTGAATGCTTAGAATCAAACGTGAAATGTAAGTTATTGAAGTTGGTTGCATATTCACACATTCATTCAGTGACAACTTGTGACAGACTCCCTATATTGTTTACCACGACACTTTTATTATTCGGTCTGAAATAACCTGCAAGTGTGACTTGAAAAAACAACATTAACACTGTTTATTTGACTGTGAACAATGTTGTACTTTGACAGTCATTGGCTGCTAATATGATTTCGCTATTTAGAGTTTGCAAATAATACGTTTATGAAATTATATTATTAAGGAGAAAGTCCGAATGTCTGAATATAAAACCAACTTTACCTCTATGTGTAAGTTCACAAACCCTGCCATACAGGTGCAGTTCGCTGTCAGAATGCAGTTGTTTTGTTTGTTACGTTAATGATTACCCAGGCCTTGTACAGTTCCGTCTTATTTCCTTGTCTTTGGCTAGGCAGAACCTCGGTTTTTAGCACTACAAAATTTTGAATCTGGTAATCATGGAACATTATTTCTTGCACATGACCACACAGAACAAAATTTTTGGCTTCCAAAGACTTCTAGGCCTTTAACTTCTCTCTTGTAAAATCCCTTGGAGCTTCAATGAGATTGTATATTTGGGGCTGGATGCTTGGTCATTTTGTCTTATCAAATAATCATTGGGAGGGTGCTATCGCAAATGGACCTGTCAGACGAACGCCGCTCACTTTAACGTTAATTTTGCCGAATCACCGTGCTTATTACTGGGTGACAAGCTGTTATAATACGATAAAAGCATTATGTAAATAATATATATAATATGTAATCAATATATCTTATTTCTAAGACAACAACAAACTCTGTACCGCATCGAATGTCATTCCCTCACTGTAAATGCTAGCGCTCCCAGTTTTTTTCTGCCACCTCCCTGCACGCGAAAACATGGTAATTCGTCTATACTACATCCCTAATACTATCCGATACCTAAATGCAACTACTACCTTACTAACTATTAATAAGCAGCTATATAATAGTTTATTGAGCTAAAAGTCTGAGTTAATGGATTGTTAATAGCATGAATTATACATTAAAATAAAGTGTGACCCTATTATTTGACATTATTATATTGAATATTATCTATATTAAAAATCATTAAAAGGATAGTTCTAAAAGAATATTTTGCTTGATTTATGTTTATGGTTTTTTTTTAGAAAAATGTAAATATTTGTAAATAATACTAATTCATGTGCAATTTCTGGAACAAAAAAGTTGCAAAAGTAAAATAATGGCAATTTTACCATAAAATATTGTGTGTAATTACTTCAATTTGGAATCTAATTAAAATCTAAGTTATAAAACTTATTTTAATATAAGTTATAAAACAATATATTTTGCATTAAACACAATAATGCCATTTAATCCTTATAAAAATGCTCTTTTTGGGGTAATTTCACAACCTCATTGTGTTTTTTTATCAACTGACACCCCTGGTAAAAAATTCCACTTTATTTTAGACTATCTTGTACTGACATAAAATTCAGCAAACCTTAATATCTCGTCTAAAGTCTAGTATAATATTCAGAAAAACCTAATATTGATCCATGCATAAGCGCGCACTCATAAACACACAACTGGGACACTTCAGATCAAATGAGCTCCAGTGATCCATCATACTTACCACCGCTGTCAATCAATCATCCCGAGTGACAGCTGCGAGCTTCCTCTGTTCCCGGGTTTAAAGTCGAGTGTCAGACTGAATATGAGTCACTGTAATGGAAAGAGAACAGAAAGATATAGTGAATCTAACAGCATCTCCCTCCAATCTCCCTTTCCATCTGACTTTACATTCAGCTGACCTTGACAAAGCTCTCTCTGTAAAGTGGGAATAGATTGCTGGTATCCAGGCCAATCGGCAGGGGGCTAAACACCTCTGCGCCCTCAGAAAAAAAAAAATCCTGTTTAGCTTCCGATTACAGCGATTCTTGCATTTTATTCGTAAAGACTCGGTGCACTGGCAAAACCAAACGGCGGCCTGGATAACTACCCATTATCCTGCAGTCCCGCTCCACCGGCTCGGCCAATAAAACCCCAATCTTGCCCTAAACAGTGGATGTGTGTGCGTCGCTCCCGTTATAGGCTTTGCATTGCAATTCTCCAGTTTGTCTGCGAGTGTCTTTGGGTATAATAATGTAATTGATGTGAGGAAAATTGTGTGTGCAATCTAAATGATTGTGGACGGCGGATATAATAGCAATATGATAGCTGCCTTTCGCTGACTGCTGAGCCAAATAATACTGTCACAGTGTCATGTTAGCCCTGGGTAAAATGGGACTCATAAGAGACAGCAATTTCCTTCCACTCTCCTCCAATGTCGCTATAAAATCAATTAACCATCACGACTGACCTTTCTCTCTCTATAAGCTTTTAGATCATCACTCGCACAATGTACAGCTGACATTCATATATAAAAAAGAGAGAGTGAGTAAATAAAGAGATAAAACAGAGACATACACAGCATGTTGTATTTCTTATTGTCTTATTCTCGAACCCGCAACTCAGTTCAACCAGGCACTAAATGTGCAAACACATCCTCCTTTTTATGCAAATTGGGCTCATTATAGATCGCAATTAAAATGATGGTTTTATCGCCAGCCTTTCACAGAATGAAAGCGATCAGACCTGATAGGCAAAATCAGGAATTACGGTGAGCGAATTGCAACTTTTGTAAGCCACATTTGCATAATTCCCTGATTTCTTTCATTTAGCAACTCTGGATTTAAAAAACACTGCAGAGTGTATGTGCAAATATGAAAGTAAATAATCAGCAGAGCAATTAATTTACCCCCAACCTCTGTGGTATGATTCCGTTTGGTCCCCTTAACCATGAATAACTTCATTAGTTTCTCATTATGAAGCTAGTATATTCCACAATAAGTGGTAGTACCAGGTAATTGCCAATATACAATAGATCCAACTGCCTAAATAAATACTACTTGTGGCTGAACACAACCACCTCTTCTCCTTTTCCTTCAGCTTAGTCACTTATTTATCAGGGGTCGCCACAGCGAAACAGTGTTAAATTTGACAGCCAATTTTGATTTAGTTTAAGTCTAAATTCCATTTTAATTTTAGTCGTATTTTAGTCTTCTGAATCATTTTAGTTTTAGTCGACTAAATTTCATAAGATTTTATGAATGATCTGATCTGACTGCTTTCATTCTGTAAAATCGCATCCGGCATCTGCTGTGGATCAGTTACTTTTCAAATGTGTGTGTGCGAAATTAAATTAACCAAAATTAATTCGAATTGAATATTTTCCAAAAAACGCCCCTCAATCACATACTCGTCTCGTTTTTTATTAGTCAACGAAAATGTCAGAATATTTTTATTATAGTTCTCCTCATCACTTATTTTGTTTTTGTCGGTAGAAACTTGCTCATCACGAAATATTATGATGAAATTAAGTTTAATTCAATTGACCTATAGCACATGCCTTTTGATTGTGGGGGAAACCAGAGCACCCGGAGGAAACCCACGCCAACACGGGGAGAACATGTAAACTCCACACAGACATGCCAACTGGCACAGCCAGGACTCAAACCAGTGACCTTCTTGCTGTGAGGCCACAGTGCTAACCACTGAGCCATCGTGCCACCTGTGTGTGTTCGTTAGACGTGTTTGTCTATGTGCTGTGATATGTGTATTTTTTTTTTTTTTTGTAACGCTGTCCTACGTCTTAATCAGGACTCCCTGGTAGCCGAGATATGGGACTTTCCTGGTTGCATAAGCAAGTAAATAAATAAATAAATGTAAAAATTCAGCAAAGGTTACAAAACACAAAGTCACTTCAAAAGATGTTACTCTTTATATAAGTAATTAGGCTTGGGTTGGTATAAGATTCTGACAGTATGATAACCTTGGATAAAAATATCACGGTTTCACTGTATTGTGCTTACTGCTCCAAAATAAGTTCTTTTAAATGTCTGGGTAAAAAACAACATCTTTTCCCCCCATTGAACACAATATATTTTATATTAAGAAACATTTAAAATATTTTGGACCAGTAGCTTTTGATGTAGCGGTTCCTTTTCTGCTGAAGATACTGTTGCCCTAAAACACTAAATAAATGAGTTATGAAAAACATGTAAAAAAAACAAATTAATAAAAAATGCATATACCTTAGGAATGGTATAATAGAAAACGTTGGCGGTTTTAAAACCTTGACTTTTCCAAACCACGGTATGCCTTAAAAACCAGTTGTCGTCCCATGCCTATTAGTAATCGTTGTTTCTGAACTCCCTCAAAGGCCTCAATTGTATTTCTGAATTGCAAGTATTTTGTTTATTGTTGGAGTAATTGAGGCACAAGCTCTAACGTCACTGCCCTATTTTGAAAAGAAGGTCGGTTTATAGTTCATTGGGGTTATAGTTCATTTACATTTAAAAAGACACAAAACAGTGAATTTCAGCTTCCACCCAAAAGGTGGTATTTATAGCATGATAAAAAATTATCTGAGCAGTTTTCACCAAAATAGCGAAACCGTTTCTGCATTTTTTGTGTAAGCAAGTAATTGACAATACTTTAAAAATACTCAAAAATGTCTCTGTTAATGTTTTCAAATCATTATATTTGATTTACCAAAGTCACACAGGTGGCAATTTCACATCTGTCACATCCATAATGGAGAGGTGTCTCACATCCATTACGAAGCTTTTTCCTTATAAATGCAAAAATGTCAAATAAAATCAATCATTTTTGGTCTATAGTGAGCTAACATATCTTTTTGATCAGCATCGTTTCTTTTGGGTTGTGCAGTTTAATTCACAGAATTTCTACAAAAAATGTTGTATACTGTAAACTCGCTAACTTTTTTGGTCACATCCATAACGCATGTTTATTTTCCTCATTTAAAATAAAAAAAAATGTTTACAGATTGATATTGTTCTGATCCCATAACTCAAAATAAGTATTTTGAGCTGAACCTTCACCTGCAAATTCTCATGGGCATGAATAATTAAATATGAACAGTTTTTAAAACACTTAACATTATACATTTCTGACTTTTTAAAATCAGTTTAAACACAATCAAATTCAAAGTTCTCTGTAAAAAAAGAACAATTATTAAGACATGATGATAGAGAAGGCCTAATTTCATAAATAAAAGTGATTTGAAGGAAAAAATGCCCAACTCTATTTTTAATGGAGTTGAGTTGAGTCACAGAAAGCTCATCAGATACACAGTAATCCCATGTTGACTGCCGCTGTTTTCTCTGTCACACATAATTATTGAAGATAATACAAAAGAAATTAATGCTCTCTAATGATGACTTCCCATCTGTTGCATCACAGTATGTTAGGAAGAGGTGCAAATTGAGAGAGCATGCCGCGAGCCCATTGCCAAGCTAATCATGTGCTTATTGTATAGCACTTATGTAAATTCACTACATTCTCTTCAATGATGTTCCATTATTGAACTTCACATTTCAAAATCTTCAAAAAATCCACATGAACTGGAAGCTGCGACAGTTTTTTTTCCCGTATTTGTGACCCAGTTCCTACAGAAACGGAATATTAAATGAGAAAACAGTGGGCGTGGCTTGTTTTTTCTACAGTTACTATAACCTAACAGACACCTCCTCCTCACCATTTCTGTTTGTTTTCAAAACTGACAGATGGAGGGGCGTGGTTAAGTATGTTAGCCACGCCCAACACCTAAGACAGACATGACATGAGCAAATAAATCGCGCCATTCACATGTAAATAGATGCATGAACATTTCAAGTTTACACGCTTCATTCGCACATCAAATTCACTTTACAATAGACGCGGGTTTGCATTATGGGCGGGGCTTCTGTTTGCCTGGTGACTCTAGCTTCGTTGCTAAATGGCTAACATGAATTTTAATGAGAGAGTAGCTGTGCTTTGTGAAGGCTGAAAAACAGCGCAGATTCGTTCGGCGCCATGTCTTAGTCCACTAGATCTTTTCAGAGGTGCGTGAGTGAGTTCATAAACTCCTCCAGAAACTGTACCTGGATGATGGAGGCTTTCAGCGATTACTTCAGACTGAACCGAGCCCAATTTGATGAGCTGAGGATTTCCACTTGGGACACCAACAACAGGCATTACGTCATAATCACGCTCCTATAAGAGCAAGCTCCTGATTGGTTAACTCAGCGTCAATGTTTGCTAAAGTTCAGGTTTTCCATGTCGAGCGATTCAGTTAAATGCGTAAAACGCTCAATTCGCGCTGCTTTATTTGAGCGAATCGCATTATTAGCGCCACCTCATTCGCACGAATCACACCGCAGGATGTCTATTCGTGTATTTGCATTGACTTAACATGTAAATTACTCGCGCTTGACGCTTCATCCATGTCTGGTGTAAACGCACTATGAGAATTTAACTGAAAAATAACAGGAAGTGCATTGTCAGATTTCAATTAAAGATTGACAAGGACAATGTGCGCTAACAAAATCATATAGCTAGTTTTGATTTCATTTATACTTTAAATATTAGTGTTGGCTAAAGTAATGGAATCCTATAAGTAACTGTTTGACAAGGTTCAAATGGTATTTCATCATATTTTATATAGCTGTGTCATTTAAGACATTATAAGAAATGTATTGATGACCTTAATGAACATAATGAGCAATAATAAATAAATATCCAAAATCAACTGCAGTCTAATACAGTGACATATTTGTTCAGTAAATTAAATATCAAGTAAATAATTGGTAGAATTGAAATATTTTAACTTGATCCTGTAAAAGAACTGTTTAAGGTCCAAATTGTGCTTTGTTAAATTTTATAAAGCTGTACCACTTTAGTAAACATGATCCCAAACCATCTAACAATAAATACGTTTCTAATATTAGTTGCAACCTGATATATTGATATATTCGTTCAGTGGATTCTCACACTCCTGAACGTTAAATCAGTGTGACAGACACCATCTGAAAGACATATGTCTGAGTGCGAGCATACACAGCAGTTTCACATGCTGGATGTGGGACACAGAGATTTGTATGGTCACAAAGAAAACAGGTGAGAGTCTCCAAAAGTGATAATTCCCATGTACCTCCTTGACCCGGGAAATGATCGCCCTGCTGAGTCTGTGTGTTTGGTGTGGAATATGAGAGATTCAGCTCAAAATACTGACAAATCATTCAACTTAAGCCAAATCTCAGCTGCCAAACCAGTCTCTTCAGTAACACAATTTATTAAAGATCTCAATTTCACTGTTTCTTTCAGCTTCTCAACTTGTGTTAGTGTGTCCCAGTTTTGCATTATACTATGGTTTTTACCAAGGAAATATCATGTTGTTTTACACAGGTTTCATGCAAAACCAAGTTTTGGGATATATACAGAAGAGATCAAAAAAAGAAAGACACTTGATTTTGTTCAAAAATAATGTAATCTGCACCATTCAAAATTTAAAGGAATTTTAGTTGTAGCTATACTACGCAATCAGTGCAGTGTTTTACAAAATAACCAAGGTACTTTAACAAAAATCCTTTATTTTGTGGAAAACTTGATCCACACTAGTCTCTCACACTTCTCTGTTGTGATCTTGTTCACTCTTCTTCAGACTCTCACACTTAAATAACTGCAATGTTTTTTTTAGCCATAACTAGGCCCACACGGAATCTGCACTCGCAGAATTCCGCAGATTTTTTGCAGATTTTCCGCAGATTTCCACAGATTTTTAGCCCATCATTAATTCTGTTTATTTACTTACAGTTAACTATTTACTGTTGATCTAATTGGATTTGCATTTTAAACATTAAAAAAAAGTTAAAAAGATATTATTTTTTATTTCACATTTTAAGGCTTTAGTTATGATACTCCTCAAATAATTCCGCAGAAATCTGCAGATTTTTACCAAAATTCTCCGCAGAAATAGCAAAAAACGTCCGCAGATTCCGTCTGGCCCTGGCCATAACTTTGTTAGCAAAGACGTTCCACAGATTTTCAATCAGGTTTGGATCAGGACTTTGGGCTGCCATTTCATTATCTCAACAGTTTCAGCTTTAAGCAACTGCTTTACCTTGTTTTGTTTTGTGACGAGGCTCATTGTCTTGCATGAAAATTGCTGTCTGACTGAGGGATGAATGGAGGGAATCAACCACATGTTGCCAAAAAGAGCTTCTGATGAACATTTGCATTGATTTTGCCATCTAGCTTTAAATGAGCCTCAACCCCTGCGCCAGGAAACATCCCCTAAACCAGTGTTTCTCAATTTAGGTCTTCGGACCCCCCGCCCTGCACATTTTGTATGACTTCCTTACTTAACACACCTGATTCAGATCATCAACTCAATGAACTGATCCTTGAAATATATAAAATGTGCAGGATGGGGGACCCAAGGACCAAAATTGAGAACCACTACCCTAAACCATGGCACTCCCTCCTTTACCTTTACTGACTTCTTTAGTCTTTCCCCATTTTGAAGACAAACCTAATGATTCTGTCAGACCCAATAACCTAAACTGCTTTCATCACTAAAGTGAACTTTGCACCAGTTCTCCGTCAGCACAACATTCTCCTCAGCGAAGGTTAGTCTGGCGTTTGGATTCTTTCTGTTGATGAGAGATTTGGGCACTTCAGGACTTTCAGACTAAAATCTTTTAAAGTCTTAAAAGACTTTTATTTCACTATGATGATGTACTTCCAAGTGAAATGCAATATTGAGTAGTGCATCATATTGTGCAAGAATATTGTGGCCAAAGCCATCAAACTGACATCAACAGAGCCCACAACCAAAACAAATATATTTTTTGGTGGATTAACTTGCACAGATTAATTGTTTACCAAGAGAATAGTAATGTGTGCTAGCATATTACCAAATACAAACATTGTACATTTTGATTTCACATGGACTTTAAATAATTTCTCACTTTAAATGGTGAGAAATTACATGTTGAGTTATCCTCTTAATGCCCAAGCTGTTTTTTACATACCTTTTTTATTTCTCTTTGCTATTTGGGCTTATTGGAACCTAATTCGAATAAAATCTAAGTATCATCTTTTGATTTGATGTACTTTTAGAGAAAAATGATTTCCATATATGGGGACTCGTGGTCCGAATTTCCACAAAACACAATAAAGTCACCTTTGTGTAATAGAATAAAAAAAATCTTTATATCTGCCTTGAACACAGCATTTTTTCCCCTGTTTTTTAATGCATTAATAACATACACACACATATTTTTTGAACATGTTTTGACTATCAGTAAAAACAACATTTTTTGCCCATTTTGAACAGTTAAAATAGTGTTTGAGACATTTCATATGCTGCAAAACAGTTGCAGGATGACACTGTACGTCTGTAACAAAATCTAAAACATAAGACATAAGAGCTAAAATGTGCTGTCCACGTATGTGGCCACTAAGCCCTAGGAGGATACAGATCTCTATCCTTTTCAGTGCTAAACTGGTGGGACTTTATGGGGGACTTCAATGTGTTTGTCACATTGAAAAGATACAAATATTCAAAAACAGTAATCAAAGGTTTGGAACAACCTCTGCCAACTACTGTTACTGTGGCTGAAATGTTTACCACTTTGGTCTTCATTTGGACTGAATTTACCAAGTACAGATTAACACCAATTAAAGAGAGGTCTCTGAAAATGTTCTTCAATTTTTATCAGCGCACTTTTTTTAAATATACTTTAGAAGACCATAGTATATAAAAATGGTAATCATTCATTATTAGCATCCCTGCACCAACTGGTCCATTCATTTATACATCCACGGATCTACCCATTGATCAATCCATCACTTTGGCCAATTTACTTTGCACGTTTTCAGTATACTCAACGCTATATAGAAATAGAAATGATTAGAAATGCACTTCATTCTTGACGTGCTGACTGCTGTATTCTTCAAAATTAATGAATTTGGCTTCAGTAAATTGAGTGTTCAGCTTGAAATTGACTTGAAGCGGAGGTAATTATGAGTGAAGAAAAGACAAAATGAGCAAGTCTGGGCATGTTCTACAGGTTAAAATGCATAACATCATACTTCCATTAACATCTCCATGCTGGTGCAACATCTTTGAATGAGGAGCGCATATTCCAAATTTTTACTACATAATTGTCTCTTTATGAAGCTAAAAAGAGAATAAATTAGTTCTTTTATCAGAAAATTTGGTTTGGAGCAATGGGTCACATTAGTAGATATTAAGAATGGAGATAAAAAGTGTCAAGGACAAGACAAGGAGTTCTTGACCTGTGAACACTGCAAAGAAATACCTTTATAGGTTTAGACAACTATAGACCTATGTACAAACACAATTCAATGGTGATGAGAACTAACCATACATCAAAAAAGTGCAAACAGCAGAAGCTATGGAATAAATGAAACACCATAAACATTAAAAGGATGAATTAAGACTTGCAGAAAGCATGATAAGTGCTGTAAGATGATTTCTGCCAGTTAAATTCATTTCAACAATAGTAATAACCAGTGGTGTAAAGTAACTAATTACAAATACTCAAATTACTGTAATCGAGTAGTTTTTCTCAGGAATTGTAATTTACTGAGTAGTTTTAATAATGTGTACTTTTACTTTTCCTTGAGTACATTTTTAGTGCAGAATCTGTACTTTTACTCCACTACTTTCCTTCAACCTGCAGTAACTACTTTATTTTCTTATCTATGGGGTTTAGAAAAATCAGTCCTGTGATTCCTGTCCAATCAAATGGCACATACCATAGAAGGTAAATCACGTCCTAATGAACTTCCTCAAGACTTTATAAATTGCAGCAAACTGTTTGGAAGAATTAAAAATGTCCATGAAGATGTTTATCTTTACACGCATTGTCCCAGAGAGAGTTTAGATGCATGTCACTGATGAGAAAATGACGGTTGTTTACTGTATGATGACCGAAATGGCTTTAAACACCCACCAGGCACAGGACGTCAACATGACGTCAGATTGACGTTGAACCCTAACGCATTTTCATTTGGAAACTCATTTCAGAACTCAACGTCAGGCCAATGTCAATGTCCAACCTAAAACCAACTAAATATCAACGTCTAATGATGTTACAGCTTGACGTTGTGTGTACGTTACCCCTATGACATCTATCAGACGTTGGATTTTGGTTGCCATACCTGATGAATAAATGTCAGTATTTGACGTCAATATGATGTTGGTTTAAGATGTTGGCTCGACGTTGGATTTTAGTCACCTTTTAACAACCTAAAAACAACCAAATATCAACGTCATTTGACGTCATTATTGGACATCAAAATAACATTGTCCTTAGCTGCTGGCTTGACAAATTAATTTTGGTCACCTGACATTACAACCTAAATCTAACCTAATGTTAATGTTAACATAATTAATCATGATGTTGTGTGCCTGCTGGGCAATAACTAAATGCACTACAGAATGTTACGTTTACACACACATGCACAAATTACACGTAAACGCATCAGCTTTTAACAGCATAATACTCACTACTCTTGAGTACTTTTAAAAGGGCTACCTTTTACTCATACTTTGATTAATATTTACAGCAGATACTTTTACTCTACTTGCACTACGTATTTGATGATGTACCGTATCTACGCCCACACATTCAAGCAATAGATCCAAACCCAACAGATTCATTTTATTCGACTCTGAGTCGACTATTTCATTAAAGAATCAATAGTTTTAAACACTTTCAGATTTAAAGCTCAGCTGGATGTTTTCATTCACTTGGTGCTGTGTCACACACTGCATGGAAACTCATTTTCTAAAAACCATAATAGGGGCTTTAAGTTGAAACATTGGTATTGTGTTGTCTAAAAATAAACCTAAATATATTTTTTGTTATTTTATGCGTAAAATGCCATAAATCACAACATTTTATTTTACATTTAGAAGAAATGTGATTAGGAGTTTACGGAATAAAACTAATTTCCTATCATTCGTTCTCCCGTCTAGAAAAGTAGTGCACACTCACTAATCAGACTTTCCCACGCTCTACACAGGGTGAAAATGGGGGTTTCTGTGACCAATTGATCTCCACCCTGTCCAACAAATCCAGCACTGATCACCTGAAAACAGGAAACAGGTGGCATCAGGGGTTATGTCTACACTCCTGTTCACAGCCTCCTGGTGAGGATCATCCTCACACACACACACACAAACATGCATGCACGCGCACACACAAATGCATATATGCACACAAAAACACACACACAAACATGCACACAAATGCATGCACACACACAAACGTGTACACACACACACACACACACACATAGCCACAGACATGCATGCACAAACAAACATACGCACACACACAAACACACACTCTGCCTGGCTTCATGCCGATATTTACGAGATGCCCTGTAGTTTGAAGTAAACACATGGTGACGAAAGTAAACACATGCTCCCTCCATCAGTCACACAGAAGACGACAACAACAACAAAAAAACATCAAGCACTCAGAGAATGACAGCATGGAGAACTGCAAACTGCCTTTAGAAACACAAATCCTCACAGCACTGTCATCCTTAAATGCGTAATATAATTCTTGTTTCGACTTAAACACAGGTACTGTTAATGTACTGACAATGAATTAAGCAGCTTTAATAAATGAAAAAGTAAGACAAATGAAAACAAAAAAAGATAATAATTTGATGGAACGCAATATGTAGTGTTCTCTAAATGTAAATATACGGGGATTACACAATAATTGTATTAAATAAACCAGTGTCTGTTTTTATTAGCTTGAGGTTTGAATAAGTATATTCCTTCTGATCATATTAAAGTGTTGTATTTTTTGTCTCGTTTTCCACTGAGAACATCTAAAGATTCTTAAATCAAGATACATTTACTTGTGAAGGAATGTTTATGATTAAAACTAGAAATAAAATCGTCCAACAGCTTCAGAAAACTAATTTTTAAATTCTTTTTTTAAACATTTTTTTTTAAACTAAATTAATTTTGTTCAGCTTCAAATTTGACATTTTATTTTGTGATGAAGCACTTTAAATATTGAAAGGGCAAATGAAGACTTTTTTTTAGACCTAATAAAATGATAAATGCTGTAGGATGGCTTCTGCCAATAAAATGTATTTCAACAATACAACAAGCTGCAGCTCAGGATATAAGAATTATTTCTTTTGGATTATGTGACAGCGAAGACTGGAGTAATGTCAGCTTTACCAAAAGAGTAGAAGGTTCTTTAAAATAGTCATATTTCACAATATTACTGTTGTACTACATTTACAGTTTTTCCCCAGCTGCTTACATTTTCAAAACAATGTCTCCTTCTTTCAAAACTTTACACACAATTCTCAAAACTGCACACACAAAATGCAAAATGCCTCACATCTACTTAAAATGTAACACTGCATTCAAAATGCCATAAACACATGTCAGAATTAAGCATTTGCATCAAATGGCAAACACTTCTTTCAAAATAGTAAATGTTTGAATAAACCATGTAAACACTTTTGTTCTAAATCTAAAGCTCTTTGGGCTTATATCTACAATTCAATGCAATGTTTTACAGTGACAGTAATCTGCTGAGAGGAGTAACAGTTACACTGTAAACACCAATCACATGAAAAAACAGAAAATATTTATTAAGCCAAACATTACTGATCTTTATAGCATAAAATAATATAAACATGCAACGCAGTGGCGCAGTAGGTAGTGCTGTTGCCTCACAGCAAGAACGTCGCTGGGTCGCAGGTTCGAACCTTGGCTGTGCTGGGTCAGTTGGCGTTTCTGTGTGGAGTTTGCATGTTCTCCCTGCGTTCGCGTGGGTTTCCTCCGGGTGCTCCGGTTTCCCCCCACAGTACAAAGACATGCAGTACAGGTGAATTGGGTAGGCTAAATTGTCCGTAGTGTATGAGTGTGAATGTGTGTGTGTGGAAATTCCCAGAGATGGGTTGCAGCTGGAAGGGCATCCGCTGCGTAAAATCGTGCTGGATAAGTTGGTGGTTCATTCCACTGTGGCGACCCCGCAAGGGACAAAGCCGACAAGAAAATGAATGAATGATAATATAAACATACTGTATGAAAAAAAAGAAAAAAAAAAAAAAAGGAACATATGTAAAGCAAAAGTATGTTCTTTAGAAAACAGTAAAAACACAATTGTGTTTGTGGAGTCTCAAAGGGGAAAAGTGTCCATTGCCTGGAAAGGCGTCATGTGGGCATAGGGTTGGTCATCATACACTTTACAGTGCTAGGCTCAGAAGAATTTCTCTATTCTTTTAAAATTTAGGATTTAGAAAAGGAGAAAATGGGGAAGGTACAAAACTACAAATTGTGGATGGGTGGAAAACCAGTTTTGTTTTGGGACCAGAACAGCTCAGTGTCCCATCACCTTTGGCCTATACTAGACAAAAGCAGTGATTGGTTAGTGATCAGTTAAGAAAGTAGTGCTTCCACATTTGAGGAGCGTGTGTATGCAACCTTGCTAATAAGTGTAGCATTTTGATTGGTTATGTTTTTGAAAAGGAAAGCAAGTGGATTCCTGTTAAGAGTTTTGTGTTTTAGCTAGAGAGTTGTGTGTTTTGAAAAAAGTGTTTTATGCAATTGAAAATTGAGTTTAAGGCTGAGAAATAGCTTCTGGTTTTGGAGATTGGAGGTGTAGTTTTGCATTTTGAGTGAGATTTTTCAGAAATCGTGTGACAAGAAAAGATTTTGTGTGTAAGCAGTGGAAAAACTGTAATCAAATCAATGCAGGCTTGGTCAGCATAAGAGACCTCTTTTAAAATCACTTTAAATAACCTATGAAATGTTTAATATGGGTTTGCGTGGGTTTCCTCCGGGTGCTCTGGTTTCCTCCACAGTCCAAAGACATGCGCTTTAGGTGAATTGAATAAACTAAATTGTCCGTAGTGTATGTGTGTGAATAAGTGTGTATGGATGCTTCCCAGTACTGGGTTGCAGCCTGAAGGACATCTGCTGCGCAAAACATATGCTGGATAAGTTGGCGGTTCATTCCGCTGTGGTGACCCCTGATGAATAAAGAGACTAAGCCGAAGGAAAATTAATGAATGAATGTTTAATTTGGGATGGGATCCACGAGTTGGGACTTGAGCTTGGGACACTCGCTGTGCTTTACGTTGGCGCACTGACCACTAAGCTATCGGCTCCATTAAAAATATTGATGATTATTTATATATATTTTTCTGCTGGTGAAATAAAGGCTGTCTTGGCATTCAGACAGATACACAGCAAATATTTGTTTTGATAGTTCAATATTATGTGTCAATTGCATAGCACACAAAGTGACCCACATTTTGGATATAGAAAATGAGCACAATTGAACAATTTTATTCATGCAGCCAGTGTCTTATAAATGTATTTCTTATATTTAATCCATTAAAAATTGAAATATCAAAAGAAAGGTTTGTTAAAAATCTAAAATAATATTCGATTATGCCAAATCTGTGATTTTATTTGTTCATTTATTTTTTGGAAATTACACCCTTAGCAGATTTTACTGACAGAGCAACCAATCTCTATGTAAAACAATCTTGCTGCCATTCTTAAGTTATTTTTACCCCAATCTCTAATTTGCCTGCCCATATGACTATAAACCATTTTGAGGGATGTAAACAACAACAACAACGGTCCTTACATATTTACTGTTTTACATTTCTATAGCTTCTGAGAATCCAAAAAGAGCCACATATTGATAAATAACGTTATGATAGCTGTTTTAACATAAAGTTACATTGAATTGCCTCTTGTTACAGTTATGAAATAGTTTATTAACAAGCAGGAAATGTTCATGGGCCAATGACAAGACCACATTGAAATTGTCTATAAAACACTAGACTACATAGATATATATATATATATCTGTGGCGTTTAAGATTGTGCCTTTCACCTTGATGTATTGTTATCTTCCTACAGAACTATTATTTTTTTAAACAAAATCAAAAATCTGAGCTGACGAAATTTCTAAAATTATAATATTTTTTTATTTTTTTTGAAATTAGGAACTTTACAATATTGAACAGAAGGTGCATGTAAAATCTCAATATTGGTGTCCACCAAATGCATACATGTAATTTAAAGTAGAAACACAATCAGCATAATACAATTAGTCTATTATCAAGACTTATTATAGGGTTTCTGCATGTTTCGCCTAGTTCAATTTAAGACTTTTTAACACATTTTAGGATCATTATGAATGAACATTTAGACTTATACAGGGCTAAATGAGAAGGATTTTTTTTCAAATAACCCAGTTAGGAAAGATTTTCACTAGCCCTATTAAAAAAAAATTATCAAAATCTAATACATTTAATAATACAATAATAATAATAATTTTGTTTCAATATATTTTTTTAAATTTTCAAGTATATCCATTCACAAACTCTATAATCTTTCTCAAGAATAGAACAAAACATAGCTGCCAATTACTTCAGTCTACAATAATAATCATTTAATAATACAAAAACATAGGTCAGGTCAGTATCCTCAGCAGTAATCAAATGTATTTTTAAATAAAAAGTTAAAGTCTATTAAGATGGATTGTTGGTGATTGTATGGGTGTTAATGCCCAGATTGGGTAGCAATACATGAACAATAGACAATTAAGACCTGTTAAAAAAAGATTTAAGACCTACAACACAATATTTCAGTAGATTTAACACTTTTTAAGGCCTAAAATTTAGTTTTTGAAATTTTAGACATTTTAAGACCTTGTGGAAACCCTGTAATAAAAAAAGAGCATTTTTCACACTGCAGAATTTCTGATCTCATATCTTCTACAAGTTTGGACTGCGGTTCGACAAATATATAGATCAATTTTGTGCCGTGCCTTCATATGTGAGCTGTTATCTTTACGGGAGCCATGTCGCAGAGCGCATGAAAGCCAGCTGCCGTCTGAAAAGAATACATTCACAGATACCAGCGGATAAAGTAACAGCAGTAATGTCATCTAGTGTAAGCATTCAGTCCATGAGGAGAGAGCATGGCAAACCAATTACGCTGCTCCTGAAGAAAATGTGACAGACAATGCATTGAGGCAAGACATAATCAATTATTGTTAGCGAAGATATAAAAAAAGATCACGAAGAAAGATATTTGCCATGCGTGGCACATTTGCAGCGATTCTTTAGTCACGGTATACAACTTACACAAGCGCTTTGTGACAGCGGCGAACAGGATTGTCCACGTTATAATCTGACAGATGAAACAATTTGGAATAAACTGTTCATTTTCAAGCTGATTACGCACTGTTGAAATATAAATGATAACATTCATATGGATCGCAATAACCTCATTACTGCTGAAATCACTGTCAAAAGTGAAATCTTGTAGTTTGTATGAAATAGCAATTTGGTTCGACAGAAATCAGACTACTGATGTAGTGCAGATATATAGCTATCTGTACGACTTGATTAACTGTCTATATAGTGTGTAAAAACAAATCTAAACTGTTTCTCCATTTCACAACTTGACTCACACCCACTCGTCTTTGCATGCAAGTAAATAGAATAAACATTTAAATAGGTAAAATTAACCCTTAAGTGGTTGCAAAACATTTGATACAAAGTATGCTGTGGTTAGGAGAAAGATTGAAAAAGGAATTGAAGTAATAATAAATACTAATGTTAAGTATTTTTCCCCATATGACGCGTTTAACTTAAATCCTTGAAAGTTTGTAATAGGGCTGCACAATATTAGAAAAAACTGACATTGCGATATGTTATTTTTCTACAATATATATTGCGATATTGAGTATAATTTCAAATGAATACGTCTTTTGTGAAATAATTGATAATTTTAGATACAGTTGCAATCGTAATTATTAAACCCCCTGAATTATTAGCCCCCCTGTTTATTTTTTTCCCCAATTTCTGTTTAACGGAGAGAAGATTTCTTCACCACATTTCTACACATAATAGTTTTAATAACTCATTTCTAATAACTGATTTATTTTATCTTTGTCATAATGACAGTACAAAATATTTGACTAGATATTTTTAAGACACTTCTATACAGCTTAAAGTGACATTTAAAGGCTTAACTAGGTTAATTAGGTGAACTAGGCAGGTTAGGGTAATTAGGCGAGTTATTTTATAACTATGGTTTGTTCTGTAGACTATCGGAAAAAAAGAAATAGCTTAAAGGGGCTAATAATTTTGACCATAAAATGGTTTTTAAAAAATTAAAAACTGCTTTTATTCTAGCCGAAATAAAACAAACAAGACTTTTTCCAGAAGAAAAAATATTATCAAACATGCTGTGAAAATTTCCTTGCTCTGTTAAACATAATTTGGGAAATATTAAAAAAAAAATCAAAATCAAAGGGGGGCTGATAATTCTGAATTTAACTATATTGGGATATAAAAGGAGACCATCTGCAAAAAACATAATAAACCAATCACACACATTAGCTATGTTTCCATCCAAAAATGCTAATTAACTTCATGTGCAAAACTGGATTATTGTATAAAAGATCCAACGAGTTAAAGTGAACAAAATCGTCACTTCCTGATTAACTGGCGCCAAATATCAACAGTATAAACGGAATTTGCTGCAGTAGGAGAAGCTGTGTGAATCTTTTCTTCATTTAATAAATGACTTGCATCTCAGAAGGCAATCCTCACACACAGTGAATGCGCTGTGGCGTTTGAAGGCGTAAGATATTGAGCACAGACGCTCTTGATTCTGGAGGTCATTAATAATATAATAACACTAATACTGAAATACAGACATTTTTTATCATCACATGATCTCTTATAACAAAATCACATGACCTTTTAATGCGCATGAACAAAACATAATATTTTACTAAATATTTCTAGTCAAGGCTTATTTAAAGGCTTAATTAGGCAAGTGGCAAGTTATAGTAGTTAGTCAAAAAAAATTGTGCTTAAGGAGCTAATAATATTGACCTTAAAATGAGTTTTAAAAAATTAAAAACTTTTATTTTAGCCAAAATAAAACAAATAAAACACTTTCTCCAAAAGAAAAAATATTATAGGAAATACTGTGAAAAATTCCTTGCTCTGTTAAACATCATTTGGGAAATATTTGAAAAAGAAAAAAAAAATTGAAAAAGAAAAAAAAATTCACAGAAGGGCAAATAACTTTGACTTTAACAGTATTTTAGATGATCTCAGCATTATAGCTTAAATAGAGGTTTCTCTGTTTCAAATGTCAGCTACAATAATCATGATTGATTAACGTATTCCTTCATTTCCCCAAATCCTCAGTTTAGATTCGTACTCGGTTATTATTAATCGGGTCTGATTGATTTTGAGTGATTCTGTTGTTTAAATTCTCTCAATGCATTTTGGGGTGTGTGAGGTCTGGGGGGTTTTTAGGGGCCGTTCAGGCTTGGCTGGTAAAACACAGTAGCAGGTGAGCTGGGACGATGTGGCGAGGTGGCCCCTAGGCTGAGTGATATCCCAGAGTGCACTGTAAATCTCTGCCTGCCGTTTTACTGCTGCACCGGGCCGACTCGCCGCTAAATCACCGGCTATGGAGCGATGACGGGAAGAATGACTGTTTTCATAACCTCGCTCGGCTGTCAGTGATATGAACACACACATTCCCCCTCTTTCTTCCATGGCGTAAACACACTTTTCCTTTCAAGACTTTCGTAAAAACAGTTGAAGGCGAGTTGAAAAAGAACAAAAGCTTCAAAGAAAATCGGCTTAAATATGTGACACTCTTTTAATGATTAATATGGCATTGTTATATTTTTTAACAGTACTACAGTAACATGATTGTTTTTATGGATATATAGCATGCACATACTTTGGCTTTTGGGGGAAAAAATAATACTTTAAACAGATATAGAGTACCTTTGAGTGCTATAAAGAACACACAAAAAATTCCTGGGTCCCACACAATTCCTTCATGTTGTCCCAACACAGTTAACTTAATAATTTTTTTTACAAATTTAAGTTGATTGAACATGAAACAATTAAGTTGTGCCAAAAAAAAAAACAAGCAGAGAAAGTAATTTTTTGAGTCTATGAATATGGTAATGATTGAGAAAACCTACCCAGGCTCTTTGTGAAAACGTACCCCTATATACATTTCAGTAGAACGCCAAATACGTCCCAGGAGGTACGTTTTTTGCAGTTTGTGTTTTCGCGAATCCACCAGAGGGTGCTGTGTACGCTTTTTGAGGTCTCAAATTTCTCTCGCGAGTGTCATTTGCACCTGCTGTTCTCACGTAAATCCACCAAAGGCTGCTGTTGACTGACTGACTGACATACTGACCCACCTTCCTTCTTCCCTAAAACCAACCAATAGTGTTTTCAATAGCACCGATTGACCTACTCACCCTCCTCCCTAAGCCCAACCGACAGCTTTAAAAAGCAATCCAGAAGTCCTCGCCTGATTTTAACAACATTTTCAGATTTTACCACATTCTCACCCTCTTATTTACTTGTTTATTTTATTTTTAGCTTCTGTTTTCATCACGGTCAACTCCTCTCTGCATCTCAAGTTCGCCGACATACATGGCAAGCTACTGGACAAATTGGTAACAGTGGGAAAGCCGTCCATACGGAGGTCAGTGGTCAGCTGGTAAGCGTGAAAAGGAACGACGTCATACCACCCCATAGCGTTCATTTTAAAAACAAAATGCAGCATACGTACTTCTGGCTACATAATTCATGATCTCAAAGAAATCTCAAGGAAAAATGGTAATAATGATACCATCACCGTACCATGGTAATCCTAAAGTACTTTTTTATCAGGTCATCGCCCTGTTCTCAGACTTTAAATCTGTCAGGTGATCTGCAGAAGCTGTATTTTGTAACCACTGAAGGGTACATGATACCACTGTCTTTTTGTGGGAACAAGAAAAAAGTCTTAACTCAAAAGATTTGAATTTATCACCGTTAAAACAGTTCCTTAACCTCATGTCAGCCCTTAAAGGAGACCAAACAATCAAATCCAAGACTTTAGTACAGAATATATTTGATAAGGCTGTAAATGTTCAGAAAGTTGGATTTTACAGGATCTAAAAACTGGTCGTACCTGAATTTCTTCAGAGACTCTTACTGTGCTCTGGATCACGAACTCTCTGCAAACAGCTGGTGGCTGATAATGATTCACCAGACTTTCAGATGAAGGAATCAGACTTAGTAACTCAGACTTCAGAAGTCAGCATGAAGCAGAAGCTGCAACAGAGATTGCGAAACAATTATGGAACCAAAAAAAAGCTGCAGATGCAAGTTAAAACAGTGATTAAAGATTATATTAAAACACAAAAGGTCTATTAAGAAATGTTAATTAACATTTTATTACAGCTTTTTTAGGTTTCTGTAAATCATTCACACTTTACTGTTACTCTTGGAGTAAGTACATGCAACATAGATCATTTATTTTTATTTAATATAAAATAATATCAAAGTAATATTTGAGTTGGCGATCTGGTGGCGCAGTGGGTAGCATGTTTGTCTCACAGCAAGAAGGTCGCTGGTTCCAGCCTTGGCTGGGTCAGTTGGCATTTTTTTGTGGAGTTTGCATGTTTTCACCGTGTTTGCGTGGGTTTCCTCTAAGTGCTCCGATTTCCCCCACAAGTTTAAAGACATGTGGTACAGGTGAATTTGTGTATGAGTGTGTGTGTGTGTGTGTGTATGGATGTTTCCCAGTGATGGGTTGCAACTGGAGGGGCATCCGCTATGTAAAAAACATATGCTGGATAAGTTGGCGGCTCATTCTGCTGTGGCGACCCCCGATTAATAAAGGGACTAAGCCGAAACAGAAAATGAATGAATAAATGAATAATATTTGAGTTTTTTTTATAACTACACTTTTAAAAATAAAGACTCCTTTACTGATAATGTTAACATTGCAGCTTTTCATTACAAAAACGGTTCCTTATAGTATAAAAGGTCCTTTAGATGATTAAAATGTTCACAGACAGAAATAAATGGTTCTTATAAGCACTTCTGATTAAAACAATCTTTATGAAATCCAAACTCTGCAAAAATCTTTTGGAACATGTATTTTTTTAAGAGCGTAAGGCAAATGTTTATCAGTTCTGATTTATTGCCAACCCTAATTGGCCAGCTTTCTTTAATTCACTTCAAGATGAAAATTTTAACATAATTATTTTTAACCATTAGGAATAAATGAAATACATTTGATATTGATAATGAACAAATACTTTAACATGCACAATATAATAACACAGTATATTCTAGTAAAAAGCAATTCCAGTGGGCTGAGATCACATGAGCCCCAGCTTACTACCCAGTAACCCGCTTGTTATCAGATACTTTTCAGAAACATGCCTGCAAAAGACACAAAGGTGCTAATAACTAAAAACATTGTTTTCTGTGTTATGCTGCATCAAGGCATCAGTATAAAGTCCAGTACCATTTCATATCAATATATATATATATATATATTAGGGATGTAACAATTCACTGTGAGCTGGTTGAAAATCAATTCAAATATAATGATTTAAATCAGTAGAAATGTAAAAGGAATCGCGCTACATTTTTTGAACAGAGGGGGTGCTGTGTTTACAGGTGCAAACTCGCTTTACCTGCACATGTATCGGATGATTTGCAGGTCTGCTTGCTCCGACGAGTGCTACGGAGATCACACTCATGGCGAAAGTGTGAAGATGCTTTTCAGACCGAAAGAGAAAGTTGTTTTGTTACAGAAGCAGGTATTAGACTATTTTTACCCTGTCCTTTTTAAATTAGTTTATGCATATTTGAATAATTTGCTTATTATTGAATATTTAAAAATGTTGAAGATTCTCTTTTTAAGTGTACCACACTGATACTAATTAATTATACAAGTAATATTTATTATACACCTTCATAATCATGTTCAACTCCTGTCTCTGTTCTACTATATACAGTAATTAGTAATTTTAGAATCAGTATTTTTATGCTAGTGGCCCCGTGGGCCCTAGTTTGGGCATCTATGGTCTAAATACTAAAAAAAGAAACTATTTTTAAGCATGTATTTATATACTATACTATACTATACTACAGTATACTATACTATACTATACTATACTATACTATACTATACTATAATATAAGATAAAATAATACAACACAACACAACACAATATAATATAATATAATATAATATAATATAATATAATATAATATAATATAATATAATATAATATAATATAATATAATATAATATAATATAATATAATATAATTTAATATAATATAATATAATATAATATAATATAATATAAAATAAATTATGCTATACACCGAAAAAATCTCTATCTATAACTATCATTAAGCAGTAATAATTAGTTGTTGGTTGTCTCAAGAACTACTATCATAATTTACTGTGTATCAAATCATTTCACAATTTAGCCCTTCCTCCCTCACGCTCTGGCGTGGTCTTTCTGGTCACCTGGAATTGCTCTCCTGGTCCACAGTTTGCCGGAGCAGCAGGAATGACCATTATCCACCACGGATCACAAAGAAAGGCCTGCAAACTCCGGATACTGAGTGAGAGTGAGAAAAATAAAAAGGGGGGAGAGAGAGAAAGAAAGAGAGAGGGTCACACTTCTCTGACATGCATTCATCCGATGGGTCGTTTCATCGCTGAAAAACAAAAACACAGAAGAAGAAAAGCAAAACTGGAAAGCTGCAGGAAGGAAAAAAGAAAGCCAACCGGGGGGCATAGAGCAGCAATTCAACCCCACACACACAAAAAAAACAGATGCACACACATGCACATACACTCGATAGATATCGCATGAAAGCCATCATAAACTCAAGCTCTCTCTCCCCCTCTCGCTCTGAACGCTGTGATAAATGTTTAATTAGGAGACTAATTGTGTGTATAATTAACAGTCATCAATCTCATAACATCGGAGAGTAATCATCAGCTAATGCTATCTGATGTGTACTCACACACACACACACACAAGCACACACAAGCACACACACACACACACATCAAAAAATCACATACATACTTAATATGTTATTTAAATATCTATTAACACTTTATTATTGCACTTATTAGTAATAAAATGTGCAAATTATACATAAACATTTTTTTAAATTATGCGTAGAGGTTGTAGGGTTGTAATTTTACAATTTTGTCACTTTCTTGACATATTACCCGTCGAATTGTTTACTAAAATAGTGGCCATACCGCAAGTATGATAATGTATTATGTGTAAAAAAAAAATTTTGTTACACTTTATTTTAATGTACAATTAATTATTATTAAAAATTATTAACAAACCATTAACTAAGACGTTTAGCTCAATAAACGACTAATTAGCTGCTTATTAATAGTTAGTAAGACAGTAGGTGTTGAATTAGGGATGTAAATAGGATCATACTTTATAAGTGCTAATCAACAGGTAATATCCAACACGATTTCACTGCTTTGTGTGCTGTGAAAGAGGCATGACACCAAGCTTGTGTTATATGGTGTGTCCACAAGTCTTTATTAAGTAATCCGCTTGTTAAGTCGTGATGTGTCCAATACTGTTTCCGGGTCCAAACCACTACTCCTTTGAACTGAGAAAATATTAGTTTATGGTCACACATTAAAGTTAATTTTATATAAAATCATAGTGTACACATTAGTCTCTGGACTTGCTGCATCAAAAATACCAAAATTTTAACAATTTATTAAAAATTTATCACTTTCTGGCTATCGAATATTAGGCATGGATATATATATATATATATATATATATATATATATATATATATATATATATATATATATATATATATATATATATATATATATATATATATATATACAGTACAATTGAAGTCAGAATTTATAAATCCTCTTTAAATATTTTTTCTTTTTTAAATATTTGCCAAACGATGTTTAACAGAGCAAGGAAATTTTCACAGTATGTCTGATAATATTTTTTCTTCTTTCTTATTTGTTTTATTTCAGCTAGAATAAAAACAGTTTTTAATTTTTGAAAAAACATTTCATGGTCAAAATTATTAGCCCCTTTAAGCTATATTTTTTGATAGTCTACAAAACAAACCATCATTATACAATAACTTGCCTAATTACCCTAACCTGCCTACTGTAGTTAACCTAATTAACCTAGTTAAGCCTTTAAATGTCTCTTTAAGCTGTATAGAAGTGTCTTAAAAATATCTAGTCAAATATTATTTACTGTCATCATGGCAAAGATAAAATAAATCAGTTATTAGAAATGAGTTATTAAAACTATTATGTTTAGAAATGTGTAGAAAAAATCTGCTCTCCGTTAAACAAAAATTGGGGAAAAAATTAAACAGGGGGGCTAATAATTCAGGAGGTTTAATAATTCTGAATTCAACTGTATACTGCAATCGGGATTTTTGAAAGTATTACAACGCTTTGTAAACGTTTATTATTACCATTTAATGAGTCTCCCCATACAGTTTGATAAAGCGATTGGACCCGGAAGCCGATTCGCGTGACGTCACACTTAACAAGCGGATTTCATTCATCTCAATTTTTTTAGGATCTTTCGGAGTAATATTTGTGAGTAATTGCAACTTTGTAAGTTTACTCATATTTAACGTGTGCTGTCTTCTTCATCTGTTTAAATGCTGCGTTACAGACCAATGTAAGCATATATACTGCCACCTATGATATTGATGTGTTTAAAATAATGGCTGTTTGCGTCCACATGGCCTTTGTTTTGAGTGAATCAGTGTCATGAGGACATCATAGAAAGCGTCTAGACCCCGAATTTGCGCGAAATACGAGGCATTTCAGAAAAAAATATGAGATCTGCAAAATTTTGCAGAGTTTGCTTGATTTTGCGATAAATTCAGTGATCGCAAAATCCTGGAGGGACTGATATCTTACTTATAGGCAAGTAATAAGCCAGTAGTTAATAATAGCATGAATTGTGACAAACTAAAGTCTTACCTCAAAATTTTGTGTTGAGATTATTGGTAATTATGGTATTTTGCCATGCAAAACCATGCAAAGGTTACCATGCAAATTATGTTGACAGTGCAGTTATTGGTATGGTGTAAGATGATGGTGCGTCTGAAGAGTAGTATATTAAACTATCCCACAAGGCCATGCAAGAGAATTTTTGAATTGAAGTTTAGCGACACAACTGATGCAGGTCAGTAATAATAATAATATGATAATAATAATAATAATAATAATAGTAGTAGTAATAATAATAATAATATGTCAAAAATAGTATGTCCAAATTCTATTCATACCACTCATATTAATACTATACAGAACAGACTTTTATAACAACCATGAAGTAAAATCAATTGCAAATGTAGTACCTACTTGCAAAAGTATGCAATTTCAGAGGCAAGTCATTTCACTCTGTGGCCATATTTAAAACAGTATGCTCAGGCATTCTGTTTAAAAGGGGAAACATCAAATTCTCCAAAACTGTTTGCCAAGCTTGCGATTACGTTTCATATGAGGTATCACCAATAAAATTAAACAACAACTCTCTTTAGTTTAATTTCTAAACATTCGAATCACACAAAATCTGAGAAAATCTGAGGAAAATCTGCAAAGACTCACGCCTGGTCTCTGCCGAAGAATCGTCAGTTTATATCGATCGATGATTAGCTCCTGTACTAGAACGCAGGGCTTTATTCACCAAATAGGTTGCATGCAATCACATGGTTCTGGAGACGTGCAAAATTACGATGGAAGAATTTTTTTTTTTTGCGATTTATACCATATTTCAAAGAGACATAAGTAGAAAATAACCACATGTGTTGAGCATGATCCTTATGTCATGAAGAGCCAAGAGCGCAGAGTTTTCTACTGAACTAAAATATATTTGCCTGTCACTGCGGAGAAACATACCGTATAAGCTATTACGTTACATGAAAAAATACTATAGTAAATACCAGTGTTTGAAAGCATACTATAAATAATTACTTGAATTAATTATATTGTTGCTGTGGTACAACACAACTGTTCAGTTTTCTACGCTATATTATACACCATCACAATCCACCACAGTTAACACTAATGTTACAGTATTCATTACAGTTTATCAGTTTACTATGCTACAGTATTCTGAAGCATTCATTAACAAAAGAGTTATTATACACATTATACACTTGGCTATGTGGTTCAAAAACATGTTTATTATAAATTACTGAAGTTTTTTCCCCATATCTTCCAGACATTACGAAATAACAGATGAGAGCATACAAAAGCGTGGACGTATAGTCTACAATATATTATTTATTAATTTTGGAAGGGGGAAAGTGCTCCACAATAAGAACTGTCTAGTTTTGTCGCAAGGGTTGCATTTCTTTTTTGTTCTGTCAATGAATTTACCATCAACAAACATTCACCGCTGCTGCGCATATAGATGTTAATGTTATGGTTGTTTATTCTGCCGAAACGCCAGTAAAGACTTGGATTAATGGAAGACAAGACAGAGATTTCATTGTAGCGATTACTTGGCAGGGTATGTTATTTATATTCTCCTGGATTTTGTATAAGTGTGGTGGTGTTTGTATCTGATATTTATATTACACATTAACATATTTATAAGCTTGTATATTTATAATATTTATTGGTGCTGTCAAATGAATTATCACATTCAAAAAAGCTTGTACATATGGATGTTTTGAATGTTTATTACATGCTGCTTTTTCTTCTGTTTTTCAGCCAGTTCTTGAACTTTCCCCCCTTTATGAGCAAAAACTTTTGGAAGTCTGTAAACGCTGTTCGCTATTTCTTATTTTGGTCGATTTAAATAATTATAAACAACATAAAACAGAAACATTTTGATGTTCTGATAGCGATTCCTATGTAGAAGTATCACGTCCTGCCCTCCATCTAATGTCGCGCATCATCAATGACGTCATCTGAAAACTACTTATTGTTACACCTTTCCCCATTCAAAACTATATGAGTGACACATCCTGTGTATTCTAAAGTCTTTAGTGTTACTAGGTGGTTGCCAGGGTGATATAATTGGTTGCTGTCTCAAGTTCCTACTTAATGCAAATCTACAGGACTTTATTTATTTATTTATTTTTTTAATGTCTCCCAGGTAATCAAAATCATCTGATCACGTGTGAAAGCCTCAGAAAACTAATGAATTACAATTAGAAGACTTCAGCTATCAAATTGACTGTTCATCCCTTAAGGTCAAGAGTGCCAGAGTACAAATTATAAACTAAAATATACATCTAATGCAAGATTAGCATCCGCTTATAACACCATATGGTGTGAGCTTAGAGATAATTACAAAATCCTAGTTCAGATGAAGAAATTGTAAAAGAAACTTTTTTCCCCATCACAACTGTCTTAAAGAAACATTTAAATCAGCTTTTTAATTGCCTTTGTCACAAATATGCTGGTAAACAGTGTAATTTTCTTAGCATTGGAGACGGATGTTTTCCTGATGCAAGTGTTATTTTTGTTTCTGCAAACTGAGGATCACGCAGGGACTGAATTTTAAATGCAAATCTCACGACAGATGTTAAAATTGTACACATATTAAGCTGTCAAATGTGATATTAGAGTGACATGCTTAAGATGTACCCTAGAAACGGTAGCGGCATGTGTGCAGATGGTGAAAGAAAAAAAAAATCTGCTAATAGCTTGGTGGAGGTTAGAGAATATGAGGAGTCAGATTATGTCAATGTCAGAACAAAGGTCTGGATGCATGATTGGACGTATCTGTTTAGTCCATTATAAACCTCTACACACACACACACACACACACACAGACATACATGGTTTTACTATGATACCAGATACTCCTGAATGTCAGATAGGATGCTTCTGGATTTGCCCTCGGGGATCTATAAAACACCTTTATCTGCGTATCTGTGAGTGAAATGTGGCTGCCGTGGGTAATGCTGTGTTTACATTTTTGCAGAAATGACTACTAAATGTCAACAAAGCAAATGCATTCAGCTACATAAAGAAACTGTGCACATGAGAAACTTTCTTTTCAACTACGTTATGATTATTGGTTTTTTTTTTCTCCTATAAACAGATATATAGATACACTGGCTGATATTTATTAGTAGTTAGTAATTTAATTTAATTTCAAGGCTGTTTTTAGTTTATGCTATTTCCTTGTCAAGATCAATCAGTAACCCTTCACAATAAGGCTTCGTTTCTAAACACTGCATGAATTAAGTTCTGTATTGATTACAAAATATTGCTTCTACCTATAAAGCTTTAAATAATCTAGCTCCTGTTTATCTAACCAACATTCTGTCTTGCTACAATCCAACACGCTATTTAAGAGCTCAAAACTCAGGGCTTCTGGTAGTACCCAGAATAGCAAAGTCTACAAATGGAGGTTGAGCCTTCTCATATATGGCTCCTAAACTCTGGAATAGCCTTCCTGATAATGTCTGAAGCTCAGACATGCCCTCTCAATTCAAAACTAGATTAAAGACCTATCTTTTTAGTGAAGCATACACACAATGCGTCACATAACAGTATGATGCATGAATGTGCTCCACGCAGGTGAGTGGGCTTCACCTGTAGGACACACAAAATTGCAGGTTAACTATGTCTTTATATAATAACTTATATTTGATTATAACTTCAAACTAATTTGATTGTCATGCAATAATGTGCACCTTTTGTAAAGCTGCTTTGAAACAATAATTATTATAAAAAGCGCTATAGAAATAAACTTGAATTGAATTAACTTTTTCTAATTATACTTTAGTTAATTATGATAAATGCCTAAAAACAGCACATACTAAACTTAATTTCAAAATGTAATAATACTAAATGATCATTACCATTTTTAATATCAATAACTTTAAAAACCTGACTGTTAATTAGGAATGTCCAGATACGATCTCGTGATCGGAAATCGGGCCTGATCACATGGTTTCAGTCTCGATCAGAATCGGACATTACCTCCCGATCAGGGGTACATTTTCCAAACAACGACGTAACTCGCGGCTGAACTATTATAGTGCGATGCATCGTTTGGCAAAAGAACGATGTAGCGACGACTGTTTCCCAAAACCCGTACTGTCTCTGTTGCAGATCCATCGCTTGAACCACGTTAGTTATAACGTAAAACGCCCATAATGATGCTCTAAACGGGGTGGAGTAACTTCTTTAGAGAACAACCCCATCATTTCTTTGTGCAAATTAAATTGTTTTACACAAACACACATTTAAAATAAAATCCAATATTAGTTTTGGTAAAAACATCCTCTCGCTTTCCATATTAATTAAAATATATGTAAATGGCACATATAGGGCCAATGTTTGCTTTACTAATATTATTGAGAAGTTGAACATTACATATTCTATTCTAAAACATAAAATCACTTACAAAAGCTAACACTATTCTAATATCATATATAAATCATATAAATAAATAAATAAATAAATAATGAGGCTATTTATTATAAATACTGTATATTAATAATATTAATGATGATGAGGATTATTATTATTACTTAGGATATTGTTTATTTTTTTTTTTTTTTAAATTACAATTTGACACATGCAAACCACAGCAGAAAGTTCTAACCAACAGACCCATGTCATATATAGTAGAGATACTTAATAAATAACCCACTATAAAATAAAAGAATTAACGTATGCTATGTTTTTTATTTTCACAAGCTTTGGAGACGCAACATAATTTCCGCTTTTAAATATACCTATAGCTTTCGCCATGAGGCTGTTTTTAAAATGATATCAATGTTTTCAAAGTGCACTGCGAAGGGAGCACAACTGTAAACATGAAGATAGCTAAAACTGAACTGTAAAAATACTTTGAAAGCAAATTACACCTAAGAGAGATTAACTTAATGCTTTTTTATTTTGAATAATTCCAACTTTGAATGTTAGAATGTTCTAAAAGAATATGGCATATGGGGGATAAGTGGGAATAGAACACAGCCAGGAACTTTGTTTCTAACTACAGCTCCAGAGGTGTCCTTTCAAGTGCTCAAGTTTGCTACGCAGTTTGCGAATGTTTGTTGGAACGACATATACATATTCTGATTATTTATAAACACATCAATAGTTATGTGGTGGCGCAGAGTTAAATCTCTTTCTTGACTTCACACAGAAACAGCAACGCGTGTGGCGTGACATCACTTTGTTGCAGAGACGCTATTGGTTAAATGCTGGCAAAGTAGAACACGGGAGCAGCTTGAAGAGTAAAGCGTGAGTATGTCTGCGGCCTGGATGGATTATAAACTTGTTGACGACAACATTGCCATAGCAAACTGTGAGATATGTAAACTTAGGACTGCCTGTCGGGTATTTTAAGTTGAGGTGCTATTTGATTTTATATTAGATTTGTTTTATATTTACTGTTGCACTAAAGTCCAAAAGGGAAGAATTTATGTTATTTATTACTTGATTGTTTAAGCTACCTCACAGAAGTGCTCTGTTTGTTAACAGGGTTGCTGAATGTTAAAATAAGGTGAATTAAATAAAAAATAAGGAACATCCTGGATCTGTTTCTTCGCTCTTCTTTATTTAGTCTATATTATAGACTTTATATTATATTTATATTATATTTGAAAATTAATCTCTTTTTGGTATGACGTTGAAACTTCACTGTAAAAAATCTGGGGTTCCACATGATCGATTTGTGTTGGGGTAACATGAAGGAATTAAATTTTTTTTTGTAATAGTTTTTTAATTTTTACCTTTTATTGGAATAGGATAGTGAAGGATAGACAGGAAAGTATTGGAAGCAGAGAGTGGGGAAGGATCAGCATAGGACCTTGAGCCGGGAATTTAACTCAGGACACCGTGAGCACCATCGCACTTAACCACTAAGCTATTTACAAATTTAAGTAGATTGAATAAAAGACAATTAAGTTGTCCCCAAAAAGACTTAAGAACTGTGTGGTTTCAGCTCATTTTTAAATAAGTAGTTTGAACAAATAACATGCTTTTTTTGAGTGTTGTCTCAAAATATATTAAAAACAGGGATGCAAAAATAATAAATTAATTGTTTATTAAACTATGTATTTATTTATTTGTTTGTTTATTTAATTAATTATTTAGATGGGTTCTGTTTCAATGAAGCCATGTGTGTCTAAAATAAAGAGTTTAAAATACAGGTCTGTGGCTGTTAATTTCTTTGCAATAATTCACCATTTGAAAACTGTTGTTTACTGCTCATTTAAGACATAATTAAAGCAGTTGCGTTAAATCTAGCATCTCTGAGTAGAATCAAGAATTGATAATCAAAAATAAATAGAATTAAGTTAAATGAATAAATAATTATTATGTTAATAAATACATTCATTCATTTTAGTCCCCATTCATTCAGCTTAGTCTCTTATTTTATCAGGGGTCGCTACAGCAGAATGAACCGCCAACTATTCAAGCAAATGTTTTATGCAGCGGATGCCCTTCCAGCCGCAACCCAGTACTGGCAAAGTTAATAAATACGTTAATAAAATAAACGTTACACAACATATTTTTTCCCCATTCATTTAAATGTTAAATAAACATTTTTTAGGCAATTTGCATATATTCCTGAAAATAAACATTTTTTAAAAAGCTTGCCTTTTTTCCTCATATTTTTGCAATATTTTCTATAATTTTCTCAAACTCTGCTCAGGCCAAGATAAAGTTCGCAAAGTTTGCAATCCAAATGTCAACACGAAGACAGTTTTTTTTGAAGACCAAACTTTGTGCACTGTATTTTGATTTTAAAAGCTCTTCAAATTTTTTCCTGTACAATATATAAGCAATTGACTATTTTTTTATTATTAGACAAAGTAGGGGCACAAAAAAGAACTTCAATATGTCTTAAAAATGATGAAACGAGGAACTTCAGATAACTATTTTCCTCAGGGAACGCTGTTATCTACTTTTTATTTAAAAAATCTCATAATGAGGCTGCAGGAATGACAAAGCAAGAGCCTTTCAAAACTATTACAATGAACACAATACTAATTTAGACTTTTTTTTATTCAAACTGCACCAGAACCGACCTGCCAAAACAGTCCAGTCTTCAGACAGACCCCCGTTTGAAAACATACCTCCACTTTGTGGGAAGATTAAATGCTATTTGCGAGGTGTTTGTGTGGATCATGTAAACAACTCCACCTGTGATTTTGCAGCAGCCCAGACTCTTTCTCATCTTCCTCTCTTTCTCTTTCTCTCTCTCTCTCTGTCAGATTGACATATTGGGTTAATAAGTGCCTCTCCCTAGTCTGAGCAAACTAATTAAATATTAATCCTGAAGTGGAGGTCAGAGAAAACTAACAAACAGCCGCTTGGATGCACACACACTGACTTGAACACACACACGCATATATCTGCATTATCAGAAGTGTTTAAGCTGTCTAATTAATTTTTTCCGCTCATATGCTGGAACTCGGCTGCGGCTTTTAAAGTGCACATGAACACATACACCGATAATCTCTTATGCGAATGCACATGAGATCACAGCAATGGATGTTCAAAACAATCACACAAACAAAGACTACTGGTACTTTTTTGTCATCGTATAAGGCGTAAATAATTCTGACAAGAATATACTAGGTAGATTAATGTGAAATAAATTTAAGCAATTTTGAAAAGAGTGATGATTTTGATGCAATAAAGGTAAGCAAAGACATGGTCGTTAAACTGTAATGAACTACAGTATGCCCACTGTATTTGGAGTCAGTTTTAGAGGCCTATGATCTATGTTTTATGAACACTTCAAATTTAATGGGCGTGTGCAAAGGGTCATATACGATTCATAATTCATTTCATATGAATGTGGTTGCGAGTTATGGAACGAATCCTTTTTTTGTATCAGTTTAAAAAAAAAGAGAGAAGCGTTTGCTTTTCATGTATCACACTTAAAAAATTATATAATAAAAATAATAATAGTAGTCTAACAAATATATTATTCAAATGAACAATTACTTTTACTCTGGACTTAATTATTTATGGGACATTCTACCAGAAAGTATATTTTCACTTAGAAAAAATGTGACAGGGCTTGACCTTTAAGCTTGTCGTCCTCAAAAAATCATACAAAAACAAGCATAAAATCATACAATTCAATTCAATGAACGCATCCTAGATCACTATCAGCTTCTTCTCCGTCAAATAATGTCACTTCCGAGTCATAACCTTAAAGAAGTATTGCACGCATTTTATGTTAAATTTAATGCAAATTTGACAGGACTGACAGAAACATGGGGACAATTGTAAATGTATTTGTATTATATATTTGTAGAATTTAATTGTAATTTTTAATGTTTTTAATCAATTGATGTGAATAATAACAACTTAAACTTGCTATTTCTGGAGTATTTCTTTCTAAATAACCAAATGAATGATGTATTCCTTTACAGAACAACTCACAGAATTCAACCATGAGTCCATTTTAGACATTTTGGGGGTGAAAAACTTTTTATTGACTGCATTTATGTTTTTATTTCAGAGACAGATAATGTACATTTCTAGAATGTCCCATATACTGGACTTATGTATTTCTAAAGGTTTCCATTATATGTCCCGCCTGAATTATTTATCTATTTATTTATAAATTATTACATACATTTACTCATTAATTTATTTAATACATATTGTATAATCTGTTTTCCATGCTTAAATTTTTCTAGAATTTGTTCATTCATTCATTCATTTTCTTTTCGGCTTAGTCCCTTTATTAATCCGGGGTTGCCACAGCAGAGTGAACCGCCAACTTATCCAGCACATGTTTTACACAGCGGATGCCCTTCCAGCCGCAACCTATCACTGGGAAACATCCATACACACACATTCCCACACATACACCACAGACAATTTAGCCTACCCAATTCACTTACCTGTATACTGCATGTCTTTGAACTTGTGGGGGAAACAGGAGCACCCAGAGGAAACCCACGCCAACACGGGGAGAACATGCAAACTCCACACAGAAACGCCAAATGACCAAGCTGGGGCTCGAACCAGCAACCTTCTTGCTGTGAGGCGAACATGCTGCCCACTGCGCCACCGTGCAGCCCCTAGAATTTGTTTAATTGGTTCAAATTTAACTTGTATAACCAAAAATCTTTTCAAATTAATCTAAATCATGAAACATTTTATATAAAAAAAAAAAAAAAAACATTAGACCCCCATTATTATATACACACATATATTGTTTTTGACAAGATTTCATATTAAATAGATAAATAACACAAGATTCACAGATAATTTCATATGTCAGTTTTTGTAAGACAAGTACGGCAAAAAAAAAAATAATAATAAATAAATAAATAAGTAGGGCCTAAAAAATAAACAGATACAAAATACCACAGTAGTATTGTATACATTATAGTTTAATTCTAATATAAACATTCATTTATTCATTCATTTTCCTTTGGCTTAGTCCCTTTATCCATCTGGGGTCGCCACAGCAGAATGAACCGCCAACTTATCCAGCATATGTTTTACGCAGCGGATGCCCTTCCAGCTGCAACCCAGTACTGGGAAACATCCATGCACATATACGGCCAATTTAGTTTATTTAATTCACCTATACCACAGTCTTTGGACTGTGGGGGAAACCAGAGCACCCGGAGGAAACCCACGCAAACTTGGGGAGAACATGCAAACTCCACACAGAAATGCCAACTGGCCCAGCCGGGGCTCGAACCAGGGACCTTCTTGCTGTGAGGCGACAGTGCTAACCACTGAGCCACCATGTCGCTCTAATATTAACATTCTAAAACTTACTTCGCCTCACAGCAAGAAGGTCGCTGGTTCGAGCCTCAGCTGGGTCATTTGGCATTTGTGTGTGGAGTTTGCATGTTCTCCCCATGTTGGTGTGAGTTTCCTCCGGGTGCTCCGGTTTCCCCCTACAGTCCAAAGGCATGCAGTATAGGTGAATTTAATAAACTAAATTGCTCGTAGTGTACGAGTGTGCATGAGAGTGTATGGGTGTTTCACAGTGATGGATTGCAGCTGGAAGGGCATCCGCTGCATAAAACATATGCTGGATAAGTTGGCGGTTCATTCCGCTGTGGCAACCCCTGAATAATAATAAAAAGGTACTGAGCCGAAAAAAAAATGAATGAATGAACGAAAACTATACAAACTAAAATCTGAAATTATATAACACAGACACAGACACAGACACAGACACACACACACACACACACACACACACACACACACACACACACACACACACACACACACACACACACACACACACACACACACACACACACTTCAGCTTTGAAATACAGAAATGAATTGCTTTTTATGTATTACACTTTAAAAAAAACTATAATAATAATAGTAGTTTAACAAATATATTATTCAAATGAACAATTATATTTAGACACATTTTTTCCACCTGGACACGCACATACTTCAGCTTTGCATTACAGAAATGAGTTGCATAACATTTCTGATACTTTACTGCGTCTTTGATCAAATAAACAGCTACGTGATGCCTCTTGCTTAACAGGGTCTTTTATGTCAGCGAGGGTCTCAGACTCCAGCAATTAAAACAATTGAATGAGTAACTAAGGCGAGGATGGTAAAAAAAGGAGAGGATGGTAGAGATCCAAACACGGGAAGCGCCATTCCCAGCGGAGCAGGAATTATGGCATAATGATAAGTTTCCCTCTCCCCGACCATCCGACTGGATTTATAGCTTCACTTCTTCATGTCTTCATCTGCTCACACTTACTGTACATCACGAGCTGGGTGTTGGAGAGTTCTCTCATATGGTATTATAATTATCTATTTAACAGGATCTATTATGATGGCAGTACAAAGGGGAATCGTTTTTTACAACCTGCCATCTGTGTGTGAGTGAGCAACAACTACTGGATCATTTGCTGAAGTCCGCAAAAAGAAAAAAATGAATTAGCATCTTAAGCTTGCTCTTAAATCATACCATGTCAGCTACTGGAAGATTTCCTGCCCAGATACTAACAATCTGAAAGATTACAAAGATAGTTCATGCAAAAATCTAAATTTACTCACTGTTTAGTCATGGTGTCATAACTTTATGAGTTTTTTTTTCTCTTGAACACAAAAGAAGTTATTTTGAAAAATGTTAGACACTGGTAACCATTGACTTTCGAAATATGAAAAACAAATGGAAGTCAATAGTTACAGGCTTACAACATTTGTCAAAATATCTATTATTCAAAATAATAAAGTCAAACAGATTTGCAACAAATGAAGGGTGAATGAATGATGACAGAATTAATTTTAATTTTGAAAATGTCAATTTAATTTGTTTAAGGGACACCGAAACTACTTAAATAAAACAACAACAACTGGATTTTACAGTCAGTGCAACTGCAGTACAGTAAATCTTGTAATGTTCAGATGATTTCTGAAAAACTTTCTGCAGCCTGACACATTTTATAGCCAAATAAAGTCAACAAAAGGACTTTTAAGTTTCTTGTTTATTTAGAAAATATATTATTAGTGTAAACCTTCTTCTGTGTAACTTAAAAGAAAAGGTGTATATCAACATTCAGCAAAATATCTAATTTTGCTCTATTGGTCTAAGTAAAGGTATGCTACAGGTTTATTAGATATTAGAATGTGTCCAATATAATTTTACTTTCAAAAGTCTTAAATTTTACAAAGTCAAATTTAAGACTTTTTAAGACCCCTTTAAGACTATTAAGAATAAATGGATGCAGGTCTGACTGAGTAGCTTTACTTGGATAAAGCAAAATTAAGACCTGTTTAAAATGATTTAAGACCTACAACCAGTGGTGTAAAGTAACTGATTACAAATACTCAAATTACAGGTAATTAAGTAGTTTTTCTCAGAAATTGTAATTTACTAAGTAGTTTAAAAATGTGTACTTTTACTCTGACTTGAGTTCATTTTTACTGCAGTATCTGTACTTTTACTCCACTACTTTTCTTCAACCTGCAGTCACTACTTTATATTTTCCTGTCTATGGGGATTAGAAAAATCAGTCCTGTGATTCCTGTCCAATCAAATCGCACATAGAAAATAAATCACATCATAATGAACTACTTCAAGACAAGGGCACTTTATAATTGCAGCAAACTATTTGGAAGCATTAAAAGTGTCCAAGAAGATGTCCAAAATCTCTAACACATTGACCCAACTGACCCAGCCGAGGCTCAAACCAGCGACCTTCTTGCTGTGAGGTGACAGCACTACCTACTCCGCCACTGCGTCGCCTCTAATTGCAGTTCATTATTATTCAATTCATTACTATTTAAATTATGGTAATTTATCAATTTTTGTAAGATTTACTTTAGTAATTTATATACTTATAATTTTATACTTACAAAAACTATTAGGATTTACCCATTTGTCAACAACACATTTAAATTATTTAAAATCTAATACAACTTTGTATGGTCTCTTGTTTTGTTTTTATTTTTACGTATTTGTTTAATATTTAAGTATTTGTTTCGCCGAATGACAAGTTCACCAATATTTTAGTGTAATGAGTAACTTAAAACATTAGACACTTGACTTACAACTAATATGCTTTTTCTGTATTTATTAAATTTCTTTCAAATGCATACAATCTCAGACATAATAATACAAAAGCTGTTACTGGGGTGGTATCTTTTTAAAAGGTGCGCTTTTGTACCTAAAAGGCACACTTTTGTACTTAAAATCTCCACACTGACACCTTAAAAGTTCCACAAGGTTTTGTGCACAAGTTTTTTGTACTTTTTAGGTACAAATGAAGGTACAAATGTGGAACTTTAAAGTAACAAAGTGTACCTTTTGAAAAAGTACCACCCCAGTGACAGCTTTTGTACCTTTATTTCTGAGAATGTAGAATTAAATAATGTTTATCCCTTCGATAGAAAGAAACAGAAATTCTATCCACACAACAATGACCAGTCTTAAATGGTGGGTACATTTTAAATTATGATCCCAATTTGTATTTTTGTGACCATTTTAGTACCACTCTAGCACCCTGCACTGATATCCCAAACCTTTAATTTAATATCAGTAACTATATTAATTCCCAAAGAACATTAATGCTGCGATCTGAAAACTCCAATGAAGGTTTCCTCTCTAAACTTAAGCTGCTTTAAAAAAAAGGGTCAACTGAAAATGTCACTTTCTTTACATCACATCTTCTCTGTCTCATCCGGTTTTCACCTAAAGTACTAATGAACCTCTGTGAATGTGTTTAGCTTTCGTCTCCCTCATGCATTCTCGCCCTGTCTTTCGCACACTCTCTTCCACTTGCACTTGATAAGGCTCATGGGAACCTTTTCTTTTCAATCAACAGAGAACAACTATTTATATGACCTATGAACTTTGACAGAGAGAGCTGGACCCTTTACACTCTTAACAAGATTATCAGAGGAGCGAGGCCGTGTTTGTGCTGTGCATTACATGGAAGGAACAAAAGATAACCAGCCTCTCGGTAGAAAATAAAAGACTCATCGTTTCTCAGTCTGTTGCTTTCTCACAGGTCTTGTTTATGCATTTTGTTGATCTGATCACATGTGTTTGACACTAATTAGAGGTGTAAATGGGGTGTAAAACATATTGAGTTTGTCCACTTTCAAGCACTAGTGGAAATGCATGTTATCAGACTGCTTTCATAAGGTAAATGTTTAAAGTCTACGTGAAATGAAAGTTGCTGAAGCTTTCAGTATGGTGACGTACTTACAACTGAATATTGAGTTGGAGCCGAGGCTTTCTCTTGAACATCCCTCATAGCAAACTAAAAGTAAAAGGAGCGAGGTTAAGCATATTAATATGCAGTTGCTATTGAAGTCCTCAGGTTGACGTCAACAGAAGGACCAGGCGGAAGCAAATGGTCAGACTGATATAATCCCAGCATGCACACAATGTCATAAGATGTTAATATTAGGTTAGATTTAGGTCATGACGTCAGGTTAACAAAATTCAATGTCTAGCAAGCAGGACAATGTTATTTTGACGTCCAATACCGACATCAATATTTGGTTAATTTTTGTGTTGGAAAGGGACCAAAATCCAACGTCGAGCCAACATCTTAAACCAACAACATATTGACATCAAATACTGACATTTATTTATCAGGTATGACAACCAAAATCCAATGTCTGACAGACATCATAGTGGTAACGTCCATACAACGTCAAGCTGTAACATCATTGGACATTGATATTTGGTTGATTTTAGGTTGGACGTTGGACATTGACGTCGGCCTGACGTTGGCTTCTGACGTCAACCTGATTTTCATTTTCAAACAAAATGCAACGTCCCCATGATGTTGGGGTACAATGTCAATGTGACATCATGTTGACGTCCTGTGCTTGCTGATTACCAAAACAAATATTTTTTTTTCAGGGGATTAACTGGTATGGATTAACAATTTACCTTAAGTATACACTGTAAAAAAATACTGTTAAATTTGCAGTAGCTTACTGCCAATTTTGGTAGCGCAAAGTAAATTAATAATTACAATTGTAATGTAAAACAAATACAACACAATTGTAATTATTTATTTACAATGTGCTTGTAAACTTAGACTAACTGGCAACCTAAATTTCCAGTCAATTTTTTTAGTGTCGCAATGTGAGCTAGCAAAATAAACATTGTAATTTTGGATATAAAATTAAGTGGTTCAATGCAATCAAAGAGCCACTAAAGGCCACCTACTATGTTTTTACTCCCTATTCACTTCATAGCTTGAGTGTTTGAAATAAATTCTAGTAGTCGAGTGATTATTAGTCATCCTAATACAATAAAAAGAATTAAATCTTGTGTTTATAATGCAACGCTATAAGAAGTTTGCTGGTTTTCTTCTTTGAGGATATTAAGAGTTTCACAAGATTCACTACAGTAGAATTACTACACAGCGAAATAAGCGGTGTTATTTCAACTCTTAACAGGTTTCAAATCGACTCCGAATAAATGCACATATTGTCCCAATCATTTCAAAGTTAAAATAACACTTAAGAAAATTTCTTGTACAACACTATAAACGAGTCTTATTTACACTACGTAGAGTTAAAAAAATAACTCTGGTCTACACAACTGGGAGTTGATTGTATCTTGACTCTAGTGTAAAAAGTGAAAATTTGCTGTGTACCAATCACACAACAGTGCTTCCCTGACAAGATCCGTACGACAAATTGCAGCTTTGCTCAATTTCATTTAGATTGATCAGTGGTGTAAATTACGAATACTCAAATTACTGTAATTGATTCGTTTTTCTCAGGAGTTGTAATTTACTAAGTTTTAAAAACGTGTACTTTTACTTTCCCTTGAGTACATTTTTAGTGCTGTATCGTTACGTTTACTCCACTATTCTCCTTCAACCTGCAGTCACTACTTTATTTTTTCTTGTCTATGGGGATTGGCTAAAGTAGAACAATCAGTCCTGTGATTCCTGTCCAATCAAATCGCACATAAATCGCATCATACAGCACAACCTCAAGACATGGACGCTTCATGAATGCAGCTAACCATTTGGAAGCATTAAAAAAGTGTCCAAGAAGATGTCCAAGATCACACGCAATGACCCAGAGACTGTTTAGACTGCATCTCACTGATGAGAAGATGTTGGATGTTTACTGTATGCTGTCTGAATTGGTCTTAAACAATAACTAAATGCAACTAAATTAAAAGGGTTTCACTTATCTATTTATGATTTGACTGATCAAAATGCATCTTGACAGCAGACGTAAACAGCCTTTAGTCTATATAAAGACAAAATGTTGGCAAATGAGCTTCTGAAGCGAAGACTTTTCAGAGATAAGTGTAAGTGATGCAATCTTATTCAAGTGATCAAGGCGAATATGAGTGTGTGCATATAGGAAAAGGTGAAAATTAAAATCACACACAGACACACACTTTCAACATCAGCACAATGAATCCTATCAAGCATGATAAAAAAAGTACTGTAAATGAAGTTGGTGAAAAAATATATGCAATAAGGTTAATTTCTGTTACCCCCATGAACAAAAACTCTCCTCCACAGATGCACGTGTAAGAAGTACAGCTTTCTGTTGCATTGGAGAAGATGCGCTAACTCCCACGGTGAGCGTGTCAGATAAATTTTCAAACTGCTGGCGTTGAAAAAACACCCTCTCAATAATTAAAACCAATTCATGTCAATTAGTTCCACATGGAATGCAAATTAAAAGAGCATAATTAATCAGAGCTCTTCGTTAAGGGGGGGAGGAGTAATTAGCAGGGTTTAATTCCGTCATTTTAATTGCATTTTTCTAATTGAAATTTCGTACACTTGTCTCACATTCAGTGATGGCATTATCTCGACGAGGTGGAGGATTGTGCTCGCAGCATGCGTGACTGTGCTATATTCATTTGGACAGGTGATATGTGTACTTTGATGATTTCTTAATATATATTACAATCACGTCGATGTCAGAGTGACATTTACTCGAAAGCCTTTCTCAGATTGTCGTACAGTATGGATCTAATTATGCATATAAATAAAGCGAATGATGAGTGATAACTATATGTGCACAAGCCTAAATCTGTACAATAGCAACAGCTGGTTCTTTAAGCATGGGTAATGATCAAACACCTGCATCTTAATGAAGCTAAAAGTCACCCTGATGAAGACAATGATGTGTGAGCAGTGAGGGAAAAAAATATAAGCTGTAATTGACCTGGTACATGATATTAGGTGGTAATATGGTATGCAAAGGTGTACTGAGTTATGTAGTATGTTACTGTAATTTAAACTTGCATTGTGAACACTGCTGTATATTTTACAGTAAAGATATACAATGCTGTAAATACATATACAGCAAGATAGATGGTGCTGTAAATGTAAATACAGTATTTGTGCTGTAATTGATTTACAGTAAGTTACTGTAGATTCTACAGGAAATTGTTACCAGTGTGTACTACAGTGGTCCCTGGCTATAACGCGGCTTCGCAGTTTCGCTGAACTTATTCGTGCAACCTGACATGCTTTTTTTTTTTTTACAGCGCATTGTGTTCTGCGTCCTGATTAGCGCATTGTGTTGTGCGTCCTGATTGGCTGTAGACCACTGTCAATCAATCTTCTCCGTGCCATGTCTCCTGTACAGTACAGAATGTGTTCAGCTTGCTAAATTGACAGAAATCTTCGATCGCTAGCAGTGTGACTCTGAAGTGCTCTACTGTATGTTTGCAAGTTTTTTCCCCACAATGTCGACAAAACGTTCTGCTCCGTCAAAGGCACCTGCAGTAGTACCCAAACGGCAGAGGAAGATGCTAACCATCGCACAAAAAGTTGGACTTTTGGACATGCTCAAGGAAGGTAGAAGTTACGAGACTATAGGGTGCCATTACGGAATAAATACACAAAGATCAAATGGTTTTGTGTCATTCTATAATATTTAATTTTCTACGAAGGTTTGAACTTTGAGAGTGTTTAAACAAGAAAGAAAAGTGTGAAAATGTCAATGCCTGTCTGAGAAAAGTGTATAAAGTGTGAAGTGAGGGGTTTTACAGCCTTAAAACATCTATAATAATTAAAAAAAATAAAGCTGACTATGCGGATTTTGCCTATTGCGGGTTATTTTTAGAATGTAACTCCCTCGAATAACCAGGGACTGTATATTATTTTTTGATAACCATATAATTCAATACTACTTGAATGCAATCCGTGCTAAAGCAGGAAAATAAAACAATTCAAAAAATTATTGTTAATTGAAATAGAGCTATAATTAATCAAACATAACGAAAAGCTAAAACTCACCTAATAATTTAAGAAAATAAATTAATCAGAAATAAATTAGATAACTAAAACTGATCTAAAACCCAAATAAAAAAAATAAACGAAAAACAAACAGTAGAAAGTAATTATGGTAAATTTCAATAAGAACTATGGTACTGCTATCTATATAACATGCTACATGAGTTTTAATACCATATGCTTCAAAGCACAACTGTAGTATTTGCATTGCTTGTATTTAAGGGTGATAATTTGGTGGTAATTTGGTTGTTTCTTCAACTGACATTCATATACCATGGTATTTTATGGTACTCAAATATCTTTCCAAGAAAACCATGAAACTACAGTCCAAAAACTTTGTATTTCCAATTTTTTGAGAAAAACCCATAAAGTAATAATATGTATAGTATTTACCATGCTATTGTACATGAGTGTTTGTACCATGGTATACTTTAAAGTACTACTGTATTGCTTGTATCTAGTGGTGGTAAAACCATGGTTTTTAGTATTTTTATGGTTTGTAAATTCATTTTGAACTATTTAGTTGTGTAGATTATTTAACCAAATATACTGTAATTGACCTGGTATGGTATCAGGTCGTAATATGGTGCACAAATCTATGAGATGTTATATTATTTTTTATTACAATATAATCTGTTACATGAAGTTTATTACCATAGTATACTTCAAATTACAACAGTATTACTTGCATTGCTTGCACTCAAGTGTGGTATTTTGGTGTTCATTCTTTAACTGACATTCATATACCATGGTATTTTTTAGTACTCCAATAGTTTTCTAAGAAAAACATGAAAGTACTGTCCAAAAACTTTGTATTTACATATTTTACAGAAAAACCCAAGTACTTTGATTCTAACATGTACAGTATATATCCTGCTACTGTACATGAGTGTTCTTCAATGTACCACTGCTCTGTAAAAACGGATTCATTACTTTACTTTAAAAAGTCAGTAAACCCATTAACTTAACTTAAATGTATAATTATGTAAATAGTTTGTTAACTTAATAATTAAAAGGCAACAAGTTTACTCTCTTTTTTAACGAATCACTTTTTTTTTTACAGTGTGTATTGTTTGTATCTTATGGTGGTAAAACCATGGTATTTAGTTTTACTATGGTTTGTAAATTCATTTAGCACTGTATTTTGGTATTTTTGGTATATTTCCAAGAAAACTTTATATTACTATGTTCATTTAGTCAATTTTCTGGACAAAAAGTGCAAAAAGTGTTAGATCAGATCAGTAATCAGATTTAGTACCATGGTACATTTCACAGTACCACTGTACAGTATTGCTTGTATATAATGGTGGTAAAACCATAGTATTTATTATTATTATGGTTTGTAAATTAATTTAGCACTGTATTTATGGTACTCCAAAATATTTCCAAGAAAAAAAATTGTATTACCATATTCATTTAGTCCATTTGTCCATCTGGACAAAAAGTCTAAAAAGTATTATATTAATTAATTTTCCTTCAGCTTAGTCCCTTATTTATCAGGGGTCACCACAGCGGAATGAACCGCCAACTATTTCAGCATATGTTTTACACAGCGGAGGACCTTCCAGCCGCAACCCAGTACTAGGAAAAACCCATACACTCTCATTCACACGCACTCATACACTATGGCCAATTATGTTTACCCAATTCACCTATAGTGCATGTCTTTGGATTGTAGGGGAAACCGGAGCACCCGGAAACCTACGCCAACACTGGGAGAACATGCAAACTCCACACAGAAATGCCAACTGGCCCAGCTGGGACTTGAACCAGCGACCTGTTTGCTGTGAGGTGACAGTGCTAACAACTGAACCGCTGTGCCGCCCAAGTATTATATGCTACCTCAGATTTAGTACCACACTACACTTCAAAGTGTCACAGTAATACTTGAACTGCTGGTAAGCATGGTAAAACTATTGTACTTTGCTGTACATTACGGCACAGAAATTCATATTTATGGCATTTATTTTAATTATAAGGAAATCATAGAACTATCAAGGTGCACTTATTTGTAATATTAATTAAATGTACCATAAAAAGAAAGTAAGGAAAATCAAAGGACAACTCCAGATGTTAGATCTTCATGTACACATGTACAGACAAATGTCTTTGGCAACCGGATATTTTTCATGACTTTTTGACTCTTCACCCTGTGATGCCATTGAAAGGTCAAAGGGTCTGGTCTGGACGGAAGCGACCCGGGTGGGAATGAAGACTGCAGCGTCTCTCATCCCATCAACCGTGCACACAAACTCACACAACCGCAAAGACCTGAAGCTGCATCCCCCTCGACTTTACACACTAATTGTTTTTGGACGGGGAAACATGAGCGAGGGATGAACCTGAGAGAGAGATCAGTCGGAAGAGGAAAAGAGGAGGATGGAACCAAGGGGCCAGAGATGTCAAATAAATTATTCCTCCACTGGATAATACATTTTCACCTATGCGGAAGAGTGAGAGAGAGCAAAAAGCAGAAAGATACTTTAGGTGGTCCTCTGAAAACTCAAAGCCACTTTTGTCATGCATGAAACTAAGAAAATAGCAAATAAACACATGGACAAGATGTTTCCTTTAACCTAAAGCAGCCCTGACCGTTATTATCGTCAAATAAAAACTGAACAAGGTAAGTTGTGTTTGTTAACATCAGTTAACTACATTAGCAACTACACAAGAGCAATAATTTTACAGCCTTTAAGGGACAGTTTACCCAAAACTGAACATTTTGTCATCTTTTACGCTTCCTTCACATGTCATAAACCAGGTTGAGTTATTATTTATGTTGAACAAATAAGAAGCTGTTTCGAAAAATGTTGGAAACCGTTAACCATTGACTTCCATAATTTTTTCTAATATACAGTGCATCCGGAAAGTGTTCATATCGCTTCACTTTTTCCACATTTTATTACGTTACAGCCTTATTCCAAAATGGATTAAATTAATTTATTTCCTCAAAATTCTACACACAATACCCCATAATGACAATGTGAAAAAAGATTTAAATGTTGCAAATTTATTAAAAATAAAAAACCTGAAAAATCACATGTACATCAGTATTCACAGCCTTTGCTCAATACTTTGCTGATGTACCTTTGGCAGCAAATACAGCCTCAAGTCTTTTTGAATATGATGCCACAAGCTTGGCACACCTGTTTTTTGGGAATATTTGCCAATTCCTCTTTGCAGTACCTCTCAAGCTCTATCAGATTGGATGGGAAATGATGGTGTACAGCCATTTTCAGATCTCTCCAGAGATGTTCAATAAGATTTAGTTCTGGGCTCTGGCTGGGCCACTCAAGAACATTCACTGAGTTGTTGTGAAGCCACTCCATTGATATTTTGGCGGTGTGCTTTGGGTCATTGTCCTGCTGACAGATGAACCATCGCCTCAGTCTGAGGTCAAGAGCAATCTGAAGCAGGGTTTCATTCAGGATGTCTCTGTCCATTGCTGCATTCATCTTTCCCTCTATCCTGACTAGTCTTCCAGTTCCTGCTGCTGAAAAACATCCCCACAGCATGATGCTGCCACCACCATGCTTCACTTTAGTGATGGTATTAGCCTGGTGATGAGCGGTGCCTGGTTTTTTCTAAACGTAACGGCTGGCATTCACTATAAAGAGTTCAATTTTAGTCTCATCAGACCAGAGAGTTTTGTTTCTTATGGTCTGAGAGTCCTTCAGATGCCTTTTAGCAGATTTGAGGCAGGGAGTGGCTTCTGGCTCTACCAAACAGGCCTGATTGGTGGATTGCTGCACAGATGGTTGTCCTTCTGTAAGGTAGAGACAGAGTGAGCATCGGGTTATTGATCACCTCCCTGACTAAGGCCCTTTTCCCCGATCATTTGCTTAGATGGCCGGCCAGCTCTAGGAAGAGTCCTGGTGGTTACAAATATCTTCCACTTACAGATGATGGAGGCCACTGTGCTCAGTGGAACTTTCAGAGCAGCAGAAATGTTTCTGTAACCTTCCCCAGCCTTGTGCCTTGGGACAATCCTGTCTCGGAGGTCTACAGACAATTGCTTTGTCTTCATGCTTGGTTTGTGCTTTGACATGCACAGTCAACCCTGGGACCTTATCTAGACAGGTGTATGCCTTTTCAAATCATGTCCAATCAACCGAATTTACCACAGGTGAACTCCAATTAAGCTGCTAAAACATCTTAAGAATGATCAGTGGAAACAGAATGTACCTGAGCTCAATTTAGAGCTTCAGGGCAAAGGCTGTGAATACTGATGTACATGTGATTTTTCAGGTTTTTTTTATTTTTAATAAAATTGCAACAATTTAAAAAAACTATTTTTTTCACATTGTCATTATGGGGTATTGTGTGTAGAATTTTGAGGAAATAAATTAATTGAATCCATTTTGGAATATGGCTGTAACAAAAAAAATGTGGAAAAAGTGAAGCGCTATGAACACTTTCCGGATGCACTGTAGAAGTCAATGGTTATAGGTTTCCAACATTCTTCAAAATAGCTTATTTTGTGTTCAACAACAAAAAACAAACCCGCAAAAGGTTTGGAACTACTTCCATTTTATTTTTTTAAGATAGTACTAACAGCAAACAATTATATTTGTAAAATCTGGCAATATTTTACAATAATCTACATTAGAGAATCTTAGTTAATGTGTTAAATAATCGACTATCAATGAGCAATAGCAATTTTGTTATAGTGTTTATTTATCTTTGTTAACGTTTGTTGATACATTTTAACCATTCATTGTTTCTTAGTTCAGGTAAATTAAATAATATTAATTAAGAAAACATTTCTAAATAACATTAAGATTTCTATGGCCTCTATTTTGATCTTATAAATTAAATGTAGTCATCAACAAATATGTCCAATTAATTGAAATCATCAGACTAATTTAAGATTATTATTACTGATAATATTATGAGAAGTACATTCTACATCTGATTTTTTTCCACTTTGCAGAAATAATAGGCTCTGCATGAACATTTAAAGAAAATTCCCCTCCTGCAACAACAGCAATTGAACAGTATGAACCTTCTTCCAATTAACTCTTTTTATATTCCACTAAAGAATAAACGTCAGATGGTTTTACAGAGATATGCAGGCTACTGAGCAAATTTTCATTTGTAGGTAAACTATTCTTTTAACTAGCGTTTTAGTTGAACACTCTTTCGACAAGGTAAATGAGCCTAATTGAATGCTTTACACCATTAAAACTGCCCCGACAGAGCAGACGCCAACCTGTGCGAGTGTGTTTCTCCTGTAATGGCTTTTCAGTGTGTATATGAATGCAAACGACCCTCTTTTAAAAGCTCCCCCTCCCCACAAAACATCCATTAAGACATTTCATTTCACAGCCAAAAACGAGAGGGACTCCAATAAGTAACATATTAGACCACTTTAGCTGCGTGGTCAACCCTGTTATGATGCAGAGAGCGGACTTCTTTGGATATACGCACAGGTTAAAGAATCATTTATATGCATAAAAACTCAACCCCTGCCACTAAATAACGCTCTGGTTTAATTAGATTTGAAGGTCAGCGTGTGCTGATTGGAAAGAGCATGTTAGATTATCATAAAAACCCTTGGAAAAGTGTCAACATATTCAGATTTGACAGACCCTTATGTTTAATTCAATTGAAAAAGTGCGCATTAGTGCAAGCAAACCTTTTAACGCTTTTTTTTTTTTTGCATGGTTTGGTCAGATTACCTTAAAATGCATTTAATATAAAAAAAACTACAATGTAAAACCCGATGAATTAAGTTAACTCAAACTGTTTGAGTACTGTAAACTATATATATAAGTAAAGAGAAAGTAAAGAGGCCGAATGGAGGAGGCTCATTCTTTATCCTCGAGGATAAAACTGGATAAAGAGGATAAAAAATGAGCCTCCTGCATTCGGCCTCTTTACTTTCTTTTTTACTTCTTTACTTTCGTGGGGTAAGGTAACGGTGTTGTGCGCACTCCACTGAAGACATCCATTAGCCTACATATTTAATTAATTAATTAAGCACAAAGATTTGTTTCAAAACTATTTCTAAATTCAGTTCTAATTTCCAGCAAATAAAACAAATAAATGAACAATAATAATGAAGCGTGGTCAAAAAATGAGTTACTGTATATCCAAACACACGTCCTATTCTTATGCTCCATATGGTGATGCATACGTCTCCAAAACCCAACTGGTGGACAAATCTAAACTTGTTTTCATTCATTCATTCATTTTCTTGTCGGCTTTGTCCCTTGCGGGGTCGCCACAGCGGAATGAACCGCCAACTTATCCAGCACGATTTTACGCAGCGGATGCCCTTCCAGCCGCAACCCATCTCTGGGAACTAAACTTGTTTTTATTAAACAAATATAAGTATGCAAATAATAAATAATACTGCTAATAATAATAACATTACACAAAAGAAAGTTGTCATGAATAAGCTGAAAAAGCCCCCCAAGATGAAGAAGGTATGGAGGCAGTGGTTTTTATATTTATGTAGAAAATAATATTTTTTTGTAATATTTTAATCCTTTAATTCTTTCTCATTCGTGAATTTGTGTATAGCTGTACATCCTGCGTGTATTAAGCAATGTGTATGCATTTAAGGTGCACAACTAACGCGGTCTGTGCTGGACTTTCAGTTGGTCTATTGGGGACTCTATTTTAGTTTCTCAAAATAGCAACGCGCCAACAATGAGTCCACAAAGTGGCGCAAATGGATTTGCTATTTAAACAACGTGGCGCAAAATGTGAAAATTAGGGTTGCGCTGAAAATAGCAACAAATCGCGGCAAACACGTCTTGTGCCTTTTTGTGCCGGGTGTATGATAGGGCCCTTTAAGTTCAGTTATCAAATCGGTATTCAGTTAGTTCAGGAGTTCAGTTAATAGAACAACACAAAGTCCAAACAACTATATAGCTACTCAAATGGTTTGGTACTGCTTCTAGCATTAGAATTAAGTCAACACAAAAAATAAATAATTAATTAAATTATATAATTTATAATTATAATTAATTCTTAACTCATTAGGTTTGAGTTCTGCTTAATATAATCAGCTGATGAGTTACCGTAACTATTTTACATTAAGTCCAAGTAACTTTTTTTTAAAATTACAAGTTAAACTTATTTCATTTAGTGATTTTCGCTATTAGGGTTTACAGTGTAGTTTTGTTTAAGATAAAAATATTAATTATATTAACGTATCGCAAAAAGGTAAAATTAGATAGAAAATATCTTTCTGCATATTTTGATCAGTTAAAAAGAAGCTTTTATTTGAAATATAAATATTTTCTAACAATATAAAAGTGTTTTCTATCCCTACTAATTGCTCAATATTAGTATTAATTTGTTTTGAAAACTCTTCAAGCTTTTGAAGTGTATCTGATTATGTTGTAAATAAAGAAATTAAGACAAATTAAAGTTTTTTAAAGTGCATTAATTGTCACGATAACTGAAAGCAAACATGTAGTAGACATGCTGGTGTAAGATTCTTACAGTATCTTTAATTACGGTGACTTTTCTAAACCTCGGAATACCCTGAAACCGGTAACCGTCCCATGCCTAATCTGTAGCTTTTAAAATTGCTAGAATGAATCAATAGTATTTGGTTTCTCTATGTATACTACATCTTTTGCACACAGTATAGTTGACACAAAAACTTTTTAAATGATTTGCTATGTAAATGTGTGGGAAAAAAATGGAGAAAACAGTTTCAGTGTCAGTGTGTCTGTTTTCAGGGTGTTCAGGGGGTCAGAAGGTGTTTGAAGGGTGACAGCTTGTGCTTTGATCATTAGAGGAAGAGGAAGGGACGATTCTTCATGGATTACATGATCAAACGCAGTCAAATGCACACACAAACAACAAAAATGTACTTACACACACACACAGAGAGAGAGAGCGAGCGACCGGAGATTTGCGAGTTCCACTCGACTGATAGTCTGACAGCTCTGACTAATCAATCACTCTCTCTTTTCCTCCATTCACTGAATAAACGAAGAAGAAAAAAAAGAAACATGAGTGGAGCTCTACCTCATTTTCACTAAGAACATTTTCATTTATTATATTAAGCACTTTTTTATTGCAAGCACCCAAATCTGAAAAAAATACAGAAACATTTAATTTAATAAAAAGTTACAATTCCCTTTTTTTATGAAATCACAAACAACTTTACAGTCAAATCTGCCATAATCAGATTCATTAGAGTAACCTGCTTATGTGGTTATAAATATGTCACAGTGGAAGTGCTTATGTGTTTCTCACTAAATTCTTCAGTGTGTTTTTCTCATTGTGGGCTGTAAACTCTCTCCACAGGATTCTAACAACACCTTCTCGCGCCACTCAAACACACACACTTTCTCTCCTAGTTCTCTTGAAACCTGTGGTAATTGACCCGAGTCATTTTTATCATGAACTCCACTCCTGTCTGGTAAAACCATTGATTTGGCAAATGAGGTCAAATCTGGTTCAAACACAACTGTTGTTTACTTAAGACACTGCTGTGTTTGTCCACAAGTGCCTGCTGGCTTGTCGCTGCACATATAATTTATAAATCTGTAGGTTTGACAGCTTTAATACTAACAATTACTGGAAAAAGTGAAAATGTGAGGCTGTCTGACAACTTAAGGGGTTATTTCTACACAACAGGACCCTTAAAATGACGTCCATTAATGTAATTGCATTAATTCATCCTTTTAAATGACATTTTAGACGTGAATATAAACTGCTACAAAATAAAAAGCAATGAACATTGCAAGTCATCAGGATACATACAGGAATCAGAGAATGAAATTCAATACGTTTTAAGACCTTTTTTAACACTCTTTCCTTAGATTTTACCCTGAAAAAAATGATTCATTGGATTTACTAGCTTTATAAATCTACATACATTTTTTAAACAATCTAAATATTAAAAACCTTAAAGGATTTAAGATGCTGATTACAATTGGAATAACTATAAACTGAATTTTATGTTGTTGCCTTGGTCTAATTTTATCTTTTGGACAAATTGTTCTATTTGAATTTTGTTGCAGTCATTTTTGGTAAATCAATTATTAAAACACTGTTTTACGACTGGGCAGCACGAGCATGGTGGCACAGTGGTTAGCACAATCGCCTCACAGCAATAAGGTCGCTGGTTCGAGCCCCGGCTGGGTCATTTAGCATTTCTGTGTGGAGTTTGCATGTTCTCCCCGTGTTCACGTGGGTTTCCTCCGGGTGCTCCAGTTTCCCCCACAGTCCAAAGACATGTGGTATAGGTGAATTGGGTAAGCTAAATTGTCCATAGTGTATGTGTGTGAATGAGTGTGTATGGATGGTGATGGGTTGCAGCTGGAAGAGCATCCTCTGCATAAAACATATGCTGGATAAGTTGGCAGTTCATTCCGCTGTGGCAACCCTAGATTAATAAAGGGACTAAGCCGAAAAGAAAATGAATGGATGAATGAATGAATGTTTTATGACAGATTATTTGAATTTTAGCACTGTTCAAAATATATAATTTTATGGATTTTATATAACTTTCCACAATATTTATTTACAGTTCCATATTAAATATTATAAGCTCAAGAAAATGCAGAAAACTGCTGTAAGACTACAGCAAAAAACACATTTATGTATTTTAACGTCCGTTATTTCACAGTGTTTTCCGGCATCCTAGCTGCCAGAAAAAAAAAAACGCAGAATAAAAAGTGATTTATTTTTACAGTGTACATTTTTTTAAAGGTAAGTGGCTGCAAACAATTCATATGGGCTGAATTTAAACAAATTAAGTTGAACATTACTAAATTTAATTTGTTTGTTTAAATTCAGCCCATATAAATAGTTTGCAGCCACTTACCTTAAATAAAAATTGAGTAAATCCAATGAATACATTTTTCAGACCTCATTGCCACTTTAGGATTTAACTGGTACTATTAGCAACAATTTAACTTACTAAATACTGATTGTAAGTAGGCCTGTCACAATATCTATTTTTTGTTGTACGATATATTGCACCAAAATATTGTTATTAACAATACGATTGTCATTTTAAGACCATTTTCTGCCACTCATTATATAATGTCAGAATGGCAATATAATATCACAATGCAAGTACACTCTTCCAAAGAACACATCATATTTTATTTTTATGAATATTTCATTTAATTATAGTCATTTAAATGGTTTAATGATTAGACATTGGAGTCAGAATGTGAAAACGCATATCCTAAATACATAATAATAAATGTTAACAAAAAAGTCTATTCTGGGTCAGTTGGCATTTCTGTGTGGAGTTTGCATGTTCTCCCCGTGTTGACGTGGGTTTCCACTGGGTGCTCCGGTTTCCCCCACAGTCCAAAGACTTACAGGGTACAGGTGACTTGAATAAACTAAATTGGCCGTAGTGTATAATGTGAATGTGAGTGTGTATTGGTGTTTCCCAGTACTGGGTTGCAGCTGGAAGGGCATCCACTGTGTAAAACATATGCCGGAATAGTTGGCAGTTCATTACACTGTGGCAACCCCTGATAAATAAGGGATTAAGTCAGAAAAATGCACGAATGGATGTGTTCGATCGATTACAAAAACAAGGGAAAACTAAGACCTATTTAAAATGATTTATGACCTACAAAACAATAATTCAGTGAATTTAAGACTTTTTTAAGGCCTAAAAATTCGTTTTTTAATTTGTAAGACTTTTAGGACGCACTCACATTGTGCTATCCGAACCGTGCCCAGGCCTGTTTCCTGGATGGTTTAAAAAGTGTGAGTGTTCTGAATCGGGCTCAGGAGCGGTTCAGTTGGCCGGCCCTGGCCCGGTTGGAAGAGGTGTGCCAGAGCACGGTTCACTTGGGCTTGTAGTGTGAGTGCAAAGCACACCTGAGCCCAAAACTAAAGACGAGAGGTGACTTTTTAGGGACTGTTTCATATGGATTAATTAATCATTCTTACTGTTCAATGAACGCGAGCTGTCGTAGTTTATTAAAGATGAAACCCCTCACTGCATGACAGCTGCACCTTTAGCAAACCTCCTAATACCCCCAGCATGAGGACTTAATGATTGTTTATGAGCGTCAAAAGTGGCTGATCTGTTCGGCGAAATATTTGACTGCGTGTCACTGCATCCCAAACGACTAAAACGATATAAAGAAATCTCCACTGTGCTGAGCGAAAGCGCTTCTTAAACTGAACAGCGCATCATCGATGACGTAAGCGTGCTCAGGCCCGAATGCAATGTGAGTGCAGGCCGTCGGGGGAGATGGGAGGGGTGACAAGCGTGCTTCGGCCTGGTTCAAGGCAACTGTACATAGTGTGAGTATGCCCTAAGACCCTGCAGATACCCTGTTTTTTATCATTTGATTTCTATGCTTTTCTCCCTCACTGATATTTAAACAGCCGATGGCAAACAGAAACACAATTCTTCATTTGCCTTTGCTTTTTCTCCATGAACTCAAGGAAGCAGACAAAAAACAAGTACAGTACATTAAAGACTAAACAAAGCCACAAATTCAAATGAGTTTATATTGCTTGCATTCAATTAGCACAAATTAGGGTTGTGACGATGAGGAAATTTCCCCACCGGTTAATCGACATGTGACAACACCGGTAATAGCGGTATCACCGTGGGGGTGGGCGTTTCCTCTTTTCCTCTTTTTTTCTGCTTTTAAATAGCTTATAAATGCGTGCGTATTATACTTTCACTTTCAGTTTTCGGGAATTGGCAACTCGCGTCAAACTACAAAAAATCACTGTTATTAAACACAGAACTTTTATTAACATAATGAAAAAAACAACAACAATGCTACAGGCTGAAATAAAAACTGAAAATTGGAACCAAACAAATAACCACCATAGAACGTTTATTACTTATGTTAGAATATTTTTAAAACGAATAAGAAAATAAAATAAAAAGATAAGTGATTAAATAGCACAAAGTTTAAATAAGATTAAAGGAATGAACAAGAAACAAATATAAAAAAACTTCCAAATGACATTAGGCTACAAAAATGACAGGTCGGCAGTCTTTTAAAAAAAATAAAATAAACAAAAACACTGCATTTTTTTTATTAACAGTGCAGTCTACATGGTCTTTGCCAGGAAACCCATGTTGACCATCTCTGATGGGATCTTGAGGCACACTATGTTCCCCATCGTGTTGAACACTCTCTCGGGTGCGCAGCTTGTTGCGCACACGCAAAGATACTTTTTGGTTACCTTTGCCAACAGAGGGAACCTACTTTAGTTGTCTTTTGCTGTCCTAGCTGACTTCAATGTCTTATGTATTATTTAGCCTAATGTATTATATATTAATAGCTTAGTCCTTATAAACAATCCGTTTATAAAATACATTATTAACGAATCTATAGGTTACTGAAGAACAAACCGAATATGAAATATGATCCTTGCATAATGATCACAGTTAAACAAGCTATCACTCAATTTATATATAAACTATGAATAAAAAAAATGAAAGAAATTTTAAGTAATGGATCATTATGTAAAAAATCTACTACAGTCTAAATAAAAGTGCCTCATCAGAGCTGAACATCACTGTGCGGTCACCGCGCGCGTGTCTCCCTCAGAGATATTGGAGTTCAATAACGTGGTGCGCAGTAGCTATGACTTTTGGCCAACACCTGTAAGTTTACAGATAGACTATAGATAGCTCTGGTGGGGTGTGTTATGAATTGCGTGTTTTAAATGACAGCGACACATGCTACATTTAGTTTTTATTGTAAAATATACATTATAACTCAGTACACAGTAAAATATTTTTTTTCAATGGCTTGCCTATTGGTAGTGTATATAACCACGCTTAAATAGGCTAAGCATATTTTCATTAATGTTAAAACACATGAATACAAACTAGCCATCCTTTGATTTATTTCGTTTTCGTATATTTTTTATCAAACGAAAAATGCAATGAATTGTTTATTTTGGTTTACATTTTATTAAAATTAATATAATTATTAGGCGACTAACATTAACATTAAACTCATAATAATCAAGTGCACAAAAGAACAGATGAACTTCGGAAAAAGTGATCACTGCGGTTGCGGCGAGGTTGCTTTGTTTCTCTGGAGTTGGCTTGTCAGTGGCGCGGCAATCACTTTCAGTTTAATAAAAAATAAGATTATTTATCACTAAACACTGTGAGATGATGGTCGCGGGATTTTTTAAATGAGGCGCTTTTGCTTTGCGTTTTGACACTAAATCCTCCGCCATTCTCTTTCTGTAAATTCGACTCATCTTGTTCTCCTCACGTGATAAATGAAATATGAAGCAATGTAGCTATGTTCAGATTTTAACTACAGCCTACTGCATGCTATCGTCTTAAGTAAATTATTTGGAATTATATTTTCCATTTAATTTAAATAACTATTGAGTTAAAAAAGGAATACTTAAAAAAATGAGGGCACGGTGTCACGGTGAAAAAGTGATGTCACCGGTGTTGCAACTTAAAACCGGTAACACCGTCAACACCGTCTATCGTGGCAAGCCTAGCACAAATCAGTTCATTCACAATGTCTCATGTTAAAAACCTAAATTTGAAAACTTGCTAGGGTCAGTCAGTGTGATATAAAGTTTGGGTGATGAAATAAAAATAAGAGATGCAGTTCAAAAAAGTCAAATCACCACAAAAATACCGTAAAATTAAAAAGATTTTATGCAAGGAAAAGATCGCTGAACACATCAGCGAAAAGACTGCATATTTAGTGAAACACAAAGGTTATGCAAAGGTTGAAATGTTTCCACCCATTTAATTGTAGCTCTCCAACTAATTATTATTTACACAACAGTGGAAGTATTTACACGGAGTTAAGTGGTGCTTTTCTAACAGCTGTGCTACGTGCTGTTATATTGTAGCTTCTTGACATGTAAATATAAACAATAAAATGATAGAGGAGGTGTTTATAACAGATTTATCTATTGACTCAATAAATATAAATGCACCACATTAGCAGTGCGATCTATAAATAATGCAATTTGCGAGGTGTAAGAATAACTTAATTGGAAGCAAGATAAATACGATTGAAATGGGGATTAGTCAAACCTAAATAAACTCTTTTCTGAAATGGGTTTAGAAGCAGTAGACAATGACACTGTAATTTCCTCCAGCCTCCCTCTTTATTCAGTCTCTCTAACCATGTTAAAGTGCTGATTAGGTGTTAACTAATCTCCCCTGGCCGGGGTGTGACCTGCTCCTCCCCCTCTTTCCCTCTCAGAAAGCAAAAGAGGAAAGGAAACAGTAAGAAAAGAGGGTATCTGAGTACACAAATCTTGTGTTTTTATTCTGTTTCTTTACTCGTCAAATAATTAATACATAATTTCCCTCACAGAAAGTAAAATATGACAGAAAATGGTACAAAAAAAAGAATATTTGAGTACACAAATTCTATGTTTTTATTCTTTTTCTTTACTCGTCAAATAATTAATACATCATTTCCCTTACAGAAAACAAAATAGGAAAGAAAATTGTACTAAAAATCTATATTTGAGTACACAAATTCTGTGTTTTTATTCTTTTTCTTTAATTCAACAAATAATTAATACATAATTTCCCTCATAGAAAGCAAAAGAGGAAAGAAAATGGTACAATAAAAGAATATTTGAGTACACAAATTCTGTGTTTTTATTCTTTTTCTTTACTCGTCAAATAATTAATACATTTTTATTGAAATATTTTCGATTTTCTGATTGATGTGACCTCTAATGTACCAATCTCATTTATTTAAATGTGAAGTCCTTATAAAAGATAAAGCTGCAATAGAAAATTAGATCATAGACTCTTGGAACACTAAAATATATTGCTTTTGTTTTATGCATATCACAAATATTGGTTAATTACAAATAAGTAACTTAAAAACATTATTATATGCTAAATTTTACAAGTTAAATATTGCAGCAATAGCTCTTTATGGTGACACAAACGATTTTTCTTACTCAAATAATTTGAATAAGATGATTTTCTAAATTTACTTTAAATTGAGAAATACTTCTTTAAAAAATATATTAATAAATATTATAATTAGAAGTTAAAAATACAATATTTAGATAGAAGGAAGGATGTAATGTAGAGCACATCGCTAGTCCCGCGCAGCTATTCCAACACAATCTCACAAAAATTCACAACTTTTTGGTTTAGTGACGAATTCGTATATAATTCATATAATCTTACTCGTTAGTACAATTTAGTACGATTTGCTCATCCCACAATGATAGTTGGGTTTAAACATATCACGTTTGCTTGTTTTTTCAAAGTTGTAAAAGTTTACATTTTGGGACATACTATTAATTAAGACACTTAAATGCAGATAAAACCTTACAATTCCCATGTGGTGAAGTGCAATGGTCATACGTGTCAGTCAAGTGCATGTTTACATAGAAAAAAACATGTGAAAAAGCAGAGCAGTGGAAAATTGATGATGTATAATATTTTTGGTGTTTTTTTTTGTAAAAGACTCTTCATAATTAGCCAGTTATACTTTTGTTACAAAAAAATGTCTTGGCTTTTGTTGTCTTGGCTTTTGGAGTAGACCACTAAAAATGAGTGTCTACATTTTTTCTGTACCATTTTTAAATCGATATTTGGCTTTGCATTTCAAGCATCATTTCTCCAAAGATATTTAACAACTAATTTGCTTTTCGTTTACACCATACTGATATACTATCACTTAATGTGTGGCGATCTTTGATCTTTTAAATTCTCTACTGCTCTGTCAGAAACTAAAGGTATAGAACCCAAATATATATGTTATTTCCAGCCTGATCTCACGAGAAAACATAAGAATTTTTACGATTTGTCAAGTTTAGTGGCTAATTTGTACGAGTTCAGTCATACGAAAATGTACGATTTTAATAAAGAGGTGTGGCACCCAACCCCACCCCTAAACCTAATCGTTATTGGCTAATGAGCAAATCATACTAAATTGTATGAATTAGATCGTACAAATTCATAAGAATTATCCACTAAATCAAAAAGTTATGAATTGCCATGAGATTGCGTCGTTATTTTCTATTTTAATACTCACAAACACTACTGTGATTAGGTGTACAGCACTACTTTTAATCTACTCATCCAAAAATGACCAAATGTGATATTCTGTATTCCACAGCTACAGTAATAATGTTTTTATGCCTGGATTCCACAATTCCATTATAATTTTTCATAGAAATTACTTTATTTAAGTGTTTAAATCTGTCCAATAAACTTAAGTCAAATGAAGAAAAAAAATTAAAAATAGATTTTATTTTTGCTACTGTATATCATCAGGTCTAAGCAGAGAAAAACATTAATTTAAAGAATTTGTATGAGTCTAATAAATGGATCAGGTGTGCTTCTATAACTCAAGACATAAATGAGGTTGGCTTCCCGGGGACCGCAGGAGATCAGGTGTATTTAACCCCCTGTGCCTCCCTTCTTCACTTGCTCTCCTTTTCTTACATGCTCTCATTAGAAATGTCGGATTCTTAAGAAATCGCCTCAAAGCAATAATGCAGAGATATGATGACTTTACCATTTTTACATTTTAATAAACAAACACTAACCCTACAGCTATTATATCGGTTATGACAAATAGAACCATCTAACTCCACCCTCATGGTTTTCCTGCCGTCCTTCTGCCCATCCCCCTTAAGAAACCTCTGCTGAATCCTGTCCTCTTTCTTTCTTTCATTCGTTCTTTCATTCTGTCCTCCCCCTTGCCTCCACCACTTCCCCTTCATTTCAGTAAAATAGATTTTTCAATTATGCGTAGAGTGGAGGGAAACGTCTCACATCTCAGGGCTTGACCCCATTTGGGTGCCGAGTTTTTCTTGGGCAAATTGACACACTTAACTCCTACTCTTACCATAATCGGCCCAGATGAAGGCCTCTCGTCATAAAAGCAGACGTCTCGCGCTCGGGCAATCAATGAGCCAACAAATACAGTAATTGAACATGGACACATTACAGCCGCTGGTGTTTAAATGCAGTTTGCGGTACTTTACTGTAGATTTACCGCAAATCACTTCTTAATTTGATTTCTATGGGTTTCTTTCACTGGGTAAGGAATGATAATCTCTCATATGTGCTAATATGAAATGCTGCATGAATTAGTTATACAATTTATGTATGAAGTCTTGTCTATGTATTTAAAAAAAAGCGTGAGGTTGCTAGGGTGTTCTGGTTGGGTTGATTTGTGGTTGCTAGAGTGTTAGCATGCCGCTGAAAGGGTTTAACTGCATTATTAACATAAAAGGAAAACTAAAATTAAACTAAAACATTTTTTTTTTATTCCTGAGTTAGCTAAAATTAAATATAAATGGCCAAAAATTGAGTCAACAAATACAATACTTGAACATGGACGCATTACAGCCGCTGGTGTTTAAATGTTGTTTGCGGTACTTTACTGTAGATTTACCACAAATCACTTCTTAATTCGATTTCTATGGGTTTCTTTCACTGGGTAAGAAATGATAATCTCTCATATGTGCTAATATGAAATGCTGCATGAATTAGTTATACAATTTATGTATGAAGTCTTGTCTATGTATTTTAAAAAAAGCGTGAGGTTGCTAGGGTGTTCTGGCTGGGTTGATTTGCGGTTGCTAGGGTGTAAGCATGAGGTTGTAAGGGTTTAACTGCATTATTAACATAAAAAGGAAAACTGAAATAAACTAAAATAAATTGTTTCATTCGTGAATTAGCTAAAATGAAATATAAATGGCCAAAAATTGAGCCAACAAATACAGTAATTGAACATGGACACATTACAGCCGCTGGTGTTTAAATGCAGTTTGCGGTACTTTACTGTAGATTTACCAAAAATCACTTCTTAATTTGATTTCTACTGGGTTTCTTTCAAGAGGTCAGGAATGATAATCTTTTATATGCACTTATTTGAAATGCTGCATGAATTAGTTATACAATTTATGTATGAAGTCTTGTCTATGTATTTAAAAAAAAGCGTGAGGTTGCTAGGGTGTTCTGGCTGGGTTGATTTGTGGTTGCTAGGGTGTTAGCATACAGCTGTGAGGGTTTAACTGCATTATTAACATTAAAAATAAAAATAAAATTAAACTAAAATATATAGTTTAATTCCTAAATTAGCTAAAATGAAATATAAATGGCCAAAAATTGAGCCAACAAATACAGTAATTGAACATGGACACATTACAGCCGCTGGTGTTTAAATGTTGTTTGCGGTACTTTACTGTAGATTTACCACAAATCACTTCTTAATTTGATTACAACTGGGTAAGGAATGATAATCTTTCATGTGCGCTAATACGAAATGCTGCATGAATTAGTTATACAATTTATGTATAAAGTCTTGTCTATGAAGAAATATAACAAAATATAGCCAAAAAACCTTTCCCAAAAAACTAGTTAAACATTCAAAAAAATGATGAATTTCAAACTCCTCATTTAAACCTCTTGGAGACAATGTACCTAGAGTGAACATCCAAAAGGCATCACTTCGTAACAGCAATTTATTAAGATCTCCCCCCCGACTTGGACACTTAACAACTTCAATTCCTTTTTTGGGTAAAGGTTTTTTTGGCTATGTTTTGTTGTATTTCTTTATGTTTTTTCTTTATTTGTGATGTATTATTAGGATTTGCTTTTGTATTTTCATTTTGAATATGTAAGTTGTATAATTTATAAATGTGTATTTTTCTATTTTTTGTAGTCAGATAATGTATGAAATCATGTAATCCGGAAGTGTATAAAAAGAGAGCAACATACTCTGATGAAGAGTTGGTGTGCTTGAAACGTTACACGTCAGCCTATTTAATTGAATAAATTGGGATTTTTGGAGCTTTGGTGTTGCCGCCTTTTTGAATATATTTTTGCACTTTTTGCTGTTTGGCTGAGCACCCATTTAAAGTGATCTGCATGCTTTTGTGAATTTTTTTCCTTTAAATTAGCTAAAAGAAAATACAAATGGACAAAAATTGATTTCAGTTTAGAGTGTGCGGAATGTTGCAAAGCTTACAGCCAAACTGCCTGTATTTACCGTGAAAATACTGCTAGATATCAAAAATATTACATTTATTTTTGAAAGAGCTAGATCCTTTTTAATCTCTTCCACTTCAAATTAGGGCAGCATGATATTGGAAAAATCTTATATTGTGATATATATATATTTTTTAAATAAATACTGCGCTATGAATACAGTTTCACAAAATTCACAAAAAGTTTTCTATTGAGTCTAACAGAATTTAGGTACAGAAATTTATTGATCAAAATGCAAAACATGTTTTTCTTACTTTGTCTTATTTCTAGGCCAAATATCTAAAAATTGTAAGATCAAGTAACAATATTGTTTTGTTTTTAACTTCAGAAGAAACGGGTCAAAATTAAGAGCTTTTCCTCAAAACAGATATTGGAGTAAGTAAAATAATCTCATTTTCACACTTTAAAATGTACATATTTGGACTAGAAACTACAAAAATTCTAAGTGCGAAAAAAAAAGATTTTTGTATAAATCATAAAGATTCTGTGTAAACACAGTAATTGAATACATTTCTGTCGCTCCTAGTCAACTGTAGTTCAGACTCAACATTGCATATCTTGTGATGTGACTGTTGTGAATAAACACAACGCGATATCGATGCTAAAACGATATATATTGTGTAGCCCTACTTCAAACGCTGTTTAATTATGTTAAAAAAAATCTTTTATTGATGTATTTGATGGTGTTTGAATAGTTTAACACTGTTAAAGACCAGGTAGCACATTAACTTAAGTGGACATTTGGTGAACATTAAAATTATTAAAATAATTAAAGAAATAATTAATAATAGATCAATTGGTCAAGAGGCTGTAATAAAATAAACCAAACATGATCACTGTTCACTAAGGCAGACATAAACCTATAGTCTGCATATCAGTTTCAGTTTCTGCTCTGCTCATATGTGTGTGCGTGCGTGTGTGAGGGCTAAAGGGGAATTGATTGCCTCCGGGCCTGTTTAACATGCTCTAACAGAGAGCAGCGAAACAGCCTCAGATGAACAGGACTCAGATGAACACATAAACTCACACACAAAGGCTGAACAGGCCAACGGTCAGACGCTCTTCACCCTGAGCGGAGCAGCTTGAGTCGGGCCGGATAGTAATTATGGGGGAGTCACGGTTCATGCGCTCCACACCCCTGCCATTGTCTGCGTGTGTGTGTGAGTGTATTGAGAGAGTGTGTGTGGAGGGTAACATGCTGGAAGACCGTGCTGACAGCAGCATCTGGACACCAGTGGGTGTTGAAAACGCTCTCGCTCGTGCACACAGACACACACAGAGACACACATACACAAAAACACGAGCCTGACGAGAAGAGCGGTTCATGCCATCTTGTGGTCAGCAAACACAGTGCGTTTGTATAGCACATGTCTTTATGTGTGTGAAAATGATAAAGATGCTTTTTCCAAATGATCATTATTATATACACCAAATAAAATATTACAAATCTTTTTAAAACCGTATAATTTCTACACCACATGTGAGATAATTCACAGATTATTACAGTATACAGTTGAAGTCAGAATTTTAAATATTTCCCAAATGATGCTTAACAGAGTAAGGAAATTTTCACAGTATGTCTGATAATGTTTTTTCTTCTGGAGAAAGTCTTATTTGTTTTATTTTGGCTAGAATAAAAGCAGTTTTAAATTTTTTATAAACCATATTAAGGTCAATATTTTTAGCCCATTTAAGCTATATTTTTTCCAGACTGTCTACAGAACAAACCATCGTTATACAATAACTTGCCTAATTACCCTAACCTGCCTAGGTAACGTAATTAATCTATAGTTAAGCTTTTAAATGTCACTTTAAGCTGTATAGAAGTGTCTTGAAAAATATCTAGTAAAATATTATTTACTGTCAGCATGGCAAAGATAAAATAAATCAGTTATTAGAAATGAGTTATTAAAACTATTATGTTTAGAAATGTGTTGAAAAAAATCACATCTCTCCGTTAAACAGAAATTGGGGGAAAAAATAAACATGGGGGCTAATAATTCAGAGGGCTAATAATTCTGACGTCAACTGTATATTAAATAACTAATGATTTTGTAAAATGTATGTTTCTAAACCACTTTATTCTTAATCACTTTATACTCTAAATATTCATTATCCTTTTGCAATAATGTTATAAAACATGTACATTTCTACATCACATTTGTCATATTTAAACATGAATAAAATATTAAATATATAGCAAATATACAGTTGAAGTCAGAATTATTAGGCCCCCGTTTATTTTTCCCCCCAATTCTGTTGAACGGAGAGAAGATTTCTTCTACACATTTCTAAACATAATAGTTTTAATAACTCATTTCTAATAACTGATTTATTTTATCTTTGCCCTGATGACAGTAAATAATATTTGACTAGATATTTTTCAAGACACTTCTATACAGCTTAAAGTGACAATTAAAGGCTTAACTAGATTAATTAGGTTACCTAGGCAGGTTAGGGTAATTAGGCAAGTTATTGTGTAATGATGGTTTGTTTTGTAGACAGTCGGAAAAAATATATAGCTTAAAGGGGCTAATAATTTTGACCTTAAAATGGCTCTTAAAAAATTAAAAACTGCTTTTATTCTAGCTGAAATAAAACAAATAAGACTTTCTCCAGATAAAAAAATATTATCAGACACACTGTGAAAATTTCCTTGCTTTGTTAAACATAATTTGGGAAATATTTAAAAAAAGAAAAAAAAATCTAAGGGGGGCTAATAATTCTGACTTTCACTGTATATTTACAAATATATAAAATGTATGTACTTCTATTATGTACCCATCTGTATATTCCAGATAAAATATTGAATATCCTTTTTTAATCATTACTTTATACATTTCTACATCACATATGTATTTATGTGCTGTATAAAATAATATTTATTCATTTTTAGATCATTTAATAAAATAGCACACTTTTTTGTGTTTCTGGCTGCATGATATTGGAAAAATCTAACATTGTGATATTTTGTTATTCTGTGATACAGTATATATTGCGATAAGAATCCAATTTCACCAGATGACTTGAATCTCTCTATCTGGAAAGAATTTATAATATGAGATGGATTGGGAGGATTCTGTAGTGCAAAAAAATATAAACAATCCACAAGCTGTTTTATTGTTTTCCAGAGTACTCAAACAGTATTCAGGTATACAGTAATTGAATAATCAAATGTAAAATAGTGTAGTTTTCGTTGTATAAATAATGAAAAATATTCATCATTATTAAAGTTATAACCAGTACACTTTATTTTGCCTGAATGCTAAATAAATAAAATTTTCATACAGTCACAGGCTTCGAAAAAACACATGAAGATGATTAATTATAATCCAGACTCAACTAGGGCTGGGTGATACGGGCAAAAAAATTTTATCTCTGTATTTTTAGGAGGAATGACGATATACAATATATATCCGGTATTTTCCCATAAATGGTTACTTGAGAGTCAAAGCCTTTATAAAAACTTTATTAAACAGTTTTTGACCAAAATATAATTCAAACACAGGGGTTTCCTTCCCTGCTATTATCATCATTATATTTATCATTCTTATATTGTTATTTGTTGAAAGAGTAGCTAACAGCGAGATATTAAAATAGAAAAAGAAATGTTTGGTAGACAAATGCATGTTTTTTTATTTAATTTTTTTAAGTTTTAATCGTTTAATCCACCAACCGTTTGTACACTAGGCACACACATAAATCAAATCACGTCTTCCAGTTAAGGGGCTAAAATAAATAAATCAATTATACAGAATAAATAAATAAATAATACAATGATTAGAATATAATCGGAATTGAAGTCAATATGCAACAACAGACCAGAATGCAGAGCTAAATGTGTTAGCTATAACGTGAATGTAACGAAGAGACCGTCGTGTAATAAATACTGAACTCATAATCAGTGAATATGAGGTGATTTTGCTTTCAAAATGCGGTATACATTCGTCCCATTTTGGGGTTTTTAATTCTTTTGAACACATTCGGGTGCTGCTTGTCAATTTGACAAGGCTTCTATGTTTGTTCTTGCTGTCAATTGTGAAAGAAATGATCGACAAAAGGTTTCTGATAAACCACTGTGACAGCTGCAGGCGCTGTGTGACGCGTGTGCACGCAAGGGGAAGTCAGATTTGTCCGGGGAGTCAGAATTCGATACAACACCGGCACTGCATGTTCCTCTATGACATGTGTAGTGATGGGTTGTTCTTGAACGATTCGTTCATTTTTAACAAATCTTTTGTATCACTCATGGAGTAAATCATTCATTTGCGCATGCGCACATTCTTGCAAATGGAGCTCGCATGCTACCTTGGAGTGGTCTGTTTTACGCAGAACATGTGGCCTCGAACCATATTGATATGAAAGATATTGGATAATCCCGCATCGCGTTGGGGAATCATATCGATATATCCCCAGAACTCGATATACCGCTCAGCCCTAGACTCAACATTGCGTATACTGACAATGTGACTATTGTGAATGATCACATTGCGATATCGATGCTGAAACGATATACCTACAGTTTATCAAATATACATTTACGCTTCACAAAATATGACATATTTAGATCTAATATGATTTCATGTGGGCGACGCAGTGGCGCAGTAAGTAGTGCTGTCGCCTCACAGCAAGAAGGTCGCTGGTTCGAGCCTCGGCTGGGTCTGTTGGCGTTTCTGTGTGGAGTTTGCATGTTCTCCCTGCATTCGCGTGGGTTTCCTCCGGGTGCTCCGGTTTCCTCCACAGTCCAAAGACATGCCGTACAGGTGAATTGGGTAGGCTAAATTGTTCGTAATGTATGAATGTGATTGCATTTTCATTAATAGCACAATCATGTTAAAGGGGTCATACTGATACCAGCATGAACCCTTTAAGGTACAAGTAAATTTAAAAGGTTTGGTCTCAGTGACGGCTTGTGTATTAACACTAAAGCTCAGTTACTGTGTGAATACAATGTTTTACATTTTACCATAAAATTTTGTAATTTAAATTTTATTTAAAGCTTTTCACATTTTAAAGAAACCCCAAACCCACCCCATGCCAGCCAACAAAATTTAGCAATTTAATATATATTTAATATAATCTAATGATTTAATATATTGCAAGTGTTCCTTCGCTTTTACTTTCTATAATTGGTTTATATAAAAGGGCTACCTTGGACAATTTAATTGATTATTTTTTATATAGTAAAAGCCCACTGCCTAATGATATCTGAATCATAAATCCAGAAAGTGACATCTTTTAGGTGGAACAACCACAGATTTGATGCATTTTGTGATGTTTTGCACCACATTATCTTGTTTAGTAAAATGACAGAAGTAAAAAATGACCTTAAAGTTTAAATTCATGTACGCTCAGTCCCTCAATGAGCAATGGCAAACTTTAGCTGGTAGATTTAATGAGGTTATTATTAACAAAATTTAAGTGTTAATGCATTTTTAGAATGGCTTAATTAAATTACAGCACAATTATATCCAAGTATAAAACATAGCAGGAGTGACTTGACTCTGTGAGGGGGAATTACAAAAACAGTCGTCCAAATGTGATTCACTTTCAGCCTTTAAGATCAAGCAACTCTGCAGTCTTTTCCATGTTTTTAAGTTCTACCGCAGAAAAATGACAGAAATAAAGCTTAATTATAGTGGAACATGCTATTTCTGAGACAATGTCAATATGCTTCATTTGGCTTCAAGTGTAATCCATAAATAATGCAAATCTCCATAATTGTTTCGGGGGCCAACACTGCGGGATTAGAGATTCCAGTAAAAATGCAGGAGAAGAAAAAACTGCAAAAGATGAAAAAAAAAAAAAAGAAGTATAAAGTAAAGCAGAACAATCGGGCAAACTAGAGAGTTTATCATCCAGTTTTTTGCTTCTGCTTCTTTCTTTTTGTCTCACATTTAATGAACATCCAAAGGTGTAAATATTACTGCAGATTGTGTTAGTTTGCAACAAAATGATCCAGTAAGGGGGGGAAAAAAACTTGCAAACACACATAAAAGTATGAGAGTCCAAATTGCTAGAAAGTGCAATTAGTACCATCCAAAACATTGCATTGTGAGCCACTTCTTTTTTCTCTCTTCCTAATACACATAACTAATGCTCGCCCAGCATATGAAGCTGCTTTTACTAGGTGTTGATCATTCAGTTTTTGCTGCTAAGAAAAAAAACTGTAAAAAAAAATGCGTCAATACACATAGTTTCCTCTCACAACGCTATATTCATCGTATACTGTACCATAAAAAAAAGATAATCTGACGAAACTGAAAGTATGCTTCTATGGCATTACCTCAGTCTTTAATTTAATCAGTTTCTGAATAACTTTCTAGAGTTGTTGTAAATGTCTATAATATTTAGATTTTTATTTTTAGGAATTACATGCAGTTCGTTTTCCCTTCCAATGGTGCAGTGTTTACTCTTTTTTTTTCAGCCTTTGGAATTTTTACCTCCCATCAGAAACCAAACTAACCAAAACCAGTTTTGTGCTCCGGCTCTGTTTGTCCAGCTGGCTTTGGCGTACATATGCTTGGTTGGCTCTTAATGTGACACACTGTTATTTTAATTTATTTAAGCTGTTTTCCAGTCTTATTTCCAATTTATCTCGACAATGCAGTGCCGGTCTTAAATTTATGAGTAATAAAAATAATTTTAGTTTTCATGAAGAAAAAGCACTTTTCAAAACATTGACATGTTTCAGATTTTATATATATATATATATATATATAAATATATAAAAAAATAATCGCCTCACAGCAAAAAAATTGCCTGTATATATATATATACAGTTGAATTCAGAATTATTAGCCCCCCTTTGAATTTTTTTCTTTTTTAAATATTTCTTTTTATATTATATATATATTTAATATTTCTTTTATAGGCGACGCAGTGGCACAGTAGGTAGTGTTGTTGCCTCACAGCAAGGTCGCTGGTTCAAGCCTCGGCTGGGTCAGTTGGCATTTCTGTGTGGAGTTTGCACGTTCTCCTTGCGTTCGCGTGGGTTTCCTGCGGGTGCTCCGGTTTCCTCCACAGTCCAAAGACATGAGGTACAGGTGAATTGGGTAGGCTAAATTTTCCGTAGTGTATGAGTGTGTATGGATGTTTCCCAGAGATGGGTTGCAGCTGGAAGGGCATCCGCTGCATAAAACATGTGCTGAAAAAGTTGGCGGTTCATTCCGCTGTGGCGACCCCGGCTTAATAAAGGGACGAAGCCGAAAAGAAAATGAATGAATAAATGAATTTATTTTATGAATAAATGATGATTAACAGAGCAAAGACATTTTCACAGTGAGTCTGAGAATATTTTTTTCTTTTGGAGAAAGTCTTATTTGTTTTATTTCGGCTAGAATTTTAAGGTCAAAATTATTAGCCCCCTTAAGCTATATATTTTACAGAACAAACAGAACAAACCATCATTATACAATAACTTGCCTAATTACCCTAACCTGCCTAGTTAACCTAATTAACGTAGTTAAGCTTTTAAATGTCTCTTTAAGCTGTATAGAAGTGTCTTGAAAGATATCTAGTAACATATTATTTACTATCATCATGGCAAAGATAAAATAAATCAGTTATTAGAAATGAGTTATTAAAACTATAATTTTTAGAAATGTGTTGAAAAAAATCTTCTCTCCATTAAATAGAAATTAATCTAGATTAAAATTGCTCATTTGAATTCTGCGGAAGGCATTCAGAACTTGTGTGCTACCCAAATAATGACTGAAAGTAAGTCTTTGAGAATGGATTTCTCAAGCCAGGTGGCGCATTAGACCAGGGGCTCATCTCCTGTTTCCAAAATGCATCACAAACTGCTTGAGAAACTGTTCTGATAATTGGTGATGAAAATAAATGATGTTCAATAAGATGTACTTGTGTTTACTAACTGTTTATTCAGTTACACATGAATTTTGAACTGTAGGCCTACATAAGCCTAAATTTATTTAATTACCTTAATCCGACTAAAGTCATAACTGAACTAAACAGAAATGGAATTAAGATGTCGAGTATGTATATTACTGGCATTATTGAAGCAAACACCGCAATCCAACTATTACCATCATGTAGGACTTTTTGCCATATTTTTTGACAAGATCCACACACGGCTGTCAGTAAAGGACAGCACACGCACACACACGCACGCACGCACGCACACACACATTGTGAAATGCGGAAGTTTTTTTCTTTCCATTTGGCGTGCGTTATTAAATTCCGTAACACTCTCACCAGTCCTTACTCCTAATTTGCATCTAATACCCCAGTTTGTTATGGGGGCATGAATGGAATGTTCATGAGTTAAAGTGAAACTGCCGAACTGCAGTTAACGTCACCCAAAATTACAGGAAACTCTTACATGAAAGCACTTTACGTAAACACCTTAATTATATTATTGTCTATCAAGGCAAATAACTAGATCACAGATGTATAACCATATTATATTTTAAATCAATATATAGTAATACTAAAAACATAAAGCTTCAAACAGCTTTAAAACTGCATTTCAAATTATCAGGCAACCATTTTTAAAAAACAAACCATAATGAAACCACATGACATTTTCAACCACCCTGAAAGGAAGCATTCACAACCTCTCTGAATAACTGACAACATCAGCATCACTATCATCAGTAATATGGCGACAAATGGCATTGTAATGTTAGCATGACAAATGAGTGTGATAGTGTAACACACACTACTGTCACTGAGAGTTAATATGAGATAGTCTGACAACGCCTGCAGCACTGAATGAGCATATTAGGAGATGTAATTAACCATGAGACGGAGCGCTGCACAACTGCTGATCTCCATGAGCAAAAGACAGATGGACAGAGATTTCATTTAGAATAAATAAAGACTGTGAGGACAACTAAAGACAATGAGATGCAGAGAAAAAAACGAGAGAGAAACAAACAAGAGAAAAGGAGAAACGCGAGAGAGAGAGAGAGAGAGAGAGAGAGAGAGAGAGAGAGCACCAGCCAATACTTACTTAGCTGTCAATCTGTGATGTCATCAGCACAAAAACGAAATTAGTCCACATTGTTTGTCCTTTGTGGTCAGACTGGTCATTTGATAGGAAATAAGTTCTAGTTCTGTAAATAATGTCAGATAATGTGCATTATTTTTAAACTGTCAGTTGAATATAAATATGTATAGTAATTTACACTCACCGGCCACTTTATTAGGTACACCTGTCCAACTGCATGTTAATGCAAATTTTTAATCAGCCAATTACAAGGCAGCAACTCAATACATTTAGGCACGTAGACATGGTCAAGACGATCTGCTGCAGTTCAAACTGAGCCTGAGAATGGGGAAGAAAGGTGATTTTAGTGACTTTGAACGTGGCATGGTTGTTGGTGCCAGATAGGCTGGTCTGAGTATATCAGAAACTGCTGATCTACTGGGATTTTCACGCACAACCATCTCTAGGGTGTAAAGAGAATGGTCCGAAAAAGAGAAAATATCTAATGAGCGGCAGTTCTGTGGGCACAAATGCCTTGTTGATGCCAGAGGTCAGAGGAGAATGACCAGACTGGTTCTAGCCGATAGAAAGGCAATAGTTACTCAAGTAATCACTCGTTACAACAGAGGTATGCAGAAGAGCATCTCTGAACACACAACATGTCCAACCTGAGGCGGATGGGCTACAGCAGCAGAAGACCACACCGGGTGCCATTCTTGTCAGCTAAGAACAGGAAATTGAGGCTACAATTCGCACAGGCTCACCAAAATTGGACAATAGAAGATTGGAAAAACGTTGCCTGGTCTGATAAGTCTCAATTTCTGCTGCGACTGTTGGATGGTAGGGTCAGAATTTGGCGTCAACAACATGAAAGCATGGATCTATCCTGCCTTGTATCAACAGTTCAGGCTGGTGTTGGTGGTGTAATGGTGTGGGAGATATTTTTTTGGCACACTTTGGGCCCATTATTACCAATTGAGCATCGTGTCAACACCACAGCCTTCCTGAGTATTGTTGCTGACCATGTCCATCCCTTTATGACCACAGTTCTGATGGCTACTTCCAGTAGGATAACGCGCCATGTCATAAAGCGCGAATCATCTCAGACTGGTTTCTTGAACATGACAATGAGTTTACTGTTCTCAAATGGCCTCCACAGTCACCATATCTCAATCCAATAGAGCACCTTTGGGATGTGGTGGAACGGGAGATGCACATCATTGATGTGCAGTCGACAAATCTGCAGCAACTGCGTGATGCTATCATGTCAGTATGGACCAAAATCTTTGAGGAATATTTCCAGTACCTTGTTGAATCTATGCCACGAAGGATTAAGGCAATTCTGAAGGCAAAAGATGGTTCAACCCGGTACTAGTAAGATGTACCTAATAAAGTGGCCGATGAGTGCTGTATATTAAGATACTACTTGAAAATTCTCAGTTTCCCTGGAATTACAATTTATAGTTTTTTAGTAAAGGTTTAGATTTTTATATGAGTTGTATGGTATCCATTCTCCTAAAAGCTTGTACACTCAGTACGATGTATATCAGGGGTCACCAACCCTGTTCCTGGAGAGCTACCTTTCTGCAGACTTCAGTTGCAACCCTGACCAAACACACCTGTCTGTCATTATCAAGTGCTGCTTCAGGTTCTAATTAATTGGTTCAGGTGTGTTTGATTGGGGTTGGAGCTGAACTCTGCAGGAAGGTAGCTCATAGGTACAGGGTTGATGACCTCTGATGCATATTAAACAATACACTTTGAAAAAATGTGCAAAAGAAAAATTTGTAAATAAAAAAAATACAAAATGGAGTCTTTGATTTTGAAGTCGTCTCTTTATTAAGGGAATATTAAGAGAAAATATTTGGTCAAAACAATACTAAACATTCATTCATTCATTTTCTTTTTAGCTTAGTCCCTTTATTAATCTGGTGTCACTGTCGCCACAGCGGAATGAACCTTATGAAACTTATCCAGCACGTTTTTACACAGCGGATGCCCTTCCAGCCGCAACCCATCTCTGGGAAACATCCATACACTCTCATTCACACTCATATACTACAGACAACTTAGCCTACCCAATTCACCTGTACCGCATGTCTTTGGACTGTGGGGGAAACCGGAGCATCCGAAAGGAAACCCACGCGAACGCAGAATAACATGCAAACTCCACACTGAAACGCCAACTGACCCAGCCGAGGCTCGAACTAGCAACCTTGTTGCTGTGAGGCGACAGCACTACCTACTGCGCCACTACATCACCAATACTAAACATTTGTAAAAGAAAAGAACCATTCATAGTTTACTTCAGGATTGTCGTATCCATTATCCTAAAACTGTCACACACAGAAACCATATACACTGAGCCCAGTGCATATATTATTAATTTATTATGACAAAATTTAAAAAAATAAATAAATACAAAATGGAGTCTTTAATTTTGAAATCATCTCTTTTCTTAACAATAGAAATATTAAGACGAAATATTGGGTCAATCCAATCTCAAGGTTGTGTAAAGGAAAAAAATCAATTCAAAGTTTACTTCAGGATGTCAATGGCTCTCAAAATCCTGGCTATGAACACAAAAGACAAAGAAAATTTAGCCTCTTCTTTTTGTTTGACAAACAAAAATTTCAGTGAGGGTACGTAAATGTAATAAGTTACAGTATGTTTCCTTCTGCCAATTTTTATGCGCATTTTGAAAAACCGCAAAAAAAAAAAATCTTAATGTAAACACCAAGATATGCAGATAAGAGACTTGCATAAACTACAATAGAAACATGTTTACCAAATAAATCTCAGTATTTGCTTTAAAAAAAAAAGTCATGTGCTTTTGTTTTAACAAATCATGTGATAAAACATGTGTAAGGGAACGGCATTAATGGTCAACCCAGTGGACCAACAACATAGCACAACATCTGAGGTTATTCAGGGTAAAATCCCTCAGCCAAAGTCTGTCATCAAAGTGCTTCAGTGTTATTACCTCTAGAACTGTATTAAGCTTCTGTGTTACCAAAGAGCTGCCTCAAACCTCCAAAAGCAACTGTTCATTTCGTTTCGTCTTCTGAGGTCATTTATTATATATGAAAAAGTCCCACAATGGCTTTTCCTACCACAGAAAATTCCATTTCTCTTTTTGATATTTGCCGTCAGATTATCATGAAGTGGTGATTTTATTCTCTTTGACTTATAAGATGAAAACTCTGCTTTATACGCAAATGTTTTGTGATATTTCAGTTTTGCGCATATATCAATCTATGAATGGAAACATAGTTATTGACACAACTTGACATTGTGTTTATTATTTTAATATGGATAAGAATATCAGACTCTGATTCAAAACTGAATGAGCATATTAGGAGATGTAATTAACCATGAGACGGAGCGCTGCACAACTGCTGATCTCCATGAGCAAAAGACAGATGGACAGAGATTTCATTAAGAATAAATAAAGACTGAGAGGACAACTAAAGACAATAAGTTGCTGAGCAAAAAAAAGAATGAAACAAATATGAGAAAAGCAGAAACAAGAAAGAAAGAGAGAAAGAGAGAGAGAGAGGGAGGCACCAGCCAACACTTAATTAGCTGTCATCAGCTCAGCACCACAGAGAAAAGAGAGTGACTAATAATTAATGATAAAAATGAGAAGGGGAAAGGGAGAGAAACACACAAAAGAAGGAGGAGAGAAGGGTTAAAGAGTAGAGGAGCGATGGGGGGAGGGAGAAAGTGAGAGTAAGGAAGGGAGAACTGATTCGAAACGAGAACTAGCAAAGCCCCGGGGTCATTAAAGTCAATGAGACAAGCGTGCGTGTGAGAAATGAGAGACTGAGCCTTTAAAATCAAACGCTAGGTAATTGCCTGGCTTAACCTAGCCTGAGGCTGCAGGCTACATGATGTCATGAAGAGAAATGAGGGGGAGAGCCGTGTGGCCGAACTAACACTGACGTGGCCCAAATCTGTGATGTCATCAAAGTATTAGTCTGCAAATCTATATTTTATTCTCTGGTCATTGTCAGTAAGTAGGAAGTCATTTTCTAGTACTTCTACAAACCAACATCTGCATATGTGTATACCATTGAAGTCAAAACTATTAGCCCTCCTGTGATTTTTTTTTTCCCTTTTTCAAATATTTCCCTAATGATGTTTAACAGAGCAAGGGATTTTTCACAGTATTTCTAATAATGTTTTTTTTTCTTCTGGAGAAACTTTATTTCTGCTAGAATAAGAGCAAACCATTGTTATACAATGACTTACCTAATTCTCCTAACTTGCCTATTTTACCTAGTTAAGCTTTTAAATTGTGCTTTAAGCTGAATAGTATCTTGAAAAATATCTTGTCAAATAATTCTGTCACGATTACCAGCGATCTAGTGTTTGCAGATAGCTGGAGAACTACAAATCTGCCACTAACAGGGCTCGAAATTGCGACCGAAATTTTATCTATGTGACCTCAAAATATATTTGGGAGCATTTGTGTGAGTGCATAAAATTGTGCGACCAGTTTTCACTGCAAAATGTTCACCACATGCGCGGATTTAGGAGGCATTCACGCATTAGGCATCTTTGCACCTAAAAGCACCATACGCAGCGCTCGGGAATGGTTTAAAACTGTTGACATGTCAACTTGCTACAGTAAACAAAGCCTGCAATGCTTGTCCTGCCTTCAGCTTTTCTTATTGGCCCACTGCGCTAGAACAGAACACGAATGGATTGGTTAATACTAGCTGTCAATCACTCTGTTCCGATGACAGAGAGCTACAGCCGCGAAAACGTAAAGGTCTGGATACGAGAGAATGTAATCAACACTGACAGATTTAGTTTTAGAAACCACCGAAAGTTGCAAATAATGGCACATCTGATTAGTGATTATGTGCTGAATGTCAATCCAGAATTTACACTTTTCGAAGAGTGGATAAAAGACTTCCAGTGGTTAAAGTCCACTATGGAAATGACTAAAGCCATTCACCGTACAGCCGGTGGGACGGAGTTTTCAGGTATCAGTGTTTGCCACTGAATCTACACATTTTAAGCACAAGATGTTCTAACGTTATTTAATCCTTCATTTAATCGTCACGATGCTGTCAGTCGTGCGACTGGCACTGCATTCACCATCGCTAAAGAGCATGCATTCACCGAGATGAAACTAATATTGCAGCTCATGAAAAGACCATTATTGCTATTAAGATGACGTATGCAAATAATAAGTTATATGTCAATCTCATCTGTGCAATATCAGTTAATTCAGTTCATCTCATTCACGTCAAGCAGTGCGTGCAGGGCCGGTGAGCGCATGCAGATTTTTGTTTATTTGTTAGTTTTGATTCGTGTTGATTTCAAATGCAATAAATCTGTTAACATAAAACGTGTAGTAACGGTGCTCATAGTTTTTGGTGGGTGCGACTAAATTTTGTCTGGTGCGCCTAAATTTTTTAAGTTAGGAGCATGGGTGCTACCAAGAAAAAAGGTTAATTTCAAGCCCTGACTAATGAACTACAGATACCATCATGCACTTCACTCACACACCTGGCCCAGATTCCCCGATTGCAGCTGTTTAGGACTAATCAAAAAGACTATAAACACAGCACACACGCACACACACCTTGTTGCTGAGTCTTGGTTACTGTGTGCATTTCCTTGCGTTTTTTTACTTGTCTTGCCTATCATGTTTTTTGGACCCTTGTTTGTTTTACACTGTTTTGCCGCCCGTCTTTACCATTCGCCTGTTTTTCTGGATTACTCTAATGATTACCCATGTTGTACCATTTGCTCCTGTTAACCCTGCCTGTCTGACTATGTCTTTGCCTAAATAAAGTTGAATCTGGAACTTCACCTCCGTTGTCCCTGACTTTTTACAATTATGTACTGTCATCAAGAAAATGATAAAAGAAATCAATTATTAGAAATTAATTATTAAATCTATTATGTTTAAAAATGTGTTGGGGAAAAAAACGTCTTTCTGTTAAACAGAAATTGGGGAAAAAATATCCAGGGGGCTAATAATTCTGACTTCAACTGTACATGCATGTATATACTAGTGGCCTTTCTTCAACAATTAAAATAAAAATGTATTATGATACAATTATATCTAACACTATTTAATCACTTAGCATTTACTGTATGTTATTACACCCATTCCTAATAAATGCAGAAAAACTTACAGTTTTTTTAAGTGGTGTCTATATATTTGTTTTATATTGATATTAAATATTAAGTATAATAAAATGTAAATTAAGCTTTAAAAATATTTTTTGTGAAAGTGTCAATATGATGGTGAAATAATGTTTTATCAACATTCAGTGTAACATTTATGTTAAAAAATATAAATTCTGACCTTTACTGTACTTGCTGAAATTAAGTTGCAAAAGTCTCGGCCAAAAATGGATCAAATCCTATACTGGTAAGAAAGATAGTGGCAAAGTGTCAAAAAATTACAATTAATTAGTATTCCACAATCTTTAAATGCAGTCTGACAAGAGTTTTTTTGGCCTAATAACTAGGATTAAAAAATAAAGATTTTTTTCAACACATTTCTAAACATGATAGTTTTAATAACTCATTTCTAATAACTGATTTATTTTATCTTTGCCATGATGACAGTACATAATATTTTACTATATATTTTTCAAGACACTTCTATACAGCTTAAAGTGACATTTAAAGGCTTAACTAGGTAAATTGGCTTAACTAGGCAGGTTAGGATAATTAGGCAATTTATTGTATAATGATATTGAAAAAAAATGTAGCTTAAAGGGGCTAATAATATTGACCTTAAAATGGTTTTTATTGCTTTTATTCTAGCCGAAATAAAACAAATAAGACTTTCTCCAGAAGAAAAAAATATTATCAGACATACTGTGAAAATTTCCTTGCTCTGTTAAACATCATTTGGGAAAAATAAAAAAATAAAACAATTCAAAGAGGGCTAATAATTCCGACTTCAACTGTATATATATCTGTATTTACAGTATAAGCCATGTACAACATAGCTAAATAAAGTTTAAATAGCTTCACCAACTTTCTTTGATTAGATGTGTACATCAGTTACATCTGATTTAAAAATACAACAAAAAAACTAATAACTTTATATAGATTACTTTAATAAAAAAAAAAAAAAAAAAGTATCTTCTTTGTTGAAAAAATTATTTAAATCAAACGCTTAAGTTTCATTTATTATTGTTTATAATCTGCTCAACACTGATATTTGATGCTTTTCTCGGTGATCGCTTTATCAGTTAATTGTTAATAGTTAATTGTTTTGCTGTGTGATTTTTTTTTATTAGCTTCAGAATGTTTCCAACATGCCAAAGGGTATAATGAAAAAAAACAGGTAAACGGTCTGCAAGAGGAAGAAAATACACAGGACTTGACTTTCATATGGAGAGGAGACTAAACAAGCCTGTTTGTTTAGCAGTGTATGTGTGTGTGTGGGTGAGAAGGAGAATATTGTAAAATCAATGTGTTTGTCTATGGATGCAAGGCTAATTGGAGGTGTGTGGACTGCACTGAAGCACATATGCCACACAGAGCGGTGCTGAGCCAATAACTCAGCAGGAAATGCTACTGACAGATGAGAAAAGAAAGAGGGAGAGGGAGAGAGAAACATACTCATAATGGTGTATTTTAGTTGCCCCGCAAGTATTTTTAGGATACAGACAATTATTTAAAACGTTTCAAGATTATTTACGACTGTGGTCCCAATAAATGGTTTGCAGAAAATATTGTGATTCATCCAAAGCAGCATAATTCATGACTCCAGTTATAGTTCATAATCTATAAAAGTGCTACTTGAAGATGAGGTGAAATCAGATTTGTGTTTTTAGCTCATCCATTTTGCTTAAGGAACTCTGAAAAGCAAAATAAACCTTTAATATTATGCACATATACGGTCTTTCTCTTTTGGGACAAGAGAACAAAATATTAATGATCTTATACATGTAGGCCCTATAGTGAAGCAAAACTAATTTTGTGGCCAATAAAACACTCTTAAGGAGTAAAATGTGCCCTTACACTAAATTAATAGCACTTGCCAATGACAAAAATATTATGGCAAAGCAAGGCCTTTGATTGTTCTACTTTACCATCTAGTATGTCAAGCGATCATGCTAACCTTATCTTCTTCATTTTAGACACCATTAATTTTTTTTATCTTGATCTTAAACCCTTTTAATGTATAACTACTATCTAACAGACATTATAACTATTAATTGAGAAAAAAATATGCTTGCAGGACAATGTGTGGGTTTTTGCATCCATATCCACTAGAGTAGCTAACAGCGAGATATTAAAATAGAAAAAGAAATCTTTGGTAGACAAATGAATGTTTTTTTATTTTACTTTTTTAAAAAGTTTTAATAATGGACACAAATCAAAATCATGTCTTCCAGTTAAGGGGCTAAAATAAATAAATCAATTATACAGAATAAATAAATAAATACAATGATTAGAATATAATCGGAATTGAAGTCAATATGCAATGACAGACCAGAATGCAGAGCTAAATGTCTTAGCTATAACGTAAATGTAAAAAAAGAGACCGCCGTGTAATAAATACTGAATTTATAATCAGTGAATATGAGGTGGTTTCACTTTCAAAATGCGGTATACATTCGTCCCATTTTGGCATTTTTAATTCTTTTGAACACATTCAGGTGCTGCTTGTCAATTTGACAAGGCTTCTATGTTTGTTCTTACTGTCAACTGCAGAAGAAATGATCAATAAAAGGTTTCTGATAAACCGCTGTAACAGCTGCAGGCGATGTGACGAGGGTAAGTCAGATTTGTCCGGGGAGTGAGATTTTGATACAACATCGGCACTGCATGTTCCTCTATGTCGCTTGTAGTGATGGGTCATTCTTGAACAATTCGTTCATTTTGAACAAATCTTTTGTACGATTCAGGGAATGAATCATTCATTTGCGCATGCGCACATTTGTGCAAGTGGAGCTGGTATGCTACCTTGGAGTGGTCTGTTTCGCGCAGAATGCGAACGTGTGGCCTCAAACCATATCAATATGAACGATATTGGATAATCCAGCATCGCGTTGGGGAATCATATCGATATATCCCCAGAACTCGATATACCGCTTAGCCCTAATGGTGGCTCAGTGGTTAACACTGTCTCCATACAGCAAGCAGGTCGCTGGTTCGAGCCCCGGCTGGGTCAGTTGGCATTTTCTGTGTGGAGTTTGCACGTTCTCCCCATGTTGGCATGAGTTTCCTCAGGGTGCTCCGGTTTCCCCCACAGTCCAAAGACATGCAGTATAGGTGAATTGAATAAACTAAATTGGCTGTAGAGTATGTGTGTGACAGTGAGAGTGTACGGGTGTTTCCCAGTGAAGGGTTGCAGCTGGAAGGGCATCCCCTGTGTAGATCATATGCTGGATAAGTTAGCGGTCCATTCCGCTGTGGCGACCCCTGATGAATAGAGGGACTAAGCCGAAGAAAAATGAATGGATGAATGAATGAATGAGATACTTGTTCTCCAAAAAAGTGGTTCAAATTGGATTTGCATTGTAAACTATAAATAAAACATAAAAAGTTACTATTTTTTATTTCATGTTTTATGTTTTTACTTACTATACTCCCCAAATCCTTCTAAATAAGTGCAGACATAGATTCTGTCCAGCCCTGGCTATCAGACACACTCTTGAACGCGAATAAACTCCCAAAATTCGAGATGGCAGGATTCATGTTTATACCAGAGAGTCCCATCAGAAGTCATCTTTGTACAAATTTACAGAAGAAATCTGCACTGCCAGAATAACTCAGCTTGACATGGTATGCTCATCTGTGAGAACGGACGATCTGCTGATTTCAAATCATGGGTAAAAAAGCACATTGAGTAATAGAACAGACACGCTGGAGGATCCCGCTCAGCATTTTGGCATTAAGCATCAGTGGTTCATTTGGCTTGGCATGGATCTGACAGGGATATTTCAGTGTGAGGTTTCCCCGCACATCCATCTCTATTTCTCGCTCTCTCTCTTTCAGGCCACTGTTTATTTTCATTTGGCTTTCCACAATGCAATATGGAAATCAGACGAAATTAGCAGCACTGGAAACCTGCAACTTGTGATGTGTGTGGCAAGCCATTTCAGCATTTAGTCTATAAAAAAGCTGAGTATCTATTTTCTTGCTACTATACATATATTTTAGACATTATTATCTGTATTGATGAGTTATTATTCTTAAGGTACTATTTTTTAGGTAACTGTGTTGTTGGATAGTATTGTAATTGTGTTTCAGCAAAAGAAATATAAATGCCTAAAATAAAAGGCATTTTAAAAGAAAACATCACTGATAATGTGGTCTATCCTAATGATTGTGTTACCCGTAAGGACAGATCTCTGCGGTGACCCCTGTGCCGCTGCCATGGAAGCCGTGTGTGGTAACATTATTACCCAGGGGCCTGTGAGTCAGAGGTTTGCCAGTGGGATTCAGTGAGAACAATCTCACAAAACAGCTCATACAGATACTAGAAAACAAAATGAGAGTGCTTTTGATAGTACATATAGTGTTAGAAATATAGTGTTATTTTGCTGCACATTATTCAAATATGTTATTCAAAATACAAAAAGAAAAAGGTTTAATATTTTAAGTTTTAATCACACTATGACTCTATTTAATGAGATTAGTACTCTTTTGACAAATAATTTGCAAACATTGCCTTATGTGTTTGCCCAATTCTTAAAAAAGTGAGCAAACCCGTTGCCTTAAAAGCGATAATTTGACTTTACTTAAAAAATTGAGTAAACCCATTGTAACTCAGAACTATTAAGTTGACTAAACTTTGTTTTTATAATTATTTGTATATATTTTATTTACTTAAACATTTTAAGACAATTGGTTTACTCACTTTTTATCTGTATATACGTTTCATTTGATTTGTAGAAATTTACATTAAGGTGAAATATGCAACAACATTTAAATGTTTGGGGAAAATGTTTTAATTCCAATAATTGCTTTAAATTTTAAAGAGGACCTATTATGTCCTTTTTACAAGATGTAAAATTAGGCCCAATCCCAATTCTCCCCCTTAGCGCTTCCCCCTACCCCTACCCCTTGTTTTGCGCGTTCCCGTCAAGGGGTAGTGGTGTCCCATTTCTCTTTAGCTTGAAGGTGTAGGGCTAAGGGCAAGGGGTATACACCCCTTCGAACGAAGATTTTTCAGGAGCACACTTGAAACGAAGGGGTAAGAAAATTTCCCAGAATACACCTGACACAACGGCAGTTTCACTGCACCCGGAAGTAAGGAGATCCACAAATTAGTATTTTTTGTCCTTATTACGAATTTTTACGACTAACAAACATATGTTTTAATATATTCATAACCGGGTTCATGTTTTACCATCATGATTTAAAAAAAAAAACGCAAAAAAAAGCTAAATTTTGCGATCTATAATCCATAATCATAACTCTTGTACAGCAGTCCCACAACAATCTGTCACTCGAATACCCTGTCAGAGAAGTCTAGTGGCTGAAAATGAGCTTTTTACGGTGTCTGCTATAATGTTAATGTTGTTTTCGTGTGTTTCATAGATGAATGTGGCCACTGTGTAAATGCACAGTACAGTTACGATCTTATTGCCACATTATATCATTATGATAACATAATATATCCCTTCAGTGATTTCCTGAAGATAAACACCAAAAAATAACACAACTGGAATCACTACAGCAGTCGCAATCGTCTGATCTCATATGAAGCAAGAGATCGCGATGACATATGATGACGTGTTCAGGTGTTGAAGTGTTGTCCCAATTCTTAGGGGTAAGTTTTGAAGCCCTTACCCTTAACCCTCGGTTGTAAGGGCCAAGGGGAAGGGGAAGGGGTAGGTGACATTTTGGTGACAGTCACTTTAAATTCAAATGAGATTGTGCTTTTTTAAAAGATGGCGGAGCTACAAACTGGACTAACGTTATCTCTGTGACAAACCATAAATGTCAAAAGAAGTGGCGCAGAAGAAGAGTTTATTTGTGCAACCTAAAACTGCACATTTACAATGATTCTTAGTTGCTGATATTATCTTCGGCAGGTATGGTGCGAAAACTCTAATGGCGGACGGCTGCTTCTCATTCAGGGCTGTTTGTGCTAATGAGGGAGAGATTATCACTAATAGGCAGGACTTTTCCCATCCGATGACACATACAAAGGAAGAATGTCAATCAAAGTGTTTCTACAGACTGTTTTCATGAAGTGTGATTATGAAAAAATAAAAAGAATTCATTTTTACTATTAGACACTGGATATATTCACACACTTGTGTTTAACCCCATGATAAAAGTGATTTATGCACAATTGGTCCACTTTAAAACTAATATATTCATTTGTAAAATAGCTTTTTGCATACGCAAATTATTTCACAATATTACAGCCTTAGCAGAGCTTTCCACACATAGACTTTACTTGGGCGGGCCGACCAGATATATTAACGGCTGCCCAAGTACAGTATATTTAGTGACACGTTTTTTTTTATCATCCTTTTACATTATTTTGTATCCGCCTAATATAACCAAACATCCGCGATCGATTAAGTAGTGGAAAATCCTCTCTCGTTTACCCATTTCGTCCTGTGTGCACGTGAACTGTCAACACTCCCACAGACAGTCTCACATGCTCTGCAGACCCACAGAGATGGGCCTTTTTGGCACAAAAAAAAATCGTCCGGCCAGTTTCTAAATCTCCTAAAATGTCTGCGATTCGGCTTTTTCTTTTTAAAGCTGTCATTAATCGTATGCGTTTTTGAATTACCTTTTTACTTAAGCCTACCTTCGCTTGGCTTCGTGGCTGACTATGCACCCACAGTCGCAAGAGCGAGAGAAACATTAAATAATTAATTCTTGAATCTAAACGACTCAGAAAAACTTTACTTTAAACTCGGAGAGGAGGAAATCACTGTTCTAAACTGGCTGCAAAATATATGTACACCATTAGTTAATCAATACATTTGCCTTATTTAAATAATCTACACGTTTTAATTTTTTAATTATTATAATTTATAGAGATATTGTCTGTTTTTATTTTTTTTTTTCTGTCATTTATTTCTCATTTGCTGTATATTTTATTAATTTGATGATGCCATTAGGCTATATTAAATAAGCTATTTTATATACATATCTAAAGTGCTTTGGCTTTCAAGTTTGCTTTGAACTTGAAAAAGAGAAAAGCAGGTTTGACCTGTCAGTGGGTGCACATGGCTCCTGAATAGTAAAGTATAAGAGAAATAGTGGAATTATTGTTAAAATTAAATGATGTTTTGTTTGTCACATACTGTATAGTAGGGCTGGGCGATATGGCAAAAAAAAAAAATCTCGATTTTTTCATAAAGTTTGACCGATTCACGATTTCGATTTCGATTTTTTATTTATTTTTTTATTAATTTTTTTTTTTACTGTGTAACTACCTTACCAGCTTACCTTGTTCATTTAAATTTAAATAAATGCTGAAACTAGTTTTTTTCATGCTCACTTGTAAAAGAAAAGCAATAGTGTGACTAAACGCGGTTATGGCACTCTCTCATATAGGGATGCTAAACATAGCTACAATAGAAGTCACAGCAGGTCATATGTTGTGCAGCTTTGGGCAAATTTTATTTGAAGAGAAAATGACCAAAATGTAACTTGAAGATTAAAAAGGATTGGAGGGGAAATAAATATTTCAAATCTCTGTACATAACAGAAAAATAAACAATGATAATGCAACAATAGTTTATCTGTATTAGTGGCATGGCAGAAATATATATTTAGACAGGCCTTGTCAAAGTGAGCGGGCACTTTCACTAATAAAAAATATAGCACTTAAATTATTTCATAACAATCAATAAAATAACAGCGGTTTTATATCAAAAAATGGTAATGATATAAAATATACTACATTTTGATGGTAAAATATAACCATTTAAACGATTTTGTATTTAAATATTAAATAACGAATGCATCAAGTTAAATATAAAAAAACGAATGAAACAACACATAGCATATCAGGATATAAAGGACTATATTTAGCAGAATGCTGCTCTTTTATCTTTGTAATTTTATAGTTTTATTTTTGTTATTTTAATTATTTTTTTGTCTTCATAAATAACTAACGAGCTATAGACAAATATCTGCTTGACGTTTTAGAAAATATTTGTGCGTAGCTACACCACCCAGTGTATATTAAAGATCACCGTGAAAAAAAACCCCCACAGAAACCTGTTACATATCTATATACATTTAAAGGTCTATCTTATATTTAACTGAATCGTATAACGGCCTAGCTGAAATGTTGGAAATTGCTTAATTTATTATAAAACATTTGTCGATACGTATTGATATTTTTTGGAGTAAAAACTGCCGACATTTAAGAATCCATATTTATTTTATTCATTCATTCATTTTACTTGTTTATTGGTGCATATATGGGTTATGATTTAATTCATACAGTACCTTGACAGCTACTGTGCCACTCCGTAATTCAAGCAAAAGTCCAAATTAAAGAAAGATTTGACTTTCTGCGGTGACCGACATTTACAACACGCCGTAACCGTTCTTCAGGTGGTGCGCGGGTCCCCGTCTCGCAGCTCGCGCGGGAGACACAGACGGCTGCGGGACGCGAACAACAGCACGACGCGCATGGAAACATTCGCGAAGCTGGCTGTCTGACTGCGGGGCGCTTTTTGCTCTAGCGGGAAAATGTCCCGGTGTTCCCAAAGGCCGGTCCGCCCTGGCGCGCTTCCGCTACCAGCTGTGGCAGCACATCAACAGAGCCGCGACGTCAACACACAGAATCAGCACAATTCAGCACGGTTGTCTAACAGTTTAGAACGGTTTGGCACAATAGTGGAAAAGCGGCTTTAATATTTTTATTAAAAAACCGCGATTCCTCGATTTTGTAAAAAATAAAATCGTCTTAAAACGTAAATTCGAATTAATCGAAAAAATCGGAAAAACCGCCCAGCCCTACTGTATAGTTAACTATTTATGTGATGTGGTAAATGGTGGGTTTCAATACGGCTACCACCGCAAGTGTATTTCAAATCTATAGTAAGCATTGCTTACTAATATATTTTTTTAAAATCTTTTGAAAGGTATTGTATATTGTCATTTTTTTTAAAAGCACATTTTAAAAGTTTATTGAAATAAGTAGGTGACAATTTATCCAGTGACAAAACTTATCCAACTCTTATGCATTTCATGCATTAGTTGACTTATGAAAAATGGCATAAAGGAATAAATACCAAGCCCTGCTTCACAATAAATAAAGCACACCCGTTACATCTCATAACAGACAGCTGGGCAGAAAAAAGAAAGGATTAAACTACAACGTACTAAAATAAAATAAATGAGGCATATGTATTTATGTCTCCACATTAATTTTAAACCAGTGACTTTATGACTAACGTAAAAAGCAACATAACATTTATAAATAGCTTAGAACAGCTTTCAGAAGCAATCATATGCATTAATTATAAAATAATAATGTTTGCTGTTGCTTTTAATGGCTGTGCATGTTCCTCAGTTTTATCATTTCAAGAAAAGAATCAAGAAGACGCATAAAAGAGTGCAGAGACGGGTTGAGGTTTTTTCCTTGGAGAAATTGCAATGGTAAAAACATTTACACGTACTTCTAGATGCTGTGATGAGCAGAGTTTGCTAGATTTGTTGCTGTTTGTATCCAGGCACCAAATACACATGTGAAAACAAGCTCATTAGTCTAAAGGGTTTACGGAGTCTCAGAGCGCCGTTTTGGACTTAAAATCCTCTCTGTGGATCAGAGCTGTATTTAAAACTACATTTAATTGCTTAATACCTGGGAAAAGTAAATTATTCATATTACCGATGTTTTCTTTGCGCATCACTTGCACTCCTCTGAGTATTTGTTAACCACTCGACTCGACTTTATATGATTGTTTTTATTAGTTTTTGCTGTTGTCTGCATTTTACACACATACATTTAACAAATTGATAGAAATGCATCTTAATTTCTGGGCTAAAATATCAGTGACAACATGATTACTTTTAACTTGTTGCAAATTAGAAATATTAATTTCAGGATTCCTGTTAAATTAATTATAATAATAAAAAAATTACAAGAATTCACTGGTTAATTTTTTATTTTGTGAATGTCTGGACCTTAATCTGGGGCTGCGTCCGAAACCGCCTACTACTCAGTAGGTACTGCATTTGAATTTAAACGTACTACTCGGCCGTTAGAAAACTACGTTCTATACCGTATATGAATGTAAGAAGTATGATTGGAATTCGGACGTACTACATCCGCCATTTTGTCATGGTCATGTGACCTATCTGCTTGATTCACTCCCATTCATGAATTCTCTCGCGGCGCATCATGGGATAGTGCAGCGTGCATGGAATGCGCACTTCAGAATCTCGCCGGAAGTAGTAAGTCATCCGGGTACTTCTCGCATACTGATTTTCGAATTCTATAAATTCGGACATACTACTCGGCTCGCATACTGATTTTAGCGTACGGTATAGTATGGAAGTATGCGGTTTCGGACGAAGCCTGGGTTTTTAAATCTTTATATTCACTATATCCCATATATCATCTTCCTGGTGTGAGAGGTCTTGTCCTAAAAATGTTAAAGCATCTATAATTTCTTGCATAATTATACCTTGAAAAATGTATAAAATATTTGTATAATTATTTTTATTCATTCATTTTCTTTTCGGCTTAGTCCCTTTATTAATCTGGGGTTGCCACAGCGAAATGAACCGCCAACTTATCCAGCATATGTTTTACCCATCACTGGGAAACATCCATACACTCTCATTCACACACATACACTACAGACAATTTTAGCTTACCCAATTCACCTGTACTGCATGTCTTTGGACTTATGAGACCGGAGCACCCGGAGGAAACCCACGCAAACGCGGGGAGAACATGCAAACTCCACATAGAAATGCCAACTGACCCAGCCTAGGCTCAAACCAGCGACCTTCTTGCTGTAAGGCGAAAGCACTACCTACTGCGCCACCGCGTAGCACTACCTACTGCGCCCATAATTATTTTTATATTATAAATTTTAAATGTCTTAAACATTATTTTAATTTTCTTTATTTTCTAAAAAGTACCTTGTTTACTCGTGAAGTCACTATACTTATTTTTTATTTACACATTCAAATCTTTTCATTTTAATTCATATTTGTGGCATTTAATCTTATTTCATTTACCTAAACTTTAAATTTATTTAAATCTTATTTAATCAAACAAATTTGCTAATTAATATAATTATTACTGTACAATTTTACCCAGTTTTAATTTATTTGTTTCTTTCATTTATACTAATGTGTGCTTAATTTGTCTTAAAATTTACTAAAGGGCACCTATTTTAGGCCCTTTTCAAGATTTAAGGTAAGTCTTTTGTGTCTCGAGAATGTGTCTGTAAAGTTTTAGTTAAAAATACCCATAAGATTATTAATTATATCTTTCAGAATATTGGAATTTTCAGCTCTGACCACATTGTAGCTGTTTTTGTTGCCTGTGCCTTTAATGCAAATGAGCTATTTCTCCCCGCCCACTGTACCAACATGCTCCATCTTCTGCTGCGTCAGATAAACAGCACAGTGACAGACATGAAGGAAGCAGATCTCACTTAACGTTAGTGAGAAATTCTACAGTAAGAACTTTCCCAATGATTATTTGATGTATTTGTTCTGGAGTTAATTCAAGCCTTTCTGCAACGATGAGTCACACACAATGTCGTTACAAAGTTTACACACACACGCACACACCGTTTTTGTACAGCAAATGTGACAGGATACATGTTAATATCCACCGCGGTATGGATATCCGTTATGTTAATGTACAAAATAACCCTGATTTATCGTCCACAAACCAGGATTAAAGCATCTTCTTTTATAATTGTATTGACATGCGGCTGTGGTGATGAATTACAGCGATTTTACTGTCTTTACTTTATTATAAACATGCACTGTTTTAAAAACATGTTAAACATCTAAAACTCATTCTTGATTACATTTGATGATGAGTGATGATCACAGAGAGATGAACAGATCTTTTAATCCCAGCTGCTTGGCGCACATCCCATCTTGTTGATATGATTATACGTGTTACTACGGAGACATGCTAATAAGCGTCTGTCAATCAATTCGGTGGAGAAACTGCATTCTGCAGAATAGGAGGGATTTGGATCCTATTTTAGCGTCAGGAAATTTTAAAGAAGAGACTGATTGTCTTTATATCACCACAAAATGACTGTGGACACACTATACCTGCACACAGTTCTGTCCAAACAGCTTACAAAAGATGATTTTCATCATAGGTGCCCTTTAAACTTAAAGATTTTAAAAATGTCTTTATATTTATTTTATTTCATCCAATTATTTATTACTTTAAATGTTTGTAAATGCCTTTTCAGGCGTCACGGTGGCGGTGGGTAGCATGATTGCCTCACAGGAAGAAGGTCGCTGGTTCAAGCCTCAGCTGGGTCATTTCTGTGTGGAGTTTGCATGTATTCCCTGTGTTGGCGTGGGTTTCCCCTGGGTGCTTAGATTTCCCCCACAGTCCAAAGACATGCAGTACTGGTAAATTGTGTAAGCTAAATTGTCCATAGTGTATGTGTGTGCATTAGTGTGTATGGATGTTTCCCAGTGATTGGTTGCAGCTGGAAGAACATCCGCTGCGTAAAACATATGTTGAATAAGTTGGCGGTTCATTCCGCTGTGGCGGCCCTAGATTAATAAAGAGACTAAGCCGAAAAGAAAATGAATAAATGAATAAATGCCTTTTTCCACTTTCTCATGACCTGTTGGTGCTCTTTTAAAATATATATTATTTTTTTATTTTATTTTATTTTTTTATTATTTTAAATGTTTTTTTTAAATTGCCTTTTAAATTGCAGATAGTCTTCTGATTCAAGCTATTTTCCAAAAAAACAGTTCCTGATTTTTTAGGTTACAGACTCAAAAATGAACTGAAATAAAATAAAATATATACGTAAAACCTAAACTTAATTTATTAGAGCTATAATAAACAGTTCTCATTTTCCTTTACTGTACTTTAACTTGATGTACTACAACTGGAGATAAATGTGAAACACTGTGACCAGATATTGCTATCTTGCCTTCTGACATGTGGGGCTAAAGAATCATCTTCTCATTATTGATGCTTAAAACGACATGACCATGACCCGCCTCTAATGAAACGCACAAAATATGGAACGCAAATCAGATCAATGAGCATCAAAGTGGGAATTTCCAAAGCCGTCACGACATTTGCCAGGAGAAAGCAGAGAGACAGACAGAGATGTTGATTCAGTGTATGTCTGATTTAATTGCTGCCATATGCAGCTTTAACAGGAGCTTCTTTCCACTAATGAGACCCAAGAGGGAGAGGGGTTAATTACTACAGCTGCAGCGCGAGAGAGAACCAGAGAGTGAAAGAGAGAGAGAGAGAGAGAGAGAGAGAGATGTTCCCCAGAGCATTCATGTCTCTCTGAAGGAGATGTTTAATGAAGTGCTAAACAGGCAGAACAGTCCGAACATACACATACTATATCACACACACACACACACACACACACACACACACACACACACACACACACACACACACACACACACACACACACACACACACACAGAGCAGCGTTTACACCTCCTTTGTTCATTATTTGTTCTTATTTGGTCTGGTATCTGGCATGGCACTGCTGAAACCACAGATCAAGGGTATGTTTTTCTGCTGCCGTGTGTTTGCAAGCTGACACTGTACTGTAAAGATTGCCGTTTATATACTAACTAGACATACATTCAAATGTGGACATTGGATTTCAGGGTCAAATGAGCTTTTAAAAAGTGTACAGCGATGATAATTGGCATGGTGCTTTGATTTTTATGGAACAGATTTCTTAACATTTATGAACCCCAGAACATTAGAATGTTCATTGTAAGTAGTTTACATTTGTTTTATTGGTTTTAGAATAGTACTATTTTTAGCGTTTTTTTAAAAGAAGTTTCTTCTGATCACAAAGCCTGCATTTATCTGATCCAAAATATGGCAAAACAGCAAAAATTCTGAAATATTTTTACTATTTAAAACAACTGCATTCTATTTGAATATATTTTAAAATATAATTTATTCCTGTGATTTCAAAGCTGAATTTTTAGGACTGCATTTTAGAATCATGAAAAAGAAATACTCAAGTGTAGGGCTGTTCAATGTAATGTTATAATACATCTCATTAAATAGTAATATATACCATTCAATATATCGATATCGCAATGTGATCATTCGCAATAGTCACATCACATATATATGCAATGTTGAGTCTGGATTATAATTTACCATATTCAAAGTGATTTTAGAGGCCTGTGACTATGTGAGGGTTTTAAAAGCATTCAGGCATAAGAAATTGTACTATTTGTAACTTTGACAAATTAATAATGATACATTTTATTGAATTGTTTATAAAACGAAGTCCATGTGGTATTATTTTACTTTTGAGTAATCAATTCCTGTATACCTGAATACAGCTTGACTCCACGAAAAACAATAAATTGCGGTTTATTTAATTGAATCTTTTTCTTTATTGAACTTATCGACACTTGTAAATTGTTTATTATATTTTATGCACTCCTATACAGAATCATCCCAATCAATCTAAAATAATAAATTCTTTCCAAATCGTTATTTAACAAATTTTTTGAAATTGCATTCATATTGCAATATGTATCGCAGAATAGAAAAAAAATAAATCACAATATTAGACTTTTTTTTTTTTTTTTAGATTTATTTTTGGCCTTTTTGCCTTTATTAGATAGGACAGTATTTAGACGGGAAGCGAAGTTGGAGAGAGAGATGGGGGTAGGGTAGGGAAATGTCCTCGAGCCGGGATTCTAACTCGGGATGCCCTGACGTGCTATTGCACCATATGTCGGTGCGCTATCTACTAGGCTATTGCGCCGACAATATTAGACTTTTTTAATATTGTGCAGCCCTACTCAAGTGCTATTAAATAATAATAATAATAATAATAATAATAATAATAATAAATAATAATAACAACAATACTGTAATACTAATAATACTAATAAATGTTTCTTGAACAGCAAATCAGTATATTGGAATGATTTCTGAAGGATCATGTGACTTGCAGGTTTGAAAGCAGGGGAATAAATTACATTTTAAAATAGTAATATATTTTAAATAGTAAACATTGCTGCACTTTGGATTAAATACATGCAAACTAAAAATTGTACAGTTCTTTTGAAAAATAGTGTGTATGTTAATTTATTTATTTAGTGCTTCAGATCTTCCAAGTAAGTGAAAGTGACATCACTTCCTGTATCTTAAATAGTTGAATATATGTGGGAGATTCTATAGCTGTGTCTCATTTCAGAGGCTGCATTCTCTGAAGGATGTAAACTTCCAAAATGAGTCCTTCGAAGTCAGGCCAAACCAAAAACCTAAGGAAAATGCCGTTCATTTAAAGAAAATTTCCAGTATCTTAATTTAAACATAATCAATTTTAATAATTCAGTTCTTGCCAGACATAGGTCGCTTCCCAAAAACAATCCCATAAAGGAATTAGGCCAGTAAAACGAAACAAAGTGGTCAAGCTAAAAATGTTACACCCTGTTTACGCCTTCACTCTGTTGTCCAATTTTGATTGGATTCACACAATTGTATCTTAATACCAGGACCAGCTCTTAATACCAGGCCACTTTCTTCACCTTCTAAAAAAAATTTATAAAAAAAGCGCAAACGCATCACTTCCACCACCATTTTTAGTGCACATTGTGCTTGCAATCCTTTTATTGTCTGTCGCTGCTAGGCGACTATCAACCATTTTATGGTAAAGTTTAGATAGGATAAACAGCCGGCCAGAAGTGCGATATGCACACCAATATAGAAGCATTTTTTATGACACTGTATAACAAGAATTAATATTTTTACAGTACTCTGACGATTGGGTTTAGGGTTAGGGTAGGGCTAGACATTAATACATACAATTTACTGGGTAATTCAATAGATAACATAAATAATACTGGTTACAACTACTGTTTTTACGCTACTGTGATGGTCGGGTTTAGGGTTGGGGTGGGGGTAAACGTAATACAATTTATGGGAAATTTAATAAATAATATAAATCATTTTCATTAACTTCCGGCCGCATCCATATCTGATCTAGCAACAACCCCGTTTTATCAGAGGATGAAAAACTAACAAAACATTGCTGTAGCTCTGATACAAGTTTTATTTGTGGAGAAAATAAAAGCACTGTAGTGTGTGGGTGCTCTTTGTTTGTCTGAAGTAATTAGTCTACCAAAATGTGTATGAAGCTGATCCGTCAGTTCTTGTCACATGACTTGATTTTGAAAACGTTGCTCACGGCATTCTGAAAAGTTGAGTCACTTCCAATATGTGCATGCAAGCCACGCGCCTCCATTAGAAATAATGATGCAAAAGACGCGAAAGGTGATATGTGATGACATGGTTTATGCAATGAGAACAGAATGGGTTTTGGACAGAAGAACTATTTTCGGCTCCACAAAGAACCTTGAATCTATCTTAAAACAACTATACTGTATTTCTCAGTGTATAGAACATTTAATATTTTCTGGAATTGAATGGAATTTTTTTTTTGGATGTTTAAGGATCTTCATGGAACCTCTCACATTTCTGACTCTTAAAAACTATTTGCTCAAAAAGTTTAAAAAGACATGGCTCTTTTAAGAACTGCTGAAGTGGTTCAGCAGACAAAATTCCCTTTGGAACCTTTATCTCAAGAGTGAATGCTAATAAAAAATATTTTAAAAAGCATTTAGTTTGTTGGCAGTAACAGTTATGCAAGACTACACTGTAACAAATGGCTGTAAAAATTACAGCATTTTCTTTACAGGAGCTGACTGTTTTTCTAACAATACAGCATTTTGCTGTAAAATTTGTGATTTCTGCGGTAATGTGACAGTTTAACCGAAGGATACAGGATACTTTCAAATCTTCCGAGGCATTGTAGGATATTCAATGGTCAAGGCATGAGGAAGTGTGATTCATGTCTGTGGTAAGTGTATTTTTTCTTTTTTTTATTGATTTTGTTTCCATCAAGATGCTGTAAAATACAAAGTAAAAATACAGTAACTGGCTGGCAACCCTGCTGCCAGCTGTTTACTGTAAAATCTACAGGGAATTTTTTAGTGTAGGTGCTTTACTGATTTTTTAAAAAGGACCAAAAATATAAAAGGATTTTGCATACATAGGAAATTTTCCAATAAGTAGAGCGATGAAAACTTACTGTGTGAAGTCTAAACACAGAGAGACAGAAAGGGTGGTATTTTGTCAATTTGCACATTTTACTCTGTGTTCACCACACCCAATTTACATCATTTACACATCTGGGCACAAATATGTTTGATAAAACATTTGGAAAGTTGATTAGCAGCTTTTTATTGCATGTTTAGAAACAATTTGGCACCTATTAGTAAAAGCTTTGTTTTTCATGATTCAGACAGATGTTTGAGAAATGCATGGTGTTGAAAATCCCATCTTGTATGAAAAGCAAGCAGCTAAAGCTGATAAGAGTGAGAGCTGAGAATGAGATGAGGTGAATGTGAGAATGCATGCACAAAGTGCTCAAGACGCTAATCAGATCCTTTATCAAGATGATGTCAGAAATCTGCATGCTAATTTCAAGTTATATGATAACTGACACGGAGTCAAATTATATTATCACAGAAAGCAATTAACAGATGATATTTACTAAAAAATGCACAAATAAATGAGATTGAGGCTGGACGATATGGCAAAAATTTATATCACGATATATTTTTTTATTTCGGTCGATACGATATAATTCCGATATCGATATGGACAATATTAAAAAGAAAGGAAAAACTGCCAAGAACGCACACAATGGATGTCTGTACCAACAAATGTCTGCAAAGTGAATTTGCAAAGTCGATAATACCTCCAGACTCTTATAACTTTTTTTTAAAATAAAAACAGTACAAAAATATTTTTTCACTTTTTATTTGTATTTAGTCTATACAAACAAGAAATGTGAAATAAACTATCAAATAAATAAAACTCTCAGACTCAGCTTATAATATATAGACAGTTTGTGGGGGTTAGCTTGAACAACGTGATGAACAGAAACTTTTATCAGTGTTTTTTTTGTATATGCTGAATATTTAACAATCAAAATAATACCAAAATCTAACAATTATGACATCCACATCGTAAAAAACATAGAAAAAGAATAATAACTATAATAATAAAAAATCATAAAGAGTAAAGGCTACATTAATATTTGCAATAGAAGAGTTGTTTGAGTATATTCATAATTCTAATTGCTTTTCATCTTGAACGTCCTTTAAGGGTTTTATCTGTCTATTTATATTTGTGTATGTAATTACCTAATTAAATTGAAAGGTTTAACATAAATATCTCTTATATTTTTTAAATAGTCTATTTATATAGACTAATATTTTATATAACACGTTTTCTTATTTAACAGATTTAATAGCTCTATTGATCACATTCTTTCTACTTCATCAGCTTTGCAATAACCTGATTCCTGATAAATATGTTTGTGAGTTTTATTTTGTAAGTGCGCGAGTGCTATATGCCAGCATGCAGCGAGTTTGTGTATGTGAGTGTTAGTTTATGCAAGGATCGAGTTTGTTTGTGCGTGTGTTAATGTGGGAGTATATGCAAGGATCGGCGAGTTTATATGCATATGTGGGTGTATGCATGCATCAAGTTCATATGTATATGCGCAAATTTCATACATGTTTTGAACATTCAATAGTATAGGTGTATATGCGAGTGATTTATAGGTGTATATGCACGTGTTGATAAGCGAAGTGAGGCCACAGGTTGGCTTAAAATTTTATGTTGCCTCATCTTCTGACTCTCAGTATGTTTTATGGGGTGGAACTGCTTCAAATGGTGAAACAGATTTGATGTGTTGCCGCCACTAGTCAGCTACACTCTCTGGCGCACTTTGCAGAACACCGAAACTAAGTTTATCGAAATTTAAAAGCCGAACCACTTCCACACCACTGCATTAGTCTTTCCTTTCTTATCAACTATTTCGTCTGCATTCTTACTTGTGGAAGCTTGTTCATTCGCATCTGTATTCAGAGATCTCATTTTGTAGCTAAAACTTTCTGCGGCGCAGCTTAACCAACTGCTGTGCTGAGCGCTGGCAGCGTAAAAGCGAAAATTATGTAAAATAAAAACTAATTGTAATTGTAATATGATATTGAATTGCATGTCATTATATATATATATATATATTTAGCTGCAGTGACGCGAACGCAGAACAGAAATGACATGCTGTTGTATAAATAAGATATTATATACGGCTATTTAGCTTGTGTATTAAAAGAAGTTGTGATCTGGCGCTTTATATATAATACATATAACGTGACTTCAAGGGGGGCGGGTACAGCTGTTGGGAGGGTATATATATAAGTATATACTACTTATATAATGGTAGGGGAAACACTGCCATATACTGTATTTGGCTATTACATAAACATAATACACTGTGATATAGCCTGGTTTATTAGTTTGTGGGATCGTTTTGCTTTCTCACTACAATCGATCCATGACAAGATGTCCCATTTTTAGTATCATCAAATTAACTTTTAAAAAAAAAGTACATTTTATATACATAAAAATCTTAAGTTTCAACAGACATATACACACAGATACACAGACACACATGCCATACACAAGCACACCTACATGCTCACAAATTGTATCCTGACACATTACCACTCAGGAATTTTGAGTTCAGTTTCTAATATGAAGCTTAAAACAAAATCTTTTTATTATCAATTTTCTGCTTTTTTGGGGGGGCGGGGGGGGGGGGGGGGGGGGGCATTTATTGTTTACATAAATTACATTACATGTTAATAAATAACCATTTATTCCTCCAAAAGAAATTTTCGCAAAAAAAAAAATTCATACGCCCAAAAATCTCATAACACTGAGTTTCCTGAGCTACTGTATATGAAAAGCCCACCTCTGACTTTCTGTAATAAAATTCTCCATAAACAGTAGTATAAAAAAAAGATTTTGGCACTGAAACATATATGGGGCAGAACGGTAACACAGTCACACTGAACGGGGACATGAGTAGCTATATTGATGTGCTATGATATCCGCATGGCGACATCGCTCCTGCTAACACTGTGGCGGATACCCACAGTGGAGGAGCACAACACACAGCCGGAGAGAGACACACACACACACACTTCCTACAGATGCTTCTCTGTGAGTGACACCTGTTCCTCTAGTGTATGAGCTTCCTGCCAGAACAGGAAGTTAATCCAGTTAAACACGGCTCTTGGTGCGTGTAGTCAAGCACATGTCCACATATAACACACCGTCATGTAACCAGGCAAATAAATAAATCCATAAATAAATTGCAATTATCTAACAATAATAAAAAACATGAATTAATTTCACTATAAGTGTCTGAACTATATCAAATGACAGAAAATTAGACTCAATGACATTTTTCATTCCCTCCTCCTCCTCGCTCTCCATATTTTGTCACCTGATCTGTCATATTAACCTCTTCTGCCAAGCGTCAGACACAAATTTAGATGCGCGCACACACACACACACACACACACACACACACACACACACACACACACACACACACACACACACACACACACACACACACACAAACAGAGTACACAGACGCACACACCAGATGCCAATTTCAAAAGAGACATCTTAATAGTGCTGTCAATGAATTAATTAGACGTGTTAATGAGCTAATGGCAGCTCACTCTAAATTAAATTAATGCTGTAATGGGTTCAGACAGAGAGAATTAGCTTCAACTTCTCAAAATGATTCTTGAGTGTGTGTGTGTGTGTGTGTGTGTGTGTGTGTGTGTGTCATCTGCTGTAAATGGATCTATAATGTACACAAAGCCCAGGCTGTCTCCATCCCCCAAAGCTAATCAAGAGACACTTTGCAATTAAAAGCTTAATTACAGAGAGAGAGAGAGAGAGAGAGAGAGCGAGAGAGAGAGAGAGAGAGAGAGAGAGAGAGAGAGAGAGAGCGAGAGAGAGAGAGAGAGAGAGAGCGAGAGATGGTTTAAATGAATCTGACAAATCTCAATCGCAACATTCCTTATACTATCTGAAATACGCACTTTGTTGGTGATTGTAAAAGTACATATTTTGTGAATATGATAAGTCAGAACATCAATTTTAGAACAAGATCTGGCTGTTTTGTATGATCACTTACTCTGATGGTTAATAGATCCTTTTCACAAGACTGCTTGTTTAACTGTCATCAGCATCTTAAAACCTTAAAGGCCACCTATTTTACCTCTTTTACAAGATGTAAGATAAGACTTTGGTGTCTCCAGAATGTGTTGGTAAAGTTTCAGCTCAAAATACCCATCAGATTATTTATTATATAGAATCTGCCCATTTTAGTGTCTGAAGACTATGTAGTTGTTTTTAAGCTCATGTGGCTTTAAATCCAAATGAGCTTCTTCTCTCCGCCCACTGTTCCCATGCGTGTCTCCTTCTCATGCATTGCACCAGATAAACAGCAGTCAGTGATAGAGACAGACTCGGATGAAGCAGGTCACTAGTCAAAAATACCAAGTAACTTTATGTGATGTATTTGTGGTGGAGTTTATTCAAGCCTTTCTGAAATGATGAGTCACACAAAATCACACACAATTGCCATTTGCAGCACACACACACACACACACACACACGCGCACAGATATGCACGTTCGCTGACACCATGCGGCTGTGGTGATTATAGCGGTTAAGAATTACAGTAATTTTACTGTATTTACGTTTTAAATTTATACAATTAATTATTGAGATGCAGCTAATCACAGAGAGTTGGTTGTAAAATATGTTTTAATCCCATTTTTTTTGCAAAAAAAATGTGTGGACATGTGTATACATGTTAATATAGAAACATGGCACCTGTCCATCAATTCAGTGGGCGGAGAAAAAAAAAAAAAAAAACGCACTTCTATGTTACGTTGTGGTGGGCCTCAAAATCTCTGGGATTTGGATCCTATTTTAACACTATTTTAAAATAGAACTAATAGAAAGGCATGCAGCATAAGATATATCTCTTAGCTGAGATTGTTTTGAAATACAGCCAGACATCACATACTGAAAAAAAACTTTTTTTATGTTTTCCATCATTCCACAGTGTTCTCTCCAGCTGAATCAACTTCATTGTTTTTTTTTCTATTTTAAATCACAAAATCTGTCAGCCACTTCTGTTGCACATCTCTTTTACCTTCTCAACCCACAAAGGGACAAAGTCACACATTAATTGTGTGTGTGTGTTCCCAGTGTCTCTCTCTGCTGGGAGCTAGCATTGGTTGCAAACACCATCTGCTTACTACAGGATCACCTGCTAGCAAACATTTAACCAACAAATATACACACAAACAGGTACCTGCCTGCCATTGAGGATCAAAAGTTGTTGCTGGAACAAAGTGTGTCAAATGAAGAAACGTAAACATTTTAAAATAAAGTCCACTTCAGTTAACAAATTATATTACATTACCTAATTAGAAACATTGATAACTGTACACTTCTGTTTTAAAGTTTAATGTTTGTAAGACTTTGAAATAAATGAATACATATTCTGTATGGAATAGAGTGCAAGTGTTCAATCATACAGGTCCTTAACTAGGGATGCACTGAATATTCGGCCACCAAAAACATTTTTTGGGCCATTTTCGGTTTACGCCAGACAGATCTTACCACCGAAACAACATGGCCGAAACAGTATGTTGTGATGACGCTGTAAGGATCTGTAAGATGGCTTTTAACCTTTTCACTATGGCAGATCCTGAGAGCTGATATGGAATTTCATGAGATGCAATAAAAACAGACTCTCGAGTCTAAGAAGATAAGGATTACAGGATTACAGCTGTCCAACTGTTCTATTTTAATTACTATTGACCATTTAAACATCAAACATAGGTGTGGACTGCCAACAGGCCAGGGGGTAATGCGAGAAAGACCCCCCTCTCATTTCACCTCAAGCCCCCCTTCTTGACCTGTAAGCTACCTTTCTCCATAATTCACAGTCCACATAAAATGCTCAAGGTTTTAATATGATGTATGTTATAGCACTGTATTCATGTTTGGTATCATTTTAAATGTCTCTGTGTGATTGGTAAAGTGGTCTTAATTTCACTATGATATTTCATTTATATATGTTGATTTGGTTTTTGACTTTGATATAATCTGCCAGATGCTTCCCCCCTCTCTAGAGATGATTAACATCTCAAAGTAACCAGGCAAGAGTCTCTGTGACGCTTCTATTGTCTTGAATTTATGACTGTTTGTTCTGAGTGGGTATAAAAGTATAAGGTGGACACTGCTCGGGGGAGATCTTGTTAGCCAAGACCCCCATTGTAGCAACTCATTTGGTGCTGCAATGTATTTCTCTGATCAGGTATGCATTTTTAATTCTGTAATCTATATTTGAGTTAATGAATGTTATATTGTTACAGATATCATCTCTGAATTGGCTTGATGATTGTTTGATTATATAATTGGCATTATACAATTTTACCTGACGAATAAATGTTACGTTTTGACTCATCCTGAATTCTCCTGAAATCTTTTATATCCAGTAGATTATGTGAAGTCATTTTCGCTACCTTTATGGCGGCATAATTATGGAAATTATTAGACCCATAGACTATATGTAGGATCGCCCCCGTAGTTTGGAGATCTTTTTAATTCTATAACCACTGAGACTAGCAAGTTACGGATCTTGATTAAGTGAGATGTTTTCTTTGGCATGTGTTAGTATTGTACAACCAGCCTAATTAAATATTAATTCATCCCGTATCCTCTGACTAATTTCAGAGTGCCGGCATTCTGATCGTGAGCTCTGATGCATTCCCGGGGCATGAAACTCTGTGCGGCGATTGACCAGTAATGAACGTATAAATTGAAGAGTATGGGAACAGATAGATCAAAACCTAAATTAAGTCATAAATGATTATTGTGATCCGTTCTTATAATTAGAAATACAGTCTAAATATTACGATCACTTAAAATGGAGTCAGATAAAGTTCGGAGCTAGAAAATGAGTATAAATAAACTCTAATAAATAACAGAATTCTTTTCAGAAGCACTGGAAAAGGCTTACATGCATTTAACCTTCGACCATGCTGTTAGTTTCGTCATTGGGCTAATAGATGGACTTTTACAGTTGGTGACCCCGACGTGATCTCCCAGAAAGATAAGGCGAGTGATGTCTTTTCAAGTGCGATATGCGAAAGAAATGCTCCGAAAAGAGGTTTGAGTTTCTCTTCTTCCTACTGCTGGGGTAAGTCAATTCTTATTTGCCTTTTAGAAGTGTTGAGGGAAAGATTAATGCATCCCATATAGACACATTTGTAGAATGAGTCGGAAATGCTCAATATTAGACCGGAGTCCGTAACTCCGCAGGGCTGAGAATTAGACAAAACCACATTCCTTTTCAGGGATATAATAGCCGCAGAGTAGCAGAAGAAGTACTAAAAAACCCCAAATCTAAGATCTCTTTAAGAGATTACATTTTAAAATGGAATAACATCATCCAGATTTTATTCTGATACTCAACAGAGAGCTGTAAATTAACACCTGAATTCTAAATATAATAATTTCCACTCAGGATTATTTCTTGAATAAGTTGCAATAACTTTGCAATATTGAAAAACAAGCAATAAGTTATATTTTAAGAATTTCGGGAAAGCTGTAATCAGATGAACTGAAAATTCTTGCGAGAATCTTTTGTATGTGAATGTAAAGAGGGCATATACAGCGCAATTAATTTATAAATAGGAATTTCAAAAGAAAAACTTTCTCTCCAAACAGAAACATTAGACCTGATATGTTCTCTTAAATTTGAATGCTTAAAGAAGAAATTTAAAGCATTCGCTAAAAGAATGTAGAAAAAAGCATGTTCTTTTGTTTTACTGTTTGGAGAAATTGTTAAAATAACATTTATATTGGGAAATACGGCTCACATGCAGTATAGTTCAGAAAACTGACCCAGTAATAATTACATTAAAAACGAAATCAAATATGATTATAATGCCACAGAAACTTATAACAAAGCCTGTAAATTATTTTCGATAAAGATTAATCTTTAACATTCCTAATTTTATAAATTAAATGTAATGAAACTCTTTCAAGAGGTGTATAAAAACACTGAAATTGATTCTAAAATGCTGTTTAAGACTCAGTCTAAATCGTTACATTATTACACCCTTATGAGTTTCAAAGCTGTAAGGCAGATAAGGACAGGATCAGTGTTGGGAGAGTTACTTTAAAGACAAAAAAGACAAAAGGAAAAATTATTAATTACATCACTACAGTTGTAGTTAATTTAGGTTTCTAATGGCTTTGCCTGAAAAGTAACTCAGTTACTCAATAAGTAATCTAATTGCTTGACTAAAGACTAAAATTCCACATGAATAAATTGCATGGGTAATAGAAATAAAAATAAACAGGAAGGTTTAGTGTTGTTTTAATAGAAAACACAGATTCAAATAATGACACTATATTTTCATAAACTTACATTATTTGAGATAGGTAAAATAGGGATCACCCTACTTCTCTAATTTGATTTAAATAAAATGATTAAAATTATATATAGCATTTTAGGCAATTAAATTATCTAAGAATGAGAAATAATTCCTTACTTTGCCCCTGGCAAAAAGTAATCTTGGATTACAGCGACTATTTACTTTGTGATTAATTACACCCAACCCTAGACAGATAAGATCATACATCTAGAAGATGTGTATTGTGCATTTTGCCCTGAGATACCCTTTCACACATTCACATATCAAGGAAGATCTGCTGAAGAATGTTCCTCTGCTAACCTAGCTCAAATTAAGCAAAGTGTGTCTAACTCACAAAACCTTTAAACCAAGCAATGATTGACTTGTGTTTTCAAGCAGTATGTACTTGCGTTTCACTAAATGCCCAGGCAACAAAGGTTATGACTGGTTTCCAGTTTAACCTTAATCCTGTGCACACAGAGAAAATGTAAAAACAACTGCAGCACAGGATCAAATCAAAAGCGAGACTTCTAAAAGACCAGTAAGTTGAGATTCAGTCATTCTGATTTGTTAACTCGGCAGACTCTACAGAGTACAGTAATAAAATATATTTTAAAATTCATTCCATTTTAAGATAATATACCTTATATCATAACAACATCATGATATATTATACTATCACAGCCAATAATTGGCATTTAAATCTCATAGTGATTCAGCATGATTAGGAAGAGAAAAGAAAATTGAATAGATGAAAAATGGACAAAGCAAGTTTGAAAAGGAGAGTGAGTGCGTGTAGCAAGAAAATGAGGGGTCTTTATTAATGCTAAACATTAAAAAGAAGTCAGCAGATGGAAAAGAAGTTAAAGATGGGAAAACAGTAAGTAGGGAAGAGAGAAAACGGAAAGAGAAAATAAACTACCAAGAAAGAATTTCTTTACCTTCTAATTATGCAAGAATCTTTAATGAGACCAATCGACCAGCCCAAAATTTATCAACTAAACTGATCGACCCTGATTTTATTAAAAATACTCTCGGTAAACGTCAACCCAATAGTAATGGCTTTATTAGTTAACTAGGCAGGGTATAGGCTGATTGCATTTTCACATTTGTAATTGTGCTAGACACTTTTTCATTGCCATAGAACCCAACAGTATTTTGTGATAATATACACATAGACTGAGTAATTCCTAAACATGATTTTCTTACTGCAGGTGTGGAAACACTTGGGTTTGAGGTTTTAGAGGCCACAGATGCATTTTAGACCGTATGTCATGTATCAAAATGGAATTAACTGTATGCTGAAATTAATTAATTAATTTTAAGATACGTGTTTTTATGGTAAATGAGTTTGTCTCCTAAAAGGGGAAAACTGTGCTATTCTCAATATAGCTGCAGTTTAAACCACTAACAGGAGTACAGTATTAGCCATGAGGCTAGAGTTTCTTTCATAATTGCATTAACAAAGAAAATGTCTTCTTTAAAAGGAGTCTATTGGTCTAAACTTTGCCGAATTTACTTAAAGCTGTGACTGAGTAACAAGGGGAGGTACATATCTGTACCTCTACTTGGAACTCTATGGTAAAATTATTTTAAACTAAAATATCCCTCTCCGGGAAAGCAATACCTAGTATTAAATTTAATCAGGAGATTCATTTAATTGGGCACATAATCAAAGGTGTGTGGCAATACAATCTTTGGCAGAAATTCATATATAAAATACAGAGATGTATAAGATGGGGAATTTGATCAGCATTCCTAAATTTTAATTGCTAAATGAAAATCACAGCATCCAAATTGAGAAACTGATGCTTAAAACACAGATCTGACCAGAATGAATAAAACATATCTCAGTAAATCTGAGTTCATAAAACATTGTGGCAGACTGAAAGTTCAAATGCAAAAGAAGTTTAAAAGGACATGCTCAATTTTGACCATCGATGCTCAGTTTATCTGATGCTTTGCTTTGCAAAAATATGATCAGGAGAATGAAATGTCTTTGTAAACCAACACAAATTCTAATGGCATTTAATTTGATGCCAATTGTAAAACCTGTTTGGCTAAGACCATACATGGAGAATTAAAATAGTAACCAGCTATTTTAATGTAATTTGTGTAAAGGCTCAGATAAAACTGTTTTACTCTCTGCATTTATTTTACCATTCAGGTTGACTACTGCCTAAACCTGCCTGTATCCAGACAGGACACACAGCTTTACATGAGATGGGTGACAAAGGTATTTAAGGAGGCCAATCACACCCCATAAATACACTAACACATGTTTATCTACATGGCCTCCCAGTGTAGCGCTGGGATCAAAATTTTGCAACACAAATTATAATTAAACCTCACCCATCTCATACACACAAACACACACCACAACACATTCATTGCTGCAACCTCACAGTATTTTTAACTGGTATATGTCGACTATCCAGTTTAAAAAATGATTTACCTCATTCATATCTATCATACATTATTCAGCTCATACATATAGGACAATGTGGAGACATTATTTAAATATCAATTGTGGTAAACAATTTTGCAACTTTATGGTTTTTCAAATTGCTGTGTATTGATGTAGTAATGTGCAGAAGTCTCGTGCATGGATACAGTCACATATCAATTATTCAACTTGTGAATTAGCAAAATCTAAACGAGGCTACTAGTCTCTTTAGATGTTTAATCCATTCATGTTCATTCATTAGCCCTGTTGCAAAATAGTAGGGCCCACTATTTCCAACAGTGACTTTTGAAAACTCAAAATTGATAAAAACAACTAAAACTAAAAATGCAGGCTCTAATAATTCAACCAAATTCTAAATTATACCTGCATTATTGAATGTGACTTTAGCCTGTACATCAGTTACATAAAGAATGAAGAAGGGAAAATCCTGAAGGTTTTAAATCTTTGTTTGAGTTTTCATTCTCTTGTTGATTAGTTAAACCTTAAATTTGCATTTATGTTATTTCAATTGAACCATTTATATTGACAATTTTATGATTATAATTGTGAAATTGGTGTATTTTTCTTATTGATGTTATATATATTTTATTATGCATACCACTGGTAATATACTGGTTATATAGGCCTGTACACTTTTCTTCGAATTACTCATATCAATGTTCCATCATATGGGAGTGAAGCATCTGGGAATTTGCTACAACTAAATTTAGGACTTATTAAGATCTTATTTACCTCTCACACTTTGAACATGGTCATTATCTTTTGTTTACCCATTCTACAGTGATGAAAAGCTCATTTTATTCCATTATTGCATGGTCATTCAAATATTTTTCAAGTGTCTTGCATACAGTGGAGCATCATCAGTGACATTATTCCCTAAGCGGTGAACATATATGATCTGCCTTGTGAACTTCACCCTATGTCTGAAACTGACAGAGGTCTTTTCCGTGGAGCAGATAAACTCTAATGCACATGGATGTTTCCCTAAGTACAACGAGAGTTGCAACCTGTTTGATCAATGCACTGGACTTTGTCATCTTATGGACTGAATGTCACCACAGATGGACACAAATCCAACAACGCTGATGGCAGAAATGCCTGAGCAGCAACTTGAGCATAAGCTCAACTCCATATGCATAACATTTTGGTTTTCAGGTGACAACATTGTTATCTCCAGTCGACATCATCACTCGGAAAAAGCCATCCAAATTATCTTGTGTTCCCTTAGAGACTCTTCAGGATTGCTCCAAGGGACCAGGGGGCCGTCTGTAGGATCTGTAAGATGGCTTTAACCTTTCACTATGGGCAGATCCTGAGAGCTGATATGGAATTTCATGAGATGCAATAAAAACAGACTCTCGAGTCTAAGAAGATAAGGATTACAGGATTACAGCTGTCCAACTGTTCTATTTTAATTACTATTGACCATTTAAACATCAAACATAGGTGTGGACTGCCAACAGGCCAGGGGGTAATGCGAGAAAGACCCCCCTCTCATTTCACCTCAAGCCCCCCTTCTTGACCTGTAAGCTACCTTTCTCCATAATTCACAGTCCACATAAAATGCTCAAGGTTTTAATATGATGTATGTTATAGCACTGTATTCATGTTTGGTATCATTTTAAATGTCTCTGTGTGATTGGTAAAGTGGTCTTAATTTCACTATGATATTTCATTTATATATGTTGATTTGGTTTTTGACTTTGATATAATCTGCCAGATGCTTCCCCCCTCTCTAGAGATGATTAACATCTCAAAGTAACCAGGCAAGAGTCTCTGTGACGCTTCTATTGTCTTGAATTTATGACTGTTTGTTCTGAGTGGGTATAAAAGTATAAGGTGGACACTGCTCGGGGGAGATCTTGTTAGCCAAGACCCCCATTGTAGCAACTCATTTGGTGCTGCAATGTATTTCTCTGATCAGGTATGCATTTTTAATTCTGTAATCTATATTTGAGTTAATGAATGTTATATTGTTACAGATATCATCTCTGAATTGGCTTGATGATTGTTTGATTATATAATTGGCATTATACAATTTTACCTGACGAATAAAATGTTACGTTTGACTCATCCTGAATTCTCCTGAAATCTTTTATATCCAGTAGATTATGTGAAGTCATTTTCGCTACCTTTATGGCGGCATAATTATGGAAATTATTAGACCCATAGACTATATGTAGGATCGCCCCCGTAGTTGGAGATCTTTTTAATTCTATAACCACTGAGACTAGCAAGTTACGGATCTTGATTAAGTGAGATGTTTTCTTTTGGCATGTGTTAGTATTGTACAACCAGCCTAATTAAATATTAATTCATCCCGTATCCTCTGACTAATTTCAGAGTGCCGGCATTCTGATCGTGAGCTCTGATGCATTCCCGGGGCATGAAACTCTGTGCGGGCGATTGACAGTAATGAACGTATAAATTGAAGAGTATGGGAACAGATAGATCAAAACTCTAAATTAAGTCATAAATGATTATTGTGATCCGTTCTTATAATTAGAAATACAGTCTAAATATTACGATCACTTAAAATGGAGTCAGATAAAGTTCGGAGCTAGAAAATGAGTATAAATAAACTCTAATAAATAACAGAATTCTTTTCAGAAGCACTGGAAAAGGCTTACATGCATTTAACCTTCGACCATAGCTGTTAGTTTCGTCATTGGGCTAATAGATGGACTTGTGATGACGCAAACAGAAACCGTGACCTGCATGTGTTTGTCTGAAGCAGCATGTCTTTGAGTGTCTATTTGGATCCTCTGCGTTTCATAGCGAGTCTTTTATCTGAGGGTGCTTTTACACTAGAGGTGTGAACCTACACTGGTCTCATGGTTCGGTTCGGATTGTCATGCCATCGATTCGGTTCAATTCGATATCTCGGTGCATTGACGATGCTTTCCATACACAATTTTATATTTTACTTTACAGGCGCTGTTCACCGATGAGTGACACTGATAAACGGCAGCGGCTACAGTGTTGCCAGATTGGTACGGTTTTTCATGTTATTAGAAGGTGTTACCGATGAGTCTACTTTCATTGACAAGATGGCTCCTGAAATACATAAACATAATTTCCATATACAGTAATTTATATGCTGTACATATTCAAGCAATCGTTTTTTTACCCTTGTATATTAAATGGCAGTGCAGAATAATTAGGCAAATGAGTATTTTGACCACATCATCCTCTTTATGCATGTTGTCTTACTCCAAGCTGTATAGGCTCGAAAGCCTACTACCAATTAAGCATATTAGGTGATGTGCACCTCTGTAATGAGAAGGGGTGTGGTCTAATGACATCAACACCCTATATCAGGTGTGCATAATTATTAGGCAACTTCCTTTCCTTTGGCAAAATGGGTCAAAAGAAGGACATGACAGGCTCCGAAAAGTCAAAAATAGGGAGATATCTTGCAGAGGGATGCAGCACTCTTAAAATTGCCAAGCTTCTGAAGCGTGATCATCGAACAATCAAGCGTTTCATTCAAAACAGTCAACAGGGTCGCAAGAAGCGTCTGGAAAAACCAAGGTGCAAAATAACTGCCCATGAACTGAGAAAAATCAAGCGTGCAGCTGCCAAGATGCCACCAGTTTTGCCATATTTCAGAGCTGCAACATCACTGGAGTGCCCAAAAGCACAAGGTGTGCAATACTCAGAGACATGGCCAAGGTAAGAAAGGCTGAAAAACGACCACCACTGAACAAGATACACAAGCTGAAACGTCAAGACTGGGCCAAGAAATATCTCAAGACTGATTTTTCTAAGGTTTTATGGACTGATGAAATGAGAGTGAGTCTTGATGGGCCAGTGGCTGGATCGGTAAAGGGCAAGGAGCTCTAGTCCAAATCAGACGCCAGCAAGGTGAAGGTAGAGTACTGGATTGGGCTGGTATCATCAAAGATGAGCTTGTGGGGCCTTTTCGGGTTGAGGATGGAGTCAAGCTCAACTCCCAGTCCTACTGCCAGTTTCTGGAAGACACCTTCAAGCAGTGGTACAGGAAGAAGTCTGTATCCTTCAAGAAAAACATGATTTTCATGCAGGACAATGCTCCATCACACGCGTCCAAGTACTCCACTCTTGGCTGGCAAGAAAGGGTCTAAAAGAAGAAAAACAATTGACATGGCTTCCTTGTTCACCTGATCTGAACCCCATAGAGAACCTGTGGGCATCATCAAATGTGAGAATTACAAGGAGGGAAAACAGTACACCTCTCTGAACAGTGTCTGGGAGGCTGTGGTTGCTGCTGCACGCAATGTTGATGGATTCTGTCAGTGTTTTGATCTGTTCACCATTGATGGCAGGCTTTTGAGTGTCCTTGCAAAGAAAGGTGGCTATATTAGTCACTGATTTGTTTTTGTTTTGTTTTTGAACGTCAGAAATGTATATTTGTGAATGTTGAGATGTTATATTGGTTTCACTGGTGAAAATAAATAATTGAAATGGGTATATATTTGTTTTTTGTTAAGTTGCCTAATAATTATGCACAGTAATAGTCACCTGCACACACAGATATCCTCCTAAAATAGCTCAAACTAAAAACAAACTAAAAACTACTTCCAAAAATATTCAGCTTTGATATTAATGAGTTTTTTGGGTTCATTGAGAACATGGTTGTTGTTCAATAATAAAATTAATCCTCAAAAATACAACTTGCCTAATAATTCTGCACTCCCTGTAAAAACAAGCAGAAACCTTCCAAACTGCGAGTATCGATAATGGTGGGTGGAGTTATGAGATTTGACTGACGGTTGAAAACCCAGTGATACTGCAAGATTTCATCACAAGCTTGCTACATTATCTAAATGCAAAACTCACAATCAAATGTGATTAAAAAAAGTGAAAAACAGGACAAATTTGAGATATTTTTGAGCATGTGCGTCTATCTGTGATTCATACACATGCATGTCAGTCTGTTATGTGCGTAGAGAGCTTTACTAAGAGTCAGTTCATTTTAAATTGTAATTTTGGTCACCTTTAAAATGCGGAGTCAAATCCAAAAAAAGGAAATATGTTACAAATCTCGTTCAAAGACATTCATTAGATGGAATGAGACAGAATATTATGAAGTGTCTAAAAGGATGTGCGCAGTTCAGTTGATAAGAATGATAACCTGATAATGCTGTTAAAGAAATAAAGAAGGTTAAGTAAAGAAACATTTTTTGCTCAAATATTCACAACATTAACAAATAAGAGAACAAGTTTTATCTATCTCTGTCTGTCTGTCTATCTATCTAGTCCTGTATTTATCAAGATTCTCAAAGTGCCATTTTAGTCTTAACTCTTGAGATTTTGTGAAATTTATATCTAATTTATAAACATAAGTGTAAAATCAAGTTATCCAATTTTTATAGCTTCTTTTGCCAGTTATTTAAGATGGGTTGAGAGGTCTCTAAAGTGGTTAGCAGTTGCCAGTAGGGGTTTGTTATGGCCCTGTGGACCAGAGACCTACCATTCTCACCAAAAAATAAAAAATAAATAATTCTCTCACACACGGCAGCAATATTTAAGTTTTACCAGCTTGCCATGAAAACTAAGCATGTTCTTATGAGTTAACAAATAAATAATATGATGTCTTCTTGACTGCACAAAACACTCTGTGTGAACACATTCCTCTGTGAGGAAAAGTGGCAGCCATTCTCCTTGTGAGATGATCTTAATAATGCTTGTCTGCATGAGTGTGCAACTGCAAATACTGAAAGGTCTCTCTGATGTTGAAATCACATGTTGAAAACACATGAAACACCAATGAAATGTGGGTTTGGAACATTTTAATGTGAAAAAAGGATCACATGATCAAATTCCACGTTTGACATAAAGATGCAGTCACACCGCACTATTTGTCCCATAGACTTCCATTCATACTAGGGCTGGACGATACATCGAATATTAGCAATAACAGTGCAATAATTTTATCGACGATGTAAAATTTTAAAATATCACGCATATCGAATATTTCACATTTAAGCATATACTGTACTTTCCCAAAAAAATGCACTGAGCATCCAATATTACGTCCCCCTTAAGCATTACCGTAAAAGAAACATGAGGTGAGGGAGGGTCTTATTTGACACATTTCCAAAATGCACAATGGAGACGACAAACAGAACTGAGAAAATAGACAGGGGAGGAGATGATGAATTAGTCCCCAAAAGAAACACACTTAGGATGGTCACAAAACGCTCGTAAAATACATATATTATTTTATTTTATAATGTTTTTCATGCTTCACTAGCGCGTTTGTCCGTTTCTAACTGCATGTGAGAAGCACTTCAACCTAAAAATGTAAGTTATCACCATAAGCTCAAGTTCATTATATAGTATAGCGTGCAAATAGAGAAAGAGAAACCACTCGCGATGTCCACGTGTTTTTTGATGGTCTCGTAAAGAACAATGAAGGACAAACAGCAGATTATGTTTTGCATCTTGTCATGTGGCTGTTTTTCACTAGAAGATGAAAAGGTTTGGTGAAAACTTTCCGTAAACCAATAACGTTCAGCTGTGCATCTTGTCCCAACACTTGGTCTTGTTTTTTTCAACTGCTTAAATTTGTACTAAACATTTTGTTTGTATTTACTCTGCAACAGTCGCTGTTCTAAATAGTTATTTTGTTTAATAGGTGCAAAAGAAAATCATGTTTTCTGTTGGTTAAAAGCAAATGCAAGCATATCGAGATATATATATCGAATATCGGAAAAATGTTGACAATATGAAGATATAATTTTTTTTCTATATTGCCCAGCCCTAATTCATATCCATGTAAATGCATCAAGTTTCGCATGTAGCTGCATTTAAAAGTTCAAGCTTCATGAACTCTGACCTGCTAAATCGCGTTACGTAATTGCGTGAGACTAATAGAAGATCAAAACCTGACCTCTCTGTACAGGAATTTTAAACATCGAGCAATCGATTGCTGTGTCCCAATTCCCATACTTATACTATGCACTGAAAGTATGTACTTTTTTGTAAAGAATACACTTTTGAGTGAGTAACAGAATAGTATGCAAGCTTTAGGACATACTGCTACCTCGTTATCAGATCGTTATGTTTCTTAGTTACATCACCTGTCAATCATCTCGACACATCATCCACATTTCTTTCATTTATACCTACCTTATTGGAGAAGCAGCAGCTCCCTAATCTGCTATTCGTGAGTTTTCATGCAGAGAAACATCCTCGGCTCTTTGGGTAATTATGCATTCAGAAGTTAATATACAAACATATCTTGATATAAGTTCACATTGTTGTCACAGATAAAATATAACACAAAAAATGCGGTTTTAAACATGTTCCAGTGGGCTAGATATTAATTAACAGTCATTCAAAGAACTTTACCGAAGCCTCTCTACTTGACGGTTGGTCTCGCGTGTCCGCCGTGTTTGTAGTTTGTTTACAATTTTTACCCAGAGTTTGTAGTTCTAATTAAATTCACGTCCAACATGCAAAGTAGTGTGGGCAGTATCGATGCTTCTAAACTTAAAATTCTTACCGAAAATATTAAACCATCCAGGAACCTTTTGCATACTCCTTTCTAGGGATGGGCAATATGGCCTAAAATCCATATTGCGATATACATTGCAGCCTCTTGCGATAACGATATATATTGCGATATATAAATTATAATAGAACCATTTCAGAACAGGTTACATAGACCCTTAGGAAAGCCAATCTGCTATTTTTTTTAAGAAATAAAGAAACGTTGCATGTCATTTTGAGAACATTTATTGTGCAAAAGCAAAACTGTAATTAAACAACACAATGTTGCAGATAAATAAACTAAATGTAGTGCCTTTTAGAAAGAAAGATTTTTCTTTTAAGTCCTTGGTTCCTAAATGCCAAGTTACAGAGAACAAAAAAAACTGGTGTTTAGTTAAGGAACTTACACTGTACTGAAATTACTTCCAGTATTAAATTAGTCAAATAAAATTGTGTATTGCAGATACTTTAAATAAAAACATATTTCTAAGCTGCAGCCTAAGGTAACACATTTGATTTTGAACATTTTGTTCTCCTAATGAAATTAAAACTGGTGTCTTGATCTGCTCTTTCTCTCTCTCTCTCTCCCTCACTCTCTCTCTGTCTGCGTGCTGCTGAGAGATTGAGACGCACCAGACAAAGTTTGCTTATAAAGTAATGCAAAAATGAATACAATTAATATCGAAAGCGAAAGCAGATTCTTGGACATGTCCAAGGAAAATGTATTGTCACCCCCAAATAATG